>RQOL01000761.1:0-38895 GCA_013076295.1 Sanderia malayensis | reverse complement strand
AAAAGTTAGTGTTCATTGGATGAGAAAACAGATAACTTGAGAGCATTGAATAAAAAAACAAAAGAACGAACGATTTGTGTCACCCAGTATTGTTTATTTTATATGAACTGACCAATCAGTGCAATTTAAGAACAATAGAAATGCAACAAAACGCAACAAAAGTAATCTGCCATGGCGGCTAAAATCCCGCCGAGCTGTGAGAAAGGGATGTTTTTATTTAGGGTTGCTGCCACATATAGTTTCAACTCCTACCACGGGATTTTTGATGCAACTGGGGGTGTCCGGTCTATTAGACACGTGGACATTTCGTAAACATGGAAGCATGTTTTCACCAAGTATCTCTTTCTGTAGAATAAATATAGCATACCCAATTTTTTGTAGTGTCCTGGAAAGGGTTATTACCACCTTGATTGTCTAAGCCTGACAGCTGTCCCGAAGGAGAGCCCATGGTAAGATGAACCTCTGAAATATTGTATGAAAATATCGAGCAGATATTCAGGAAGGTCTTAATTGAGCAGAACTTCTACATTGCCCCAGCATCTACTCTCTGTAATCATGCTAATACTTGATATATTCATAAAAGATAAATTTCCTCAATTTTCTTGCAGGAAATGTAGTAGCTGCAAAGAAGCCACAAATGAAAATAGAGATTATTAAAACTAAAAAAGACTATATTTCAATATTCACTATACTTCAATTTCATATTCACTGTTTTCAATATTTCAAATAATGTTTCCATCTATGCAAAGGAGTTGTATTTTTCAGTAATTTCTGATAATCCCAATCACATTTTATATATCTATAGAGTCTATAGAGTATATGACTTGGAACTCTCAATGAAGTTGGTACGTTTGGTTCAGTACCCAACGTTTGGTTCAGTACCCAACGTTAAGTACAGGGTATAGCACATACATAGATATATACACACACGTGTCTCTCGGTACGCTCGGTACACTTGGTACGCTTGTTACAGTACAGGGTATAGCACATACATAGATATATACACACACGTGTCTCTCGGTACGCTCGGTACACTTGGTACGCTTGTTACAGTACAGGGTATAGCACATACATAGATATATACACACACGTGTCTCTCGGTACGCTCGGTACACTTGGTACGCTTGTTACAGTACAGGGTATAGCACATACATAGATATATACACACACGTGTCTCTCGGTACGCTCGGTACACTTGGTACGCTTGTTACAGTACAGGGTATGGCACATACATAGATATATACACACACGTGTCTCTCGGTACGCTCGGTACACTTGGTACGCTTGTTACAGTACAGGGTATAGCACATACATAGATATATACACACACGTGTCTCTCGGTATGCTCGGTACACTTGGTACGCTTGTTACAGTACAGGGTATGGCACATACATAGATATATACACACACGTGTCTCTCGGTACGCTCGGTACACTTGGTACGCTTGTTACAGTACAGGGTATAGCACATACATAGATATATACACACACGTGTCTCTCGGTATGCTCGGTACACTTGGTACGCTTGTTACAGTACAGGGTATGGCACATACATAGATATATACACACGTGTCTCTCGGTACGCTCGGTACACTTGGTACGCTTGTTACAGTACAGGGTATAGCACATACATAGATATATACACACACATGTCTCTCGGTACGCTCGGTACACTTGGTACGCTTGTTACAGTAAAGGGTATGGCACATACATAAATATATACACACACGTGTCTCTCGGTACGCTCGGTACACTTGTTACGCTTGTTACAGTACAGGGTATGGCACATACATAGATATATACACACACGTGTCTCTCGGTACGCTCGGTACACTTGGTACGCTTGTTACAGCACAGGGTATGGAACATACATAGATATATACACACACGTGTCTCTCGGTACGCTCGGTACAGTACAGGGTACATATGTGCAAGGATATAGGTGTACACATTTATGTGTGTGTGTGTGTGTGTGTGTGTGTGTGTGTATATATATATACACATACATGCATGTTCACATAGACATAAACCTGCATGCAGATATATGCACAGGGAGATGCAACTTGTAAATTAGCTCTATTGTTATGCAAATTATTATCTCTAATTCAACCAATGAAAGTTCTCCTTCTAAAACTTCTAGAAGACCCCTTTCCATGCCAGATTCATTCTTTGAGCTGCACACCAAATTTTCATTAAAGGCAACTTTGAGAATGATGTATCTCTTTGGTCTTGGCAAAGTCTGCAAAGACCTCTATGCTGGCCAGTACTCATGTTCTCTCCATCAGTGACAATAGAAGATGATTTTGCAAACAACGCATCCCAATTCAGTGTCTTTTCTGATGCTTCTTTGATGGTTTTCAGATATCCTGCAGGACCCCTCTCTTTGCTTTCTGCAAAACCAAGAAAAAGAAGCGACTCTTTTCCTTTAAGATCAACAATCTTGGCCATGAGATGACAATTATGCTGTTGCATTCTGTCAACTGAGCCATCTGTATGTAAAGACACAGATAAAACCCTCTCAAATTGATCTTTCATTGTTATGCGATCTGTTTCCACAATGCAGTCCAGAAGCTCTGCATGGTGGGCTGGATGAAGGTATCTGAAACTGCCTGCTGCTGGCTCAAAATTGCCCGTGTAACCGTTTGCCATGTATTTGATTGCTTTTTGATGTGCAATCTCTCTGGAAGGCCAAGACCAAGCACTTAGAGATCCTCTCTTTGCGTCATTAAAGACAGTTATCATCCTTGAACCAACCATTTTTACTAATGCGGAGCTTTGTCTTGAGGTGGACGCTCGAAGGTATGAATAGCAGCTTCGAACTTGGCCAAATTTGATGTTCTAGGTGTGCTTGTCCCTGCATTGGTCGTGTTAGCATCCTCTAAAATTACAAAATCGCCGAGAGTAAGATTACCATACCGCATGAATAAGACTGAAACAGCAGACACACATCAATGTTGCAACGGAATCGAGAATCTTAAAAGGAACCAAAAAGTTCAAAAACTTGCTTCTCTCTAAGGCCCTAATTTAAGGAAATTTTCCAAGACCACACTTGCATGAATGCTATCAGGTTTCCTGATCAAAATTTGTGCAGTTATACGCTGCATAAGTTGCGTGCGGCAGGCACGCTGCCATCTTGAAAACCACTTGAAGCCCCCTGGCTGAAATTTATTTCACGAATTGCTCTTCGCAGAACTCTCTGACGGCCAAAACAATACTTTCACGTGAAAGAGAATAGCTTATTCCTTTCTTTTTTTTCGCAAAATTACGGACCACAGAATCATGGACCAAGGGAATACGGAACTAGGAATCATGGACCAAGGGAATACGGAACTAATATGGAAACCTAACGGAGGAGAGTAGTTCGCTGAGACAGGGAGGCACGTTTAATTGTTTTTATTTTGTTGTAAGTACTAATTAAACGTTCAACGTCTGCGGAATGTGGCTTTGCTGCATTCCGCAGACGTTGAACGCTATACTCCTTAAGTAAGAGTATAAAAGCGTGCCAATTTTTCAAAATAGCTTCAAACATGCTACTTGTGAACTCTGTCCTGTCTTGTAAAGTCAACAGATTTTCAAGATAATGTAATGATTATTGACGAGGACGTTTATCGCCTTGTCCGGTAGGTTTTCGATATGCTAGATTAGCAGAGTAACGATCATGTGAATAATCACGGTCTAAGTTGTTCAAAAAATCACAAGTATGTTTATCATACATGCTAGTTATAGAATCATTGCGAGAGTCCACTAATAATTTTGTGTTAGCGGCCACTTCATCGTGGTGAGTAGAAAGGAGCTCCAATACAGATCGTTGAAATGTTTTAGTAACAGTGTTGAGTCTCAATTTAGAGTCCGAGGAGAAAATTTTATAATGATGCAAGTGAAGGGCAGGCCGAGTATAATCTGGAAAAATGGTGCCAGATTGTGAGAGGTGTCTGAAGTGATTGGCCATGCCTTGGTGCTTGAGAATTGTGACTTTGTGTTTGGCATGGTCTTTGATGAGATTTTTCTGGGCAGGTGTGAGGTTTCTTTCCGTCGGTGTAGTTGATTCTAATTGCTCGCCTTGCAGTAGAGCATCAATATCGTCATGTACTTCATGCTCTTGTTCGTCAGGAGTACGAAATCGAGTTTGTGAGGCGAAAATATCATCCTGAGATGAACGCTCAGCATCACAGTTGCCAGAGACTGAAATATGCATGTGTATATGTATAAGGATACGTGACTGTTCAAGTCGAGTATTTGTGTAACAGTAATAAAGGTAGATAAAAGCAGAGACAGGATATAAATATATGATAGAATGTGGACTTACGTTCACAAGATCTTTTCGTTCTATTTGGAGAGGAAAGAGAAGCCATGTCGATTGTAGTTGGTGTGGATTTGAAGCTGTAGTCCCTACAATTTCTCTCATTTCTTCATACTCTTTTTCGTATATCATCAACATAAATTTGCTTATAAACGTTTGAAATCCAAGTTGATATTTCAAATATGATTCACTGGTTTGAATTTTGACTTTCTTTTTACTTTCTCCATTAAGAATTTCCAACACAGAACTCGCAATATCAAAAGGAATTACAAGACAAATTGTCTGTTTTTCTCGAACCGAAAATGAGTTCAAATTCATTAATCCTTCATCTTCAAAACTTCTCGTATCTTGTGTTAATTTCTTTATTGTCGGCATTTCGACTTTTATTTTAAATGATAATAAATGCGCATTTAAATATTCTTTTTCTTATATCTTTTTTCATTTTATTTCATTTCTATTGACAACAGGAAACTCAATCATTTTCATATATATCATCGTTTCAATATATCTTCACGATAATAGTCAATCAACCTTTAAACAGCGAATAAGAATTAATAAACATTACTAATATTAACAAAATAATTCAAACAAAACAAAGCAAAAGTCAATGTATCTATTCCTCATCTGAGGACGAGTCTGATAGTGAAAACTTCTGAATTAAATCTCCAAATGAATGTGATTTGCCTCGGCCCTTTCCAACCGCTGCTGTTTGAGATTGCTTAGCAGCAGACGATTGGCCCTTATGAGCAATTTTAGCAACTGGTTTCTTCTTATCAAATTCGTTTACGAAATCAATGTTCAATATCTCATTTAATATTGATGAATCATCATCTATGTCAAGTATACTGCTGGTAGCGTTTATTGTCTCATCACATCCCATCAACTCCGCTAAATCGATTGGCAGTGGCCTTTTCACAGAGACATCCTTTTGTACTAACTCCTTTTGACATTTGGTCGACTCTGCCTTCGAGTCAACCTTCGGTATTTCCTCCTTTGGATCTACCGATACGTCATGTAAAGAGCGTAAGGATTGTTCAATGATCTGGAAGGCACTTCCATTATTTGGCTTGACACCCGTCTCGCCAGCTTTCCGAGCTGATCCTCTCGGTTTCCTCGGATCTTGAGGCTTTGACTTTTTCGCTTCAACCTCTGAAGTTACTACAGCCTCACTTTTTCTCTTTTTATCGCCATTTTTCGCTGGCTCAACCACGCTTTTAACATTAAAATCAGTATTTGTAAAAAAGTGTTTCATATTAGCTGATTGAGCGTTCGAAGGAAACATTACTTTCAACAAATTACACAACACACGATCTAACTGTTCCCTCTTCTTAACTTCTGCTAAAATAACTTTAGTATACCCAGCACATAAACGCATTTCATTAACCGACTCTCTAGCGTTACCATTAATTAAATCGTACATACTTCTTTCTTCTAGCGAAAAAATAATGTTAGCAAATCTCTCCGTAAATGAGGTAAAACCAACGTTATATCTCAATAGAGATGTCGACGTTTGATACGTTGTGTCCTCGGGATTTATTTCCGCGAGTACTTCTTTTACCGATCGAGAAATACAGAGTGGAGTTAAAACACAAACACTCCTTTTAATTGTAGTAGTAAACTTTGAAAAGTCAACCATACCTTCACCAACAAACGTTCTTGCACTCTGGTCTGTTTTTTTCGTATACGGCATCTTGTCTTCTATCTTGGTTTTTTCTCCTCTTCTATCTTCATTTTTTCTTCGTCTTTTTGAACTTGAAAACTTCTACTTGGTTTGGTGATAATTTCAACCTTAAATCTTATTTTCAGCTAGACAACAATAGTTCATCTACATCCAATCACATTTCACCTCCTATCACTCCACTTTTTTTCAACCAATAAATTTTCATTATTTCTAGACTGTACACCCCCGTTCACCCTGTACACCCTGTTCACCCTGTTCACCCCTTCAGACTGTACACCCCTGTTTCTCGCTTAGTGTATTTTCTACACTAAGCAAGAAACCGAAATAGCAACTAAGAACCAAGAAACCCAGATAAAATTTTTCTCCTACGGTAAAACTGAGGACCCCTTTATAAAATTTACCAGCTGAAATGTGGGATGATGAAGAAAAGCTCACCCAGAATAAAGACACCACAGAACCGTATCTTTTTTAAAAAGAGAATGACAACAACGAGCTTGACTTCAGCCGATTTTGCAAGGCAAACGCTCGGTATAAGAGCGAGCTGGAAAACCTTCGCTTTTTGGCAGGTGATTCGGATAAAGAAATAGACGATTTTGAATTATATTGGGACTTATATCATGACAATTTTTAAAAGATTTTTTATATGATAATTATTTCAATTTTACTAATGATTCATTCTCAAATCAATTATTCGTTTTTTCTCGTGTTACTCTACTTTACATTCTATCATCAATTTATCATCAACTATGAATCCAGGTTCATTTAATTTGGATAATGGCATCATACAAGGAACCCCTGAAGGTATGTTCCTATCCTTTTTTGGTTTCTTAAACGCTTCACTATCCATTTTTGTCCTAAACCATTGCTGAACATCCATGTTTCTGTTATGTTGATTAATAATTTTTAATGTTACTTTCTTATCTAAAGGCCATGATAAGGCATTATCGTACAACCCTTTATATACTATAACATATAAACTAAGAAAGCTATTCTCCACTCTATGTGATTGATCTCCATTCAAGAAAGTTCTCAAACCTATTTTATATCCAAAATCGTTTGTTAAAAACACGGGACTATGATTTGAACGGTTTGGATTAAATATAGCTTCTCTTCTTTCCTTAACAAAATTATCAATAACCCATATCAAACAACCGTTCATTGACTCTGGATAATAATAATTCTCTTCTAATCTTTTTATCCTCACTTCATTTTTGATCTGATTACTCTCTAACATTCGAATTTCATTAAAATCCAACTGTTCGGTTTTATCATTTTTACTCTTCAATATTTTATCTACTTTCATTTCTAGCTTTTGTTGTTGATCCATCACATCTTGAAATAATTCCTCATTCTTTACAGCTTTCACTTTTATTTCTTTCATTTGTCTTTCCAACTTTAGTCCCATGTTCTTCTGCTCATCCAATAACTCTCCAATTAATTCTGCATTTATTTCACTCTCTTTCTCTCCCCTTTTTAAAGCTGCAAATTGTATTTTCAATTCCCTCATATCCTTCTCTAAATTCTTTTCTGCATTACTTGTTTGACTTGCTAATTCCGTACTTCGCTCCCATTATAAATTTCTGATTTGCTGATCTAAATGTCGCAATTTCTCTTCATGTGTCAACTGTAACAAATCTCTTCCTTCCATTTCGATTACTTCTTCTAACTTCAATTTCTTTTTCTTCATTTATTTCAAATTGTTTTATTCACGTTTTTTTCAATTCATATCACAATCACTTGCTCAATTCTTGTTCGTATATCAACTCCCCTTCTTTTACCATTTTCTTTTGTAGTCTTATACATTCACGAATATATTCAATTTGATTAACCCATTTTCTCTCATCTCTTGAGAGGAAATAATACAACAATTTTGCTATTCTCCCATTCCCATCTGCAAACGGATGTATCCATAAAAATCTTACTGTAAATTCCCACGCATTCATCTTTTCTTGATGTGTGATCAATTTTTGTAACTGACTTTCTATTTTATCCGGATGACAATACTGATACACTTCACCTTCAAACTTTGTGCATCTAACATTTTGTGGAAACTCTGAAGCATTTTCATTTCGCATTATATATGAATGTGCTTCTTTTATCATTTCTACATCTATCCATTTTGAATAACTTAGACAGGTTTTTAAATATATAAAAGCATCTGTCAAATCTGTTCTTTCATTTTCCGTAAAAGATATACTTCTCAACATTTGCACTTCGGAATCTTTCATAACAGCTCTCAAGTTCATCTACTACTTTTGGGAATTTGCCGCGAAAATCACAATCAAATCCGTTCTCTTTAAAATCTCTCTCCAACTGAACACATTTTCTTAAACTTTCTTGTGTATCTTTTCTTATACCTATCATATACGCAATAAACCTATCAACTTGCTCTAATAATAACACATTTGCATTCATTGATTTTTTAAATACTTTATCTACTCTTTCTAACGGAGTATCTGTTTCATAAAATTTACCATCCATTCTTCAAACTCTTTTTATACTTTTCTATCCACAAAATCTTAATAACCAGCTTATATACTTTCAATTTACACGAAAATCTTTTTAAACTTGAAAATAATTTCAAACTTCAAAAATCCCAAACACCATCCGCCAATAACTTAATCCACCATCCCGCAAAGCTTAAACATTTAACATTTAACCCCCACGCGACATTCCTTAAACATTTAATACTTAACACCCGCCATTCCTTAAAGGTTAAATGTTTACACTTGGTCGTTAGCCTATATATACTACTTCAAGAATATCACCAGACAAACATTAGAAAAACACCTGTTAAAGAAACATAAAGCAAAGTGTGCAAAAATTACAATTCAACCGAGTGAACAAGAAGAAGTGAGATGGGGAATAAGAAAGAAACACAAATGTGATGATTGTGGTACAAAATTCAGCACAAAAAGAGTCTTGAATAATCATAGGTTTGTACATCACGAAAATAATTTTAATTGTTTGCCTTGCGGGGAAATTTGTAATTCTATGCAAGAACTTTCAGATCATTTACACGAACACAACTTTAATAAAGGAAACAGAAAGCAATTGCATTTTGCATGTGAACATTGTAACGATGATCATTTTTTAACAACAACCCAATTACAACGCCATAGAATTGCTGTTCATAAAGAGCTGAATATAACTAATCAACCCTTCCCATCCATCGGACATATCCGTTGTTTTTGGAATGATTGTCTTTATGCACATCGCCCATGGGATGTGGATGTGGATTGCTTTGGTGACTGTCTATCTAAAGAAAGGAAAGAACAATTAATTCATTGTTATAAACAACATGCTTCATTTATCGCATCACATTGCTATTCACAGCTATTGAATAATACATTTATCAAATTGAACTTTCACCTACTTGCACGGGAAAATTTGAATCGGCAAATTGAAGATGATTTGTGGAAAACTTTTACTGAAATTGAAGATGTTCTACCGGCCAGAATTGTAATTTCGTTTGGGTTTTTGTTGCAAAATAAAGAGACAGTTGCATTCCGATATTTTTATGTTTCGGACTATAATTTAATGAATAGAAGAGATGATGAGGATTCGGATATAAACAGTAGTAATATTCAATATAATGACTTTCTGGTTCGTTCAAAACAAGATATGAAGAGGGTTGTTCATCGCTTCACATCCGTTCCTTTCATTGATATTATTAAAAATAATTTCAAAGATTCTACATGGGGATTGGTTAGAGCAACAAATATGCATGTATCGGTAATAAATATTGGACATGATGAATTTACTATCGGGAAAGCAAGTGATTCGGTAGATGAATTGCCTGAATGCATTACCAAGTCAAGAGCAATCAATATTCACCAAGTAGCTATTCACAAACACAAATCTGAAGCAAATTTGGCGTGCTTTTTTATTGCATTACGCACACGACTACTAGACTATAATAAAGATGAAGAGGATGTAATGAGTGTAGAGGACATGATAAAGAAATACTGTGATTTTGCTGGGTATTCAACATTTTTTGGGTTTAACCTACAGCATGTTGTTCATATGGAATATATGTACGGAATCAAGATTTCAATTTTCAGACCTGTGTTTGAATACTATGATGAAAAGAAAACAGAAATTAAAGGATTGAAAGGAGTAGAGAAAATTTACAATTCACGTTTAAAGTACAAAACAAATATCAAACTTGATTTGCTCTATTATAAAGAACATATTTGTACAATTCGAAGTTTGAAAGCATTTGTAAATAAATTCGTTTGTGAAGAATGTGCTCAAGTTTATGTTCATCTTCCGTCGTTAATTCGTCATCAAAAGTCTTGTGCGTTAGAGAAAATAACTCATCATCAATTCAAAGACGGGTTAATTGAAAGACACCGACCTCTGGTACAAAAGATTGCAACAGCATTCAATCTACAGTGGGATAATGAATTTGTCAATGAAAAGGATAAGAATGAATATTATTTTAATCAGGATATTGCTGTCTTTGACTTTGAAAGTTTAAATGTAAAGAAATCCGTTTCAGAAAGTGATTTATTTTATGGGAAACAATATGTGTTTTTGGACGATGGATTAATTGATGGAGAATTTTTCGATGAGGACAATATTGAACAATACATGTGCTATAATGATAAAGGAGATAGAGTCTTACAAAAAGATTTTGTGCGAGAGATACTTGATGAGGAAGGAGAAAAAGAAGATTTTTTTAGAGTGCAGGTTCCTGTAACGTATGCAATAGCCACCAGCTTCGAGCATGAACTTAAAGATGTTCCAGGAGAAATCATAGATGATCAAACACTCTTTGCATGTGCCGACAAACCAAATGCGCTAATTGAAATATTTGTCTCCCATGTAATCACTTTAGCAAAGCAAAAATGTGTTCGAGCTTTTGCTAAATACTGTTCATTGTTTGAAAGAATACGTGATTTTTTTTGGGAGAAACAGATATTGCTCATCTATGAGAAAGCTAAATTTTATCATTTCTCAGAAATTAGCGGGTTCGCGGATGAAAAATACGAAAAATTGGAACGGGATATGCAAGGATGTTTGACAAAAGAACAGATAGATAATATCAAAATACAAAAAGAACAGGAAGCAATCGACAATGTAGAAGCTCGAAGGAACAGAATAGAAATGCTGACCATTTACAATGAACCAAGACGATTATACTTGGAACTGTTTCGTCAGTGCCAAACATTGCCTGTATTGGGATTTAATTCATCCGGTTACGATATACCTCTGATCGCAAAGTATTTATTCCCATTGATGTTAAAGGAAAACGTACATATTGATGTTATAAAACAAGGCTGTATCCTTTACTGTGAAAAACGTAGAGGAATTTCCAAGCTGGAGGTTAAATTTTCGAGACACCAGTGCATTCCTTGCACCGTCCTATAATTTGGACACGTTTATAAAAGCCTTTGCCAAAGTTGAACAGGAAAAATCTTTTTTCCCCTATGAATTCCTGGATTCATTCGAACGATTGAATGACAAGCAATTACCACCATACGAATCATTTATATCGAGTTTGAAATGTCACCAAAATACCTTGCATGCTCAATATGAAAGATTTACAGAGGTAATGAAGGGAATTAAAGCACAGGCTAAAAACGATAAAACAGATGATGAAATCCAACAAGAAGCATTACAAATTTTAAAATGGAAAAAGCCACCTCTAACAGGGAGAGAGAATTATAGGTTGTTGGAAAAACGATGGGAAGAAACTAATTGGACATGTGTTCGAGATTTTCTAAAATGGTATAATACAATGGATGTACAAACCTTTTTAAAAGCAAGTGAAATGTATGCTGCTGAATTTTTTATTTATGGTATTGATTTCACAATGGATGGCGTTAGTCTCCCGTCATTAGCAAATAAAATATTGTATTCATCAAACAAGAAAGAAAGACTATTACACGTTGCCAATAAAGAGATTAATGATTTTTACAATAAACACATCGTCGGAGGGCCTTCAATTATTTTCGCACGAAGTGTTGAAGGACGAGTTCAAGGGTTTGATGCTGGTGCGTTATATCTTTATTGCTTAGGGCAAAAAATGCCTGTCAGTGAACCAGTGGTTTGGCATGAATCTCCATTAAATTCTCCCTTATCAACTCGCAAACTGATCCGCACTGAAATATTCAAGAAAGGTATATATATATATATATAATATAATTATATATATATATATATATATATATATATAATTATATATATATATATATATATATAATTATATATATATATATATATATATATAATTATATATTACGTAGTAAAGATGTTTTGTCTTGTCTTTTTTGATTTTGTGTTCTGTAGAAAAGAAAGAAAATGAAAAAACATATGAGAAAAAGAATATTTAATCAGATGAAAGTGAACAAATAATTAATTGTATGTAAGAGAATAATTCAAAATGCCATCGATAAAAAAACTTACGCAAGACACCAGAAGTTTTGAAAATGAAGGATTAATAAATTTGAATGAATTTTCAGCTAGAGAAAAACAAACGATTTGTCTTTTGCTCCCGTTTGATTTTGCAAATGTGCGTTGGAAATTTTGAACTGTGAAAGTAAGAAAAAAGTGAAAATTCAAACGAGTGAAACATATTTGAAATATCAATTAGGTTTTCAAACATTTGTTAGTAAATTTATGTTGCTTATCTTTGAAAAGGAATATAATGAGTTGCGATAAATTCTAGCGTTAGAAACAATGATAAATTTAAAGGATATGGTGAATAATTATGAAACACATTTGAGAGAAAAATTGTCACATAATATAGATACAATTGGAATGTTTTGTACAAAAGTATTGTTTCCAACCAATAATCAGTTATCAAAAATGAAATATTTCTTTCAAAATACAGATTTTGAGGTTGTAGAAACAGATTTATTAAAAAGAGAACATAATGTTCGTTATTTTGAGAATGAATTGATGGAAAATGTAAAACAAGTAGAAAGAGAAATTAATAAACGTGAAGAAGTGGATTCTGTTTTGAAAAAGGAATTGATGGAATTATTAATTATTTGTAATGCAAATATAGGAGTAGCAAATAACCAATCGATTGACGATAAAGAGGAGGCTGTAAATTATAAGTTAGAAGATAAAATGAAAGATATTTCATTACTTATTCGAAAAAATTATACACCGAAAGAGATTAACCGAATTACACATGTGGTAAATGAAATAATTTATGCAGAAGAAAAAGCTGACAGACAATTAATTGATGATTTATTTCAAAAAGAACTTCTCTTTCAAAAAGAGGAAAAAACGAAAATGTGTGATGAAATGTTTTTAGATGATTTGGATGAATTACAGACAACGTTAACTTTTGATGATCTAGATACAATTAATGATGATGTGGACTATTTGTATGATTTTGAAGAAAAATCAATTTAAGTGATATAATATATTATATAATGATTGGTAGAAGTTGCGGATGATAAAAATGTTGAAATGGAAAATAGATGATATCTATTATATATCAGATGATGACGATGGAAATGAACAAAATGATATTGGTGATGGGAAGTATAATGATGTATTATTAGCAACAAAAAAAGGAAAGGAGCATTCACAATTAATGAAAATGATAATGCTAGAAAAGTATTATGCAGAAGTAAATAGGATTTTGAATGAAGAACCAAATATATTTGACATTACGTTAAAAAATCCATTTACGTTATTACTTACTGGTAAATCAGGTTGTGGAAAAACATTTTGGTTAATGAAGTTATTAAGTAAATGGAAAACAGTGACGAATGATCATAAAGGAAAATTTTTAAAAAATATTTTATGGTTTTATGGAATTGAACAAAAAGAACTGTTTGATAAATTGAAAAATGAATTTGGTGAAAACTATATTGAATTTATAAAAGGTTTGAACAAAGAGAAATTAGAACAAGCAGAAAATGGAATAATAGTATTAGACGATTTAATGAGTGAAATGCGAAATGATATACAGATGTAGCACAATTATTTACAAAGTGTTCACATCATAAAACAGTAACTGTTTTTATTTTATGGCAAACTCCTTTTCCACAAGGAAAAACAACTAAAGAAATTGCAACAAATGTTGATTATCAAGTGGTGTTTAACAAGGAAAGACAAAAAAGCCAACTGACAACATTATGTCAACAAATGACATCAAGTGCACAAAAAGGAAGAGAATTGTTTAATAAAATTCAAAAATATTTTGATAATAATAAAGAGTCTTATCCGAATGTGCTCATGAATTTCAAATCTGGTGACGAAAAAAAGATAAATTATTTGATAAATTTTTTAAGTGATGATAAAAAAAAACCTTGTCAAGAATTATAAATTTTAGTTATTTTCAACCTTTTCAGAGGGATTGACGCATAATTTTCTATTAATGTTATCTACTTAATGTTGTCTTGCGAGACCTGTCTTTGGATATCAACATTGTAGCCACGTTCGCCATTGAAAAATAGCAACGGGTAAGTCATTGGGTCTGCTGTTGGCTCTGTTGCGTAGACTTTCATGCAGGTTCAATCCTTTGTACGTGCTTGTAACTCTCTATCAGCAGGATTGGAAGCTCCTCTGTCGTGCGCAGTGTAAATGCATGCAATTTCCCTTGCAGTTAGATTGTCGTACCTGCGGTCTTGATTCGGCCTGCCGGTGACTACCATCTTGAAAGTCGGTATTGGTTCGTTGTTTTGAACTGCTAGGCGTCTCTGCTCTTCCAAAATATCGCCCATTGCCTGATAGTGGTGCGCAAACGGGTTTACGGCCATCAGTTCGTTTTGCAGCAACTGGATCATGTTTTCCTTTAGATTTTGATTGTGGTCGACTCGTTGTCTCATTGCTTGACGGGTATCCATGATGTACAACTCTGCGTATTGCGCTGTTCTGTTTTCATTTGGTTCCGGAATGCCTAGAATGGAGTGAGCATTCATATAACACATGTTGCTAAACGAAAACAGAGGAGACCATTGCGATTGTAAAATGAACAGTGAAGGTGTTTATACCTGTCATATGATAAGCTTTTCCATGGATTGTTATAACAGGCACTCCTCTACCTGCATGTGTTCTCCGCTGAGCTTGCCATGATGCAAATGCCATCATTGAGTTGTACTGCCTGAGATTGGCAAGAAAATGCCGTGAATCGTCGGTTATTCCTTCAAACAGACCAAGAACGCTTGGTGGCGGTGGTTGAATTGGTGGCAACGCTATATTGCCCTCCATGCAGCATTTGGTGTATTTCCTGCGGGCGTTGTGCTCCTCTTTAAAGTACTTTGCACCACAGTGAGGACATTCTTTGGTCATTGGACTGAGTTGATGTCTTGCAGGCTCGACATCCACAGGCTGTTGTTGTTGCTGTTGATTAACAACTCTAAGTTGATTTCTGACTGGTTGCTGCAACGGGGCATGTGAATATTGCGTTGTTGAAGGGTGCACAGCGCAGTTGTTGTTTTCATTTGATTGCCGAGGGTGCTTCTGATTTCCACGGGTGACTGTAGCTGCTCGTTTCCTGGGCATGCCGGCCTCAGGGCAAACAGTGATTGCAACTTATCTGAAAATGGGAGTTCAGTGTTTAAAATTTAAATGAAAAATCATGTAATGAGAACTCTCTCTCTCTGTCAATAAGTGCTTTCGACAAAAGCCCGGAAAACACTGACGCCTGTTGCATTTCGAGCTTTAATTAATAAACGATTCAATGTTTGACGCAATGAAAAGTTGAACGGATGAACATACCTGATATTATTCTTTGCATAGTCTGTGTCTGTGAGTTTTATTGTCACTTTCTATGCCTTATCTTGAGGAACTAATAATAACGACATTCACGTCGTAATAATTGACGAAGAAGATGGCATGGTCACACAGAATCAGGATAAAAAATGAGATAGGGAATGTTAGTTGGAAGAACTTACCGATCAATAAATAGCTTTTCAAATAGGAAATAAATGAAAGATTTGATACTTCGATACTATATAATAATCGATGGGATACTTTCGTGTACTTGTTTACTTGAAAGAATATCAGTAATGATTGTGAACGGTCTACATGAACTGTCTTTTCGTAAATACTTGATGAAAGCGATCAACATGAATCGCCTCCCTCTTGGATCTATTGGCTCAGTTTGAGATCATTGTTTTGTTGTCATGAAATACATTGAATGACTAATACAAAAATATATCAAATTTCAAGTAGTGGCGTAAATCCTGACTCGAGGCCAGAGCGGCTTTCGCTGGAAACAACATTTAGAGATGAGATCTCAGTAGTTTAGTTTAACTTGGACACATCTCTGTAAGCAATTGCAACATCGAAAAGTGAAAAACACCGAGCTGCTGGGCGAGCACCATGCTAACGTTCTATGGAATTGTCGAAATGAATCACTAATATATAAAACGTGATGTCACGTGAGGTGCTCTAAACAAAAGAAAACTCGCCCTCCGTTGTCACTGAACTCCTTCTACGGTTTTCGGTCTAGCGTCGCGAAAGACGCACCGATCTGCTCCACGTATCCTTGGGAAGTAAAATGAGGATTGCTTTTCGTGAATTTCTCTTTCGTTTTCGAGATATTCAGCTTTTTCTGAATCGAAAACTTTCCCAGGAAATCTATTGTTTTTTTCAAAAGAATTGCCTTGCCCTTCTGGAGGGTTCAAATTTCCACCTCTTTTCTCTTCTGTTTTTCACATTTAATCCTTCCCAGATTCGCTTCGAAAACTTCATATAACGCTAGCGACGGGCTCAACAAACCGTTCGATTTTTTCTGTTTTTCAATCCTCGCAGTACTTCCAGAGATGTGCCAACATTTAACCAAGGTACTAAGATTTCGTCCTCAAATGTAACTTTGAGCGAACGGCTTTCTGGCGCTGAGTCATATCAGGGTTTACCTCAATATTTGTCATTTGATATTCAGCGTGTTTCTTGCCAATGGGCTAAAGCTTCCGCAACCACAGTTTGAGACAATATCACGCTGTCTGTTTGCTCATCATATTGTCCATTCATTTGATCCTTTACTTTCATCGATTGTTACAAGAATTTCAGAGATTCATTTACACGTTTTCAAAATTTTCATGTTTCAAGAGTTTTAAAATAATCAAACGTCGAAATTATAGTACATCGGTAAGTTACATACAACTGTAATTATCAAATTCTTCTTCTTCGTTCTTTTATTGATCAATTCACTGAACATGATGTAAACGCAGATCAAATGTGATTTTCCTGCATTTACACTTTATTTTACAGAAATATTATTGGTAACAGTTATTATTAAAGACATCGAATGTTTCAATTCTGATAGAACATTTGGTAAGTCGATTCATTTCACTTATTGAGAGATTAAATACAACGGAAGTTGGTGTTTCACCAACACAGTTATTGCAGCACATAATTTCCAAAACGCTAGCTAACATTGTTTGTCAACTCATAAGTTTACCTATTTTCCTCGCATTTTTGCTGCAGCTGCCATGCCCCGTAAGCGAGCAAGTAACGTCACAGGTAGCAAAAATAAACGCCGTCGACTGACGGTCCAGCCTGGTCCTGATGATCAAACAGTGCAGCATCACGCTCCAGATCGACCCGCTAATCAAGAACACCAGCAGCCCATTGCTTTTGATCCTGGAAGGCATAATCTCAGTGAAATGACCAAAGCATGTCCTCACTGTGGTGCAAAGTATTTCAAAGAGGAGGAAAACACGCGAAAAAAGTTCAACAAGTGTTGCATGGAGGGCAAAGTCCAATTACCAGCAATTCAACCACCACCACAAAGAATCTTGCCTCTCTTTCAAGGACTGACACCAGACTCGAAGCATTTTCTCACCAACCTCAGGCAATACAACTCAATGATGGCATTTGCATCATGGCAAGCTCAACTGAAAACACATGCTGGAAGGGGAGTGCCTGTCATTACAATCCATGGAAAAGCCTACCACATAACAGGTATGAGCACCCTGATTATTACTTTAGATAGAAACATAACATATATAATCCTTTGGATTTTCATTTAAGAATTTTCTGCTAGCATGCTCCCATTATTTCAGGCATTCCTGAACCAGATCAAAACAGAGCACCGCAATATGCAGAGCTTTATATCATGGACACCCACCAAGCAATGACACAAAGGCTCAATAACAACCAGAATCTGAAGGCAAACATCGTCCACATAGTGCAAGATGAACTCATGGCTGTGAATCCATTTGCACAGCACTACCAGGCAATGGGTGAAATTCTGGAAGAGCAAAGACAGCAAGCAATTGCAAACAACCAGCCAGTACCGACTTTCAAAATGGTTGTCACCAACAGGCCAAATCAGGATCGCAGGTACGACAATCCTACTGCAAGGGAAATTGCTGCCATTTACACTGCACACGATGGACGAGCTCCAAACCCAGCTGACAGAGAACTGCAAGCACGAACTAAGACCGGAGACTACATCAGACTCTATGCAACTGAGCCAACAGCAGACCCAATGACCTATCCATTACTATTCTTTCACGGCGAGAATGGATACAATACAGGTCTCCAGAGGCAAGTCATAATAGATGGGCAGCAAGATGGGAATGGCAATCGTCGCACACGTATTACTCTGAATGAATACTACGCCTTCAGGATTCAAATCAGAGATGGATTTTCCTCCATTCACTCTGCT
Source organism: Sanderia malayensis (assembly GCA_013076295.1). NCBI lineage: Eukaryota > Metazoa > Cnidaria > Scyphozoa > Semaeostomeae > Pelagiidae > Sanderia > Sanderia malayensis. The sequence goes on along the minus strand of RQOL01000761.1, from coordinate 20,326 downwards.
TCACTACTGTTCCAGCAGTATCTGGTCGATGCCTACACAAAAATCGAAGGGAACAATCTCAATTGGATAATGAAGAACCAACAACAACTACGCGTCGACAGTTATCAGGGCCTAATGGATCATCTCAACAGACAGGCAGGCGAGGAGATGCAAATGGCCAACGCCTTGAACCCAAACCAACCTGTGGACATACAAGTTGGTCGTGTCGTCATCCTACCATCCTCATTCACAGGCAGTCAGAGATACATGTACCAGAACTTCCAGGATGCGATGACCATTGTCAGAAAATATGGCAGATCAGACATCTTCCTGACAATGACTGCAAATCCAAAGTGGCCTGAAATCCTCGAGAATATCTTGCCACATCAATCACCCAACGATCGACCTGACATTGTGACTCGAGTATTTCAGCTGAAACTCCAAGAACTCTTACATGAACTTCTCAAAAACGATCTTCTTGGCAAAGTCATCGCTCATGTATATGTGGTCGAATTTCAGAAAAGAGGACTTCCGCATGCGCACATGCTACTATTCCTGTCAGACGAAGACAAACCACGCACCACAGAACAGATCGACAATTTGATATCCGCAGAAATTCCAAATAAACAACAAGATTCCCGATATCGCAAGTTAGTCAAAACACACATGATGCACGGACCATGTGGACATTTGAATTCTCGGTGTGTATGCATGGAAGACAGCAAGTGCAAAAAAAACTACCCCAAAGAAATTGCACAAGAGACACAACCCAACGTTCACGGCTATCCCCTCTACAGGCGACGTGGACAGGAAAGAGCTGTCAAGAAAGGACGACACCGACTTGATGATACATGGGTTGTTCCGCACAATCGTCATCTTCTCTTGCGTTTTGAATCCCACATCAACGTTGAAGTTTGTTCCTCTGTCAAAAGTGTTAAATACATCTTCAAGTATATACACAAAGGTCAGGACATGGCACACGTCGAGATCAGCGAGGTTAGTCAACAGCAACAGCAGCGAGATATTCACCACAATGAGATTTGCCAATATCTAAACGCAAGATACCTTGGTCCTCACGAAGCAGTACATCGGATATTAAAGTTCAGCATGCATGACAAGAGTCACACGATTCAACGCCTGCAAGTTCATCTTCCGTTGCAAAACCGTGTTTACTTTAGAGCTGGTGATGAACAGATTGTTCAAAACATCAATCCAAACACCACTCTTACTGCATGGTTCACTCTGAATCAACAAGATCCAACTGCACGTGATTACCTCTACCATGAAATTCCAGAGCACTACACTTACAACCAAAAAACCAGAACATGGCACAAACGACAAAAAAGGCCCAAGCCGACCATTGGTAGAATGTACCAAGCTAATCCAAGATACGAAGAAAACTACGCACTCAGGCTTCTACTTCTCAACCGTCGTGGAGCAACATCATTTGAAGATATCCGGACAATCAACAATGAGCTTCACGATACATTCAAGCGTGCAGCACTGGCCATGGGATTGTTGGAAGACGACCTCGAACACAGACGCTGCATGGATGAATCTACTTTATTCAATATGCCCTCACAGATGAGACAGTTGTTTGCTACACTGATGATTTTTCAACCACCATCAGATCTGCGAGCTCTATTCAACGAATTCGTTCATGCCATGAGTGAAGACTTTGTTCAACGAGACCAGCAAACAATTCCGACCGTCACATTTACAGACAAACACATGTGCCAGTGCCTTCTCGACATTGATAATGCTTTGCGGGTTCACGGCCAGTCCATTAACGACTACGCTGATCTGCCACAACTACCTGCAAATTTTTTCATACCCGAACATGGTAAGTACCGATTTCCACTTGAGGCAAACTGCTTTCACAACAACTCCAACGTTATTAGTGATTAACACATTCATCTCAATTTTCAGACGCGGATCAGATAGATATCATCAATGAACAACAACAAGGTAAAGAGATGCTAGCAAGTCTCAACCCAGAGCAACTCAAAATCCACAAAACGATCATAGAAGCTGTAGAGAATGAGTCAGAACAGAATTGCTACTTTGTAGATGGACCTGCAGGGACAGGAAAAACCTTCCTCTACAACACCTTGGTGCACAACTTACAGTCCATGGGATACAGAGTTCAGTGCATGGCATGGTCAGGTATAGCAGCAACACTTCTAATCAATGGAAGGACGTCACATTCCACATTTCAAATTCCCATCCCACTACTCCCTGACTCTACATGCAACATCAAAGTGCAAAGTGCACGAGCTCAACTGTTACGCAACACAACCTTATTCATCTGGGACGAAGCATCGATGATACCTGGAAATGCCTTACGAGCAGTGGACACCTTGCTCAGAGACATCACTCAGGTCAAAAGGCCATTCGGGGGCAAGTTCATGCTTCTTGGAGGTGATTTCCGTCAAGTGCTGCCTGTCGTTAGCAGATCAGGGAGAGAAAAAATCGTTGCAGAAAGCCTCAAGTCAATGCAAATCAGAGATCTTTGGGGCATCTTTGAGCAGCATCGCCTTCACAGAAACATGCGGGCTCTACAGGATGCAACCTATCAGGAATTTTCAGAATGGCTTCTGCGAATTGGCAATGACACCGAGCCTCACGACGAGAATGAGATTATCACCTTACCAGACAGAATTTGTGTCAACTCGAGCCAACAGATGATCAACTCAATTTACCCACATCCAACATCAGGTGAAGCTAATCTCATGCTCAATCCACTAGCAATGTCAGAACGATGTTGCCTAACGCCAAAGAATGAGAATTCTCATGAAATCAACAAACTCATTCTGCAAAGACTTCAAACTCCAACACATACATACTTCAGTGCAGACAAAGTCCTCACAGATGACCCACAAGAGGCACACACATATCCAGTGGAGTTCCTAAATGCACAAACCCCTAGCGGCATGCCACTACATAAGTTGGAACTGAAGGTATGTGTTGTTCTCATCATTAATTTTCAACATGGCTACTCACAAATATATTTAGCAATTCATGACATATTCCCAGTACATTCATTCATTTGCAGGTCGGTGCAATCATCATCCTTCTCAGAAACCTCAATCCCAAGAAAGGCCTCTGCAATGGCACACGGTTGATTGTGCGTCACCTCAAACAACACGTCCTCACTGCAGATATCATCACCAGTGCACACAGAGGCCAACAAGTCATGATTCCAAAGATAACAATGAGCTGTTCCGAATCGACCCTTCCTTTCACACTATCTCGAAAACAGTTTCCCGTCAGACTGGCATATTGCCTCACTATCAACAAAGCACAAGGCCAATCATTGAAATATGTGGGCATTTACCTTCCACAGCCAGTCTTCAGCCATGGACAGCTCTATGTAGCCGTGTCTAGAGCAAAATCATTTGATGGAATCAAGGTATTCATACCAGACAGCAAGAAGACAAAGAACGTTGTCTATCCTGAGGTCTTATGAACAAATCACCTGCAATCTTCATAGCGCACCAGCCAGTTCATCTCAATTACTTCTGAAATAGTAATACCTCTCAATGGACATTCGGTGCCCCCAATTCGTTTGTATCATATGAAACTACATACTATTATATTTGAACCTCCAATATTTCCCACAATTGATTCCATCAAAATTTCAACCCAACACCACACATGACACATGTTGCAAATGCAACAAATTTGCTCTAATAGCTATTAAATACCTTTGTTGGCAACTTTTACATGCTGCAACTATTTTCTGCCTTGCAGAGTAAATTCACTGGTGGACATGTGCATCAACAGTCTGCATATTTCTGTTATTTCATCTGATTGACACATTTCTACAACTAAATACTTCCCACAATAACAATCTCATTGAAATTCAACCCCTATAACAGACCTTAAACATGTCACCACCGTGTAATGCAATTCATTTCATGTCTGTGACCTCTTCCATTTGTATGTTTACTGACTGCCATGATTTTATCTGTTGTAGATTCCAAACAACAGCAAGGAGTTGCATTCACAGACTACCTTGCATTCATTGTTGCCTCCAATTGTCACATCATGGGCAGTTGGGCACGGGATCTGCATTTGCAGACCAGCCTGCATTCAGTTCTGCAGTGTCAAATTGTCTCATTTCAGACAATTATCAAACACAATGTCTGCATTTGCAGCCAAACCTACACTCAGTTCTGTTCTGCCAAATTGCAATTTGCAATTAAAATAAATATGACTTCTGCATATGATGCAGACTGTCTTCCATCCAGCACTTCATTCTGTGCATGGAACAGGGAACATCATACAACTGTACTACATTGTAGTGCGCAGTTCCCAATACCGTAGTGCATCAAGAAGATAACAACACTAAATTATTATTCTTCAGGACAGTGAGAACACTAACTGAACTACAAATTATTATGTTATTGTACATAAACACATAAGACACTGAAAGTACATTATTAGAGTATAGCACATGCCATTAATTTTATATACTTAGTTCATGTTTATCAATTTGTAATTTGAAGATTTTGCAGTTTCATGTAATTCCCTCATGTATTAATTATTGCACAATTGTTTTACCGATTTCTCCATCTAAATATTAAACATATTTCTGTGTTTTATATTGCATAGTTGTATTACCCATTTCTCTATCTATATATTAATCCATATTAGTGTCTGTGTTATTATTATATATTCCAATATTCCATTGTAAAATCCACAACAACATAAATCTCTACCATCAACAACAACAAGCAGTCAGGTTGCCCATTTCTGATTCTTCAGCTGAATATTATCGCTCCGATTGGGCACGTATTGTCAAATAATCGTGCCAATTACAATGACTTTAACGTACTACAGAGCATATTGGAGGTTCGGAATGACTCTCGCACTGTATTCTTAGCCAGGTAAGATTTAGGCCCTTCAAGGTAAGATATCGCCATTCATATGCTATACCCCATCAGTGCTTCCCAAATTACGCATTCCATTGTGAACTCGAATATCTTCCTAAAAGTAACTCAACAACTCTCAATATCTCTCAACACAGTACTTCAAATATCAATCATGCAGGTCAGAAAAGTGAACTCAATAATACACAATTTCACCGTATACTACGAAACACAAATATAATAAAAAAAAACTATTAATCAAAAACTAATATGTTCGACTCTATTAATCGTGATGTTCTGAATCACGCGGCCCTCACTTTTCTTCCCCTGCCATCCTCCCTTTCCCTTATTATTCTTTTCTCCTCCCCTCTTCTTTTTCTTTCTTTCCTGTCCCCGCACTTTATTCTCCTTTTTTCTTTCCTCTCCCAATAGCAGAACGTGCATTACTTTCATTTTCCTGCAGAAAAAGGTCACATATATATATATCTACCCTCACATATATGACACTTCCAAAACTATTCAAATTCGCATAGGTTAGAAGGTTCAACATTATAACAAACTTACTGGGGCTGTCTTATTCTCTCCCCTTTATAATCGGTGAAGATAAAATTCTCCCCCGGCTTCAAACCAAATCTTCGGGCGACCTGCTTTTTCAAGTTCCCAATTTCCTTCCACGCAAACATCTACGAAAATAACATTGCACATTCTCAGTTAAATCTATTTACATACTCTATCACAACTAATCTATCACAAAGATTTGAGGTAAATAACAATTTTACCTTTTTTTCCCCATCCAAAGTAACACTACATTTTTTCTCCGCCATTCTCATCAACATGTATCCAAAATTTACGACATTACAAAACAAGACTTTAGACGTGCATATTTATACTTTCTTCAAATCAATTACCATCGCCGAACAATACATTCATCACGCTCCAGCCAATCACGTTTCACAACGTCACTAAATTTTACATCTTAACTCAAAATCGTCACATCTCCATAAACAATCAATCAGCCAAAATAAATACTTCTTTCCAAACACAGTCATACATCCATATACGTTTTGTACGTCGATAGCAGGTGCACCCGATTTCACCAGCTCCGTTGTTTACATCCGCAACAACACAAAGCAACACAACCAATTCCTTAACAGAGAAATTACTGCGCAAGTCAAACCTCATATACTTCCTACAACGTACTCAACTCTCTTGAACTACAACCTACAGCTATTGTAATGACGTGCATCGACAAAACTCTCCAATCACTGGCCGTCCTCTCAATACACAAAAACAACCTTACTAATCGCACAGAGGAAACAAAAATTAACATCAGAGCATGTCATTACACAACTCTAAGCACAAATGAATGAACATTTACAGAAGCAAAAAAATCGGAAGAAAATTCAATGCTCACGGTGGCACACCTACTCACGTACAACTGTTGCCACGACTCAAATAAGAAACTGTATCATCTCCGCTGCCAATATAGGATGCAATCCAAATTGCTTTCTTTGCGTAATCAAAACATTTCTCCACGCAACAAACCTAGGGCGGGGCCCGGAAAAACCTCAATTTCCTTGAATGATTCACTGTAAAATAACATCAACCCCTAATCCACGGCAATAAACAAATGCGCAAACCAGTAAAACCAGTTTTCTGCAACTCTATAAATTAAGAATCAAACTCTGCCACCATCAATTACTCTCACAAACACTACAAAAAAAGAAGCAACCTACGAGAACACTCAAAAGAAAAAACCAAGGTAATTCAAACTCATTTTCTATGCCTTTCAATTTTCAATTTTTTCAATTTAACACATTTGTTATCTTCTTTCTGACACAATTTTTTTACACTTCTAGCATGCAGAACGACTTGGAATACATCGTAAACTTAGCAAGTAACAACATAGCCCGACTAGATACAACATGCCAGTTTCTAGACAAAAACACGGAAACCGCCTACCACTGCTACGAGAAAATCCGCAACTCGAACAGAACCACCAAAGCCAAAGTCAAACAAACCATGGCTAGATTGACACAATTAAAAAAGGTGGCTCAACGCGTAATGGAGAGCGAGTTCCAAAGAGCCATCAACGACAGTTTGCAGGACATCGACGCGGATATGCTCCCACCAGACGAGCCTGACCACACAACACAACAGCGCCAAATCGCACACGACCACCCAGAACACTGTGACGAACAACAGATTGACCACGAACAACAGATTGACGACGAACAGAACGATTCGCAATAAACTGATACATAAAACCACGACAACGTCTGGTGTAATCCGGCGACGCCGAAATAACATTTTATCAATATTTTAGACATTCAAATTTTCATTCTTTTCAGCTTAAGTATCTCTTAATTTTCTACTTATTACGATCATTTTAACAATATTTCCTAAAAACATTTTGTATTAAACTTTTTTAAAAATAATTTTATTTCCTTACATCCGGAATACAAATATATGTCCACAGATGAACAAACTGCCGAAACTTATTCGGACAGTAGAAACTGTGAGTAAGCACTAAATATTATTATCATTATTATTATTCTTTATAAACGTTTTGTTTCAACTATTAATTCTCATTTTTCATAGCAAAACAGTCTGTTTTATTTATTCAACCTCTCCTCTCATGCGCCAACAGTTTATTGATCATGTTACATACCGTATTTTTACTCTTGCAACATTTAAAAACAAGGGAAAATTTTTCGTCAATCTCGCGAGAACGAATGGCCTCTTTTAATTGATTCTCCTTCGCACAATATTTCTTTGCGAAAAATTCAACCTCTTTTCCCCAATATACCTTACGATCACCTGAAGCTTTCTTACTGTGCTACAACTTTCCATTTCCTCCCATGTTAGACGACATTGTTATAATTACATACATTATAATTACAATGTTATAATAACCATTTTGAACAACACAATATTTCAACCACCCCCCCCCCCCAGCCCCCACCTTACTTGAACATCGCTCCTGCGCTCATCTCGCAGGCAATAACAATGAAAATCCCACCCCACTTTTGTTGAAGATCACTGTTCCACTCACATCGAAGGCCAAAACAACAGAAACCCACCCCACTTTTGTTGAAGATCACTGTTCCACTCACATCGAAGGCCAATTTTAGGGAGGTGGCGCGCGAAGCGCGCCAGCCTCCCTAGTTTATGAATAATTGCGGAGAAAACCACCGGAGAATGGAGGTGGAAATTTGCTTCCTGTGGCAAGTGAGGCCGATTCTTTTGAAAAAAACAATAGACTTCCTGGGAAAGCTTTTGATTCAGACAAAGATGAATATCTCGAAAACGAAAGAGAAATTCACGAAAAGCAATTCTCGTTTTACTTTCCAAGGATACGTCGAGCAGATCGGTGCGTCTTTCACGGCGCTAGACTGAAAACTGTAGGAGGAGTTCATTGACAACGGAGGGCGAGTTTTCCTTTATTTAGAGCACGTCGCGTGACGACAGCTCTTATATATTATAGACTATACCTACTTTAAAAACATACTATACCTACATACTATACCAACATACTATACCTACTTTAAAAACATACTATAGCTACATACTATACCAACATACTATACCTACTATACCTACATACTATACTACATACCATACAAACAGCCGGGGGGCGCTCGCTGTAATGGCGGTCGAGCTACCATTACGTAATGCAACTCAAAAAGGCTCGTGCGAATAAGTGATGATCGAGTATGAATATATATAACTGATAATCGGAGAATAAGAATAAGAATTAATACAATTGACAAAACTATTTATATTATACATGATTGACATTGATTGACATGAACACGTGATCACAATAATTACACGAATACGAGGCTACACTATAGCGAGAATGTAATCCTGTTACAGCCTACCCTTTCTACCGAAAAAAAATGACAAGGTTATTTTTTTTTGTGTTAAAGATACGATACATGATAATAAATTGGTAAAATACGATATAAAGATTATAAGTTGGCTATTGGGTACGATATATATGATAATAATAATTTTTTTTTCGTTAGTAATAGCAGCAAAAGTTAGCAAAGGAAAGCAAGGTAGATTAGAGCTTAGAGAATAAAACAGAGTTTAATGACATGACAGTAGTATAGGGAGGCTAACGATCATATGGACTTTTTTAATGTTTAAGAGCGGCGCGGTTTTTTAAATGTTTAAGGAAAAGGCGCGGAAGTTTGAATGTTTAAGCTGCGGATTAGGCGTGGAAGTTTGAATGTTTAAGCTACGGATTAGGCGGGGGTTGAAATTACTTTGGAAAATGAACATGTTGACTCGGGTTTCTGGAGGCGATTTAAATTATTTTCAAGTATAAAAAGAATTTGTTATTTTTTTGTGAATATAAAGTGGGAAAAAAGGTTATAAGGATAAAAATGGAAAACTGCAGGCAGGAGCAAATGAACCAAATGGAGAAAATCCAGAAAAAGATAGGAGGAGTAAATGATGAATTATTACGCAAAGTTAATATAATGTCAGACTGGGGTGAGAAGTTGTTAGAAACAGTTGGTGAAATAAAGCGAACATTAGAACAAAATCAAGTTGAAATTGAAACTCTAAATTTAAAATTTAAAAATCAGGGAATTGATTGGGATTTTGATGGTGAATATATGAAAATAGTTGATGGATTACAAGATTGTGCTGAAAGATATCGAAGAACGAATGTTGATGAGTATTTGTGTAACAGAAAATGAAAGATCGGATTTGAAAAATGCGTTTATATATTTGAAAACCTGTTTATGTTATTCAAAATGGATAGATATAGAAATGATAAAAGAAGCACACTCATATATAATGAAAAATGAAAGAGCTTCAGAGTTTTCACAAAAAGTTAGATGTACAAAATATGAAGGTGAAGTGTATCAGTATTGTCATCCTGATAAAAGTGAAAGTGAGTTACAAAAATTGATTACACAACAAGAAAAGATGAATGCGTGGGAGTTTATAGTAAGGTTTTTATGGATCCATCCGTTTGCAGACGGGAATGGGAGAATTGCAAAATTGTTATATTATTTCTTATCAAAAGATTTGAAAATATGGACTAATCAAAGTGAATATATTCGTGAATGTATAAGTCTACAAAAGAAAATGGTGACAGATGGGAAGTTGATTTATGAATAATAAACAATCAGGAAGTGTTTATGATTTAAAATGAATTAAAAAAAAGGTTGAATAAAACAATTTAAAATGAAATGTGGGAAAGAAATTGAAGTAATAAAGCATAATCACAATGGAAGTAAGAGATTTGTTACATCTATCGCATGAGGAGAAATTGCGATATATAGATCAACAGATCAGAAATTTAGAATGGGAGCGAAATACAGAATTAGAGAGTCAGACAACTAATTCAGAGAAGAATTTAGAGAAAGAGATGAGTGAGTTGAAAACACAACTTATTGCATTGAAAAGAGAAGATAAAAAAAGTGAAATTAATGCGGAATTAATTGGTGAGTTGTTAGATGAGCAGAAGAATTCAGGATTGAAGTTGGAAAGAGAAATGAAAGAAATAAGAGGTAAAGTAATAAAGAATGGGGAATTATTTGAAGATCTGTTGGATGAACAGAGAAACGTACAAATGAAAGTAGATAAATTACTAAAGAGTAAGGTTGATAAAACAGAACAGATGGATTTTCATGAGATTCGAATGTTAGAGAATAATCAGATTAAAAATGATTTGAGGATAAAAAGGTTAGAAGAGAACTATTATCATCCAGAGTCAATGAATGGCAATATGATTTGGATTATTGATAATTTTGTTAATGAAAGAAGGGAAGCGGTGATGGATGCAACACGATCAAATCATAGTCCAGTATTTTTAACGAGTAATTTTGGATATAAAATGGGTTTAAGAATTTACTTGAATGGATATCAATCACACGGAGCGCAGAATAGGTTTATTAGTTTATATATTATGGTATATAAAGGATTGTATGATAACATTGTATCATGGCCACTAGATAAGCAAGTAACATTAAGTATAATTAATCAACATAACAGAAATTTAAATGTTCAGGAAACATTTAGAACAAAAGTAGAAAGTGAAGCTTTTAAGAAACCAAAAAGTGTTAAAAACATACCTTCAGGAGTTCCATGTATGATGCCATTATCGAAGCTCAGTGAGCGAGGTTTTATAGTTGATGATAAGTTGTTTATAGAATGTAAGGTAGAGTAACAAGAGAAAAGGAACAATTTTATTGAACATTTTATCATTTTATCATTATAAAACTTATTAAAAATGATCATCATAGAAATCGAAAAAGAAATCAAGTTCATCAACTTCGCAGTCAATCTCATTAAGCCATTTGTATGTGGCTAGTTCAGATTTATACCTTGAATTTGCTTGTTTAAATCTGGTGAATGAAAGCGGTTCCTGATCATCAGGTGGAAATATTTCCTCAACTTCAACATCAGGAATCTCGTCTTCCGTCTGGTTGCATGTAGGAACTTGCAAATCGTCATCGTCATCATCCCACATTTCAGCCGGCAATATGTTAAAATGTCTCTGTGTTTTTGGCGTGTTTATTCGTGTTTCTGGCATGTTTATTCGGAACGTCTTCCAATCGATGGGCAGTGGTTTCTTGAACTCTGGTTCTTTGACGTTGTTGTCAGTAAACCAATATGGGATTAAGAATAATTAATCAACATAACAGAAATTTAGATGTTCAGGAAACATTTAGAACAAAAGTAGAAAGTGAAGCTTTTAAGAAACCAAAAAGTGTTAAAAACATACCTTCAGGAGTTCCATGTATGATGCCATTATCGAAGCTCAGTGAGCGAGGATTTATAGTTGATGATAAGTTGTTTATAGAATGTAAGGTAGAGTAACAAGAGAAAAGGAATAATTTTATTGAACATTGTGTCATTTTATCATTATAAAACTTATTAAAAATGATCATTATATAAGTCAAAAAAAAGTTCCAGTTCATTGACATCATAGTCACTTCCTTCAATCCATTTGAGTGTCTCTAATTCTGTCTTAAATCGTGCATTTGCTTTTCTGAAACGGTTGAATGAAAGTGCTTCTTCCTCGGTTGGAATTATCTCTTCGATTTCCACGTCGGGAATTTCGTCTTCAACTTGCTTGAAATCCTCGTCATCATCATCATCCCACATTTCTGCAGGTAGTATGTTGCAGTCATTTGGTTTGCTCGGTGTGTTTGAGCAGAACATCTTCCAATCGATGACTGGTAGTTTTTTGATGACTCGCTGTTCTGCATGTTCACCAAACCAATTCGGGAAGGTAAGTGTGCTGTAACTATTTTGTCGCACTTCATTTACGAGGCGGAGTCGCAGTTCTTTAAATTTCTGTTTTGAACTTGTGTCAGTTTCCCACAAATTGTGGAACACTGGATTGCTGTTAATCCATTTTGCTGAACGACCGATCTTTTTTCCTTCGTAGATGCACATCAACCAAAAAGGTTTAGGTATACTACGAATGGTAGTGTACGTGAAAGTGTCCATGTTGAAGAAAAATTGGAATTGAATGTTGAAGTAAAGTGTAAGTTTATTTTATCGATATAAACCGCTCAAACTAGTTTGATGAATAGGAATCAAAGTCTAAATGCTTGGGAATGGGGATGCGATTATATGATTGGACAAAATGATGATTTGATGTATGGTACGATGGGGAATGAAATATGATTGGATAGAAGATAACTATTGTTGAAGGTTGAGGTATACTATGAATGGTGGTACACGTGAAAGTGTCCATGTTGAAGAAAAATTGGAATTGAATGTTGAAGTAAAATGTAAGTGCATTTCATCGATATAAAGCGCTCAAACTAGTATTGATGAATAGGAATCAAAGTCTAACTGGTTGGGAATGGGGATGCGATTATATGATTGGACAAAATGATGATTTGATGTATGGTATGATGGGGAATGAAATATGATTGGATAGAAGATAACTATTGTTCAAGGTTGAGGTATACTATGAATGGTAGTGCACGTAAAAGTGTCCATGTTGAAGAAAAATTGGAATTGAATGTTGAAGTAAAATGTAAGTGCATTTCATCGATATAAACTGGTCAAACTAGTTTTGATGAATAGGAATCAAAGTCTAAATGGTAGGGAATGTGGACGCGATTATATGATTGGACAAAATGATAATTTGATGGATGGTACGATGGGGAATGAAATATGATTGGATAGAAGATAACTATTGTTGTCACGAGTTAAATAACCGGGAAATGGCAAATTTTGTACAAACGATTTCTAAAACTGAAGAAAGAGAAGAAGAGAAAGAAAAAAAAGAGCTGAAAATGGTGTATACGAAGAAAGCAACGCAAGCTGCAAGAAGTTTTACAGGAGAAGGTATGTTAGACGTTACAAAATTTACAGCTAAAGTTAATAGAAGCGTATGTGTTCTTGCACCGTTTTCAATTAATGGAGTTGTGAGAGAAGCGCTCGACGAACTCAATCCTCGTGAGATTTCGTATGAATTATCAACATCTCTGTTAACCTATTCAGTAGGTTTTACGTCATTTACAGATAGATTTCTGAATGTTATATTTAGTTTAGAGGAGGGAGAGATGTATTCCATTTTGAGAATTCGAGATGCAGTAAATGAGATCCGTCTTTGTAATATGTATGTGAAGTATTTAATTGGTGGAATTAAGAAATGCATTAATTTAGATCGAATTGCTTTGAATTTAATTAAAATCATGTTCCCAACAAATGCACAGTTAAGTAATATGAAACATTTTTATGCTAATACTGACTTTAATGTCAAAAGTATTAACTTACCCGCTAAAACTGGATTGAAGCAAGATTTGGATGATGATGAAGATGTTGTTGAAAAAAAGGAGACGAAGAAGGTTAAATATGAGGATAAAAAAGGAAAACCTCATGATCCGAGGAAAGAAAAAGGGGCGAGGAAAAAGGATATTCCTCCAAAACCAGCAGTTGCAAAAGCAACTGCTACAGAAGTTAAACCTGTGAAAAAGGTTGAAGAGTTGCCAAAATCAGTTCCCACCATAAATGAATTAATGGGGGAAACTGAAGAAATGATGCAAGCAACATCATCAATTTTAAACCTTGATGAGGAATCGATCTTTGATGATATTTTGGATCATGATTTTATGAACGATTTTGACAATGAGCCACCGAAAAAAAACACACGGGCGGATAGCCCAAAAAGGTATTCCTGGAACTGGCTTGGGACGCAGTAAGCTACACTCCTTTAGCAATATGGTGAAGGAGCAGCGAGAGAAGCATAGGATTCCAGGTTTATCAGATTCATCCTCCTCTTCAGAAGAGGAATAAAAAACATTGATAGAAATGAACGTTATGCATTATGATTCTTTTTATATGTAGTAGACATCATTCATTATAATTATATATTACGTAGTAAAGATGTTTTGTCTTGTCTTTTTTGATTTTGTGTTCTGTAGAAAAGAAAGAAAATGAAAAAACATATGAGAAAAAGAATATTTAATCAGATGAAAGTGAACAAATAATTAATTGTATGTAAGAGAATAATTCAAAATGCCATCGATAAAAAAACTTACGCAAGACTCCAGAAGTTTTGAAAATGAAGGATTAATAAATTTGAATGAATTTTCAGCTAGAGAAAAACAAACGATTTGTCTTGTGCTCCCGTTTGATTTTGCAAAATGTGCGTTGGAAATTTTGAACTGTGAAAGTAAGAAAAAAGTGAAAATTCAAACGAGTGAATCATATTTGAAATATCAATTAGGTTTTCAAACATTTGTTAGTAAATTTATGTTGCTTATCTTTGAAAAGGAATATAATGAGTTGCGAGAAATTCTAGCGTTAGAAACAATGATAAATTTAAAGGATATGGTGAATAATTATGAAACACATTTGAGAGAAAAATTGTCACATAATATAGATACAACTAGCCGGGGGCGCTCGCGTTCGCTCGCTTCCCGGAGGGGGGCAAGTGAAAAAAACTTAATGTGGTTGGCGCACTTCGTGCGCTGCATTCGCTCACGCTCATGCCTCTTTGAGCCCCACGTACAATAGGTTAGCTCGCTGCGCTCGCCTGTGGTTGGCGCACTTCGTGCGCTGCATTCGCTTGCGCTCATGCCCCTTCCAACCCCACCTACAATGGGTTAGCTCGCTGCGCTCGCCTGTGGTTGGCGCACTTCGTGCGCTGCATTCGCTTACGCTCATGCCCCTTCCAACCCCACCTACAATGGGTTAGCTCGCTGCGCTCGCCTGTGGCTGGCGCACTTCGTGCGCTGTATTCGCTTACGCTCATGCCCCTTTCAACCCCACGTACAATAGGTTAGCTCGCTGCGCTCGCCTGTGGTTGGCGCACTTCGTGCGCTGCATTCGCTTACCCTCATGCCCCTTCCAACCCCACCTACAATGGGTTAGCTCGCTGCGCTCGCCTGTGGCTGGCGCACTTCGTGCGCTGCATTCGCTTACGCTCATGCCCCTTTCAACCCCACGTACAATAGGTTAGCTCGCTGCGCTTGCCTGTGGGTGGCGCACTTCGTGCGCTGCATTCGCTTACGCTCATGCCCCTTCCAACCCCACCTACAATGGGTTAGCTCGCTACGCTCGCCTGTGGCTGGCGCACTTCGTGCGCTGTATTCGCTTACGCTCATGCCCCTTTCAACCCCACGTACAATAGGTTAGCTCGCTGCGCTCGCCTGTGGTTGGCGCACTTCGTGCGCTGCATTCGCTTACGCTCATGCCCCTTCCAACCCCACCTACAATGGGTTAGCTCGCTGCGCTCGCCTGTCTATCTATTATCAAGAAACATTGACTGATAGGGCGCACTTCGTGCGCTGCATTCGCTCATGCCTCTGCCTACTCCTCTTGCAACAGTTTGGCTCGCTTCGCTCCCCTGATAACCCCTTATCATAATTTGTTTATTAAAACTTTGGGCTTGTTTACATTAGGCCTAAGCGTCGCAAGCATGCCGAAGCAACAATGGCGGTCGCCCACTACCTAAACTACAACTATCTCACTCAAAAAACAAAACAAAGCTATCACCTGTGTTCTCAATTGTTTCCTGTAATTTTCCAGAGGTCTCTCAAACAATTAGCAAGTCTTTACAAAGACAATTCAGGTCGTAAAACACTTTGAAAGGCGCCCAGTTATCCTTTGTGTTGAAAACAAAAACACGCGTCTTCTCCAAAAGTACCTGCTGTTCAACCCGAGGGCAAATTTGCATGATAACGACAAACGTGTGACTGTTCACGTGAAGTCGCGAAAGAGCCAATCAAATTACAGCAAAAGGCGAAACGGGTCACGTGAAGAGCGAATACTGTGCTCCAAAATGGAATTCGGGACGCGAATTTGGAAGTTCAATCTGCAGTTCATTGATAGCACAATTAGCAGAATAATTAGTGGAATAATTCAAAATTTCAGGAGAAAATCGAAAAACAAAATCCATTACCCTGGTTAAAATAATAAACTAAGCATTCAGTGTGAGTTTCATTGCCATATACCCACATGCAAAAAAGCCTTTGTGATCACACGGTTCGCCGTTTCGGCCCATTGTTTTTGGGCGTTCGACCTATTGTTTCGGGTCGAATCTATTGTTTTTGGCAGGGAAAGTGCGTCATCACGTGACATCACAGAATATATATATTAGATTGGAATGTTTTGTACAAGAGTATTGTTTCCAACCAATAATCAGTTATCAAAAATGAAATATTTCTTTCAAAATACAGATTTTGAGGTTGTAGAAACAGATGATTTATTAAAAAGAGAACATAATGTTCGTTATTTTGAGAATGAATTGATGGAAAATGTAAAACAAGTAGAAAGAAAAATTAATAAACGTGAAGAAGTGGATTCTGTTTTGAAAAAGGAATTGATGGAATTATTAATTATTTGTAATGCAAATATAGAAGTAGCAAATAACCAATCGATTGACGATAAAGAGGAGGTTGTAAATTATAAGTTAGAAGATAAAATGAAAGATATTTCATTACTTATTCGAAAAAATTATACACCGAAAGAGATTAACCGAATTACACATGTGGTAAATGAAATAATTTATGCAGAAGAAAAAGCTGACAGACAATTAATTGATGATTTATTTCAAAAAGAACTTCTCTTTCAAAAAGAGGAAAAAACGAAAATGTGCGATGAAATGTTTTTAGATGATTTGGATGAATTACAGACAACGTTAACTTTTGATGATCTAGATACAATTAATGATGATGTGGACTATATGTATGATTTTGAAGAAAAGTCAATTTAAGTGATATAATATATTATATAATGATTGGTAGAAGTTGCGGATGATAAAATGTTGAAACGGAAAATAGATGATATCTATTATATATCAGATGATGATGATGGAAATGAACAAAATGATATTGGTGATGGGAAGTATAATGATGTATTATTAGCAACAAAAAAAAGGAAAGGAGCATTCACAATTAATGAAAATGATAATGCTAGAAAAGTATTATGCAGAAGTAAATAGGATTTTGAATGAAGAACCAAATATATTTGACATTACGTTAAACAATCCATTCACGTTATTACTTACTGGTAAATCAGGTTGTGGAAAAACATTTTGGTTAATGAAGTTATTAAGTAAATGGAAAACAGTGATGAATGATCATAAAGGAAAATTGTTAAAAAATATTTTATGGTTTTATGGAATTGAACAAAAAGAATTGTTTGATAAATTGAAAAATGAATTTGGTGAAAACCATATTGAATTTATAAAAGGTTTGAATAAAGAGAAATTAGAACAAGCAGAAAATGGAATAATAGTATTAGACGATTTAATGAGTGAAATGCGAAATGATATACAGATGTAGCACAATTATTTACAAAGTGTTCACATCATAAAACAGTAACTGTTTTTATTTTATGGCAAACTTCTTTTCCACAAGGAAAAACAACTAAAGAAATTGCAACAAATGTTGATTATCAAGTGGTGTTTAACAATGAAAGACAAAAAAGCCAACTGACAACATTATGTCAACAAATGACATCAAGTGCACAAAAAGGAAGAGAATTGTTTAATAACATTCAAAAATATTTTGATAATAATAAAGAGTCTTATCCGAATGTGCTCATGAATTTCAAATCTGGTGACAAAAAAAAGATAAATTATTTGATAAATTTTTTAAGTGATGATAAAAAAAACCTTGTCAAGAATTATAAATTGGAAAATTTTAGTTATTTTCAGCCTTTTCAGAGGTGTTGACGCATAATTTTCTATTAATGTTATCTACTTTCATTTGTACAATCTTCCAATAGAAGAGGATTTGAATTCATGGAGCTAAAAAGAAAAAATAAGATACAAATTTTTAAGTAAAGATGAAAAAAGAACTATAAATATGAGGAACATGCAGAATTGTTTATTACGTATTGATAATAAAGATAAGAAAAAAAGAAAAATGGGGGCTGGTGGTAGCACAATTGCGGCGTATAGTCTTTTTGGAATTGATCATGGGGCTAAGAAGAAAAAACGTCACTTTTTAAGAATGTTAGGATTGAAAGGGAAACGAGCAAAAACATTTAGTGATGTGACTGGTTTTAGGTATTCTTCTTCCTCTTAAGTGTTCTGCCCTTGGGCAGGTCCTGCCAGCACAGTCTGTCTCCACTTGGAACGATCCATTGCCTCTGTTTTGGTCGAGTGAAAGTCTCTTCCTTGCAGCACATCATCCATCATTGATAGCCTCCTCCTTCCTCTTCCTCTCCTCCCTTCTGCTCGTCCTTCCAAAACTGTTCTTAGCATTCCCTCTGACCTCATGGTGTGGCCAATCCATCGAGCCTTCCTCTTCCAGATCGTATCCCTCAGTTTTCTCTTCTCACCAACTCTCCTCAGCACCTCTTCATTTCTTACGTGATCTCTCCAATTGATCTTCTCCATTCTGCGCCAAAACCACATTTCGCAACTCTCAAGCCTCCTGATATCGTCCTTCTTCAGTGTCCACGTTTCTGAACCATAGAGGAGCACGCTCCATGCCAAGGTCTTAACAAGTCTCTTCTTCAAGTTTTTGTTGCTTTTTCCTGTGAGAAACGTTTGATGTTTATTAAACGCATCTTTGGCCGTTGCAATCCTTTTTCTCACTTCCTGTTGACTCCTTCCATCTTCCGTGAGTAAGCTTCCGAGGTATTTGAACTGATGGACTTGTTCTAATACCTGGTTTCCAATCTTGATCTCAACTTGCTCATGGTCACCTTTGCCGATCTTCATCACTTTCGTTTTGGTCTTGTTTATCCTCATCCCGTAGCTCTCTACAACCTCATCGAGCCTTGTCATGATCTTCTGCAGCCCTTTGATGGAGTTTGCTGTCATTGCTTGATCGTCTGCAAATCTGATGGCTTGGATCAAGTGTCCTCCCATCTTCACTCCCTCCTCCATTCCTTCCATGGCCTCTTTCATCATTGTCTCTGCAAAGATGTTAAAAAGCAGCGGCGAGAGCAAACACCCCTGTCTCACTCCTCTCCCAATGATGCATGGCCCTGCCATGCCTTGCTCTGTTCTCACTGATGCTGTTTGTCCCATGTACAATGATCTTATCAGTCTTCTCTCTTTCCAATCTGCACCAAGGTTCTTCAGGATTTCCATCAGTTTTGTCCAGTCCACCCGGTCGAATGCTTTCTCATAATGGACAAAACAGACGTAAACATCTTGGTTGTGTTTGATGTTTTCTTTCGGCCAGCACTCTCATAACAGCAATTGCCTCTCTTGTTCCCATCCCTTTCCGCAACCCAAACTGGTCCCATCCGATGTAATCTTCCATTCTACCTCTCAGCCTGTTGTTGACAATTCTTAGGAGTATCTTGGATGCGTGGGAGATGAAGCTGATGGTCCTGTGGTCCTCACATCTCTGTGCATTTGGCTTCTTTTGGAGTGTTACGATGGTACTGTGTAAGAAGTCCTGGGGCCATGTTCCGGTGTTGTACATAACTTTGCACAGGTTTTTGAGTTTTGTCTGACCGTCCCCTTGTAGCGCCTTTAGGAACTCAGCAGGGATGTTGTCTTCTCCCTCTGCTTTGGCCATTTTTTAGATCTTTAATGGCTTGCATGATCTCACTGTCCAGGATTTCTGGACCCAGATGGTCTCTATCCAAGTCTGTTTCTTCCTCCAATTCAATCTCATCAGGTTTCTCTGCTTTATTATACAGCTCCTCTATGTACTCTTTCCATCTCTGGTTTATCTCTTCTGGCTCTGTCAGCAGTGCTCCTTGCTTGCTCATGATGGTCTTTGTTGCCTGTCCTTTGTTTTTCCAGGTTAGATCTTTCACCTTTCTGTACATTTCGTCTGTCCTTCCAGTTCGGTCCAGTTTCTAAATTTCTTCACATTTCTCCTCCCAGTATTTCACTCTTGCTGCATCAGTCTCTCTTCTCAGTTCATTGTTGAGCTTTCTGTGCTTCTCCTTTCCCAACTCGGTGTTGACTTTCTTCCAATTTCGTCTTTCATCCATTTTTCCAACATTTTCTCTGACACCCATGGTTTCTTTGCCGGTGGTCTGGGTGTTTTTCCGATGTTCTCCTCTGC
>RQOL01000076.1:0-23567 GCA_013076295.1 Sanderia malayensis | reverse complement strand
TAGCCGGGGCGCTCGCTACGCCGCTTCCGGAGTCCCTCAAGTAACAAAAGTTTAATGTGGTTGGCGCGCTTCGCGCGCAGCATTCGCTAACGCTCATGCCTTTGCCACCCCACGTACAGTGGTTGGCTCGCCCTCGCTCCCCTGTCTATCTATTGTCACGATTGTAGTGTTTAACATGCATGAAAATTAGTTTTAGCGATCAGCCTCGTTTTCATTTGAAATCCTCGTTCTTATGAGATAAGCCTCGTACTGATGTTATAGTAGATAAGATGCAACATCAAAGTTTGTTTTGTTTTAGGGACAACAACAATTAGCCTGCTGTTAGTTGAGTGCATCCATTGAGACTTGGCTGTGGTCCTTTGTCAAGCTAAATGAACAGTAAAGGATGATCTATGATGAGCATCCAGAATTTAAATTAATGTTGACTTACAGAGGTATGGTTTTGTTTCCATGATACGATGATACTGACGCATTGATTTTTAATAAAGCAATAGGTATATAGCCTCCAATACTTGCATTTGTACAAAGATGTATATCAGTAGATCTACAACGTGAAAGAAACAAATTATATTATATTTAACATGTTGGTATATTACTATCGAGGGTAAAAAATAATTGGATTTTGATAAGATAGCCCTTGGGAGCTGAATAAGTTGATGGCGTAAAATGGCTTTTTCATAATTGGTGACTTTGTTTAACTGGAATGACAATTGGGACTTTCTTGACTGTATTGTAACGTAGTACTAAAATATATTAAAAGTCCTCATAGCAAAAATTAAGTGTGACTTGAGCAACAATAGTTTCCTCTCTTTCACATGATTAAGAGGGTCCATTTAGCGTGGATGAATAAATATAAATGAGAATTTGAAAAAGGTTGCCTTGCAGCATGTGCTGTTTACAGGCGTTGTTATTATAGGATAGCAATCAGCACTTGGTAAACAATAGGATACAATAGGAAGGTGGGGAAACTTATGAACCTGCCTGAAAATAGAGGTTACAGAGACCATGACATCTTAAGTTCAAAAATAATGTTAAATAAAGAGAGAATCTGTCGAGTTTAATTTCCCTTGATGTTGATTTAATGTATGTCAATATGAAAAGAAATAAAGAAATTAATATTGATCAGTATGACATGACTTTATAGTATGACATTACAGTTACAGACAGACAAAACCGATTATACAATTGGCCTAGAGAAATTTGTAGTTTAAATGTCAACTTGAATGGGGTGAAACTAAAAGTAAACTCTACTTACCCCTCAGCAACGGCAAAATGAATGTGTTTGTCAGCTTTATTTTGTTTTATTTTAGCATCAAGTTCCGTTGCGATCCAAGATTTTGGAAACGAATATTGGGACAGCACAACCAAGAATATGAAAAATTGCTACGTTGACGAAAGACAGCATAAATCAAAATCATACAACAAATTTTATTGTTATGCAGTCTGGTTTTGACGTAATTTTCTGATTGAGTTGGATTGGGCTGAACAAAGAACATGCTGGCAGGTGCGTCCTTCCTTTCGTCTTTTTTGTTCATGAGTGGGTCACTGGCAATGGTAAGTTGGTTTTCCAGATCGTACCATATCATTGCGATCTTTCAAGTTACATCTTTAAAATAAATCTGTAGCGTTTCTGTTAAGGTTTTGATTCATTTTACCAGCGTATAAGACTTTAGGAAATATAGTATTGGACAAAATCCCTTGAGAATAGGCCACATGTAAGAAAAAGGATGCTAGAGATATGACACATTGTCTGTATTTGAAGATGATATAAGATTGTGTTCTTTTTACATTTTATTACATGTACTATTTGTGCATTTTAGGTGGTGCATAACTTGTGTAGCGCCATGTTAATGGAGGCAATTTTTGACTGTTCTTCAGGTAAGTATTCAATTATAGGAGATCATTACGCTTCCGAAAGGCCATCTAGTTCATTTATAAAGACGGGTTTTTGAAATACATTTCTTGGCAAATTTTTAGGGTTTGTGTCACAGCATATGAAAGAAGAGTTTAAAGGTACTGTTGGTGGCAAATATTTGTTGGCCAAATGCATGGTTTTGAAAGGTAATAGTCTTGTTATAATTTTCCACAATGTTATTATTATTCACGTTGATTATTATATTAATGTTAAATATAATTTATAAATGTATAATTTAAAAAAACAAACAAATAACATGGAGAGAAAACGAACAAAGACAAACATTAACACCAACAAAAGACAAACATTAACACTTACAATTATTTTTTGTCTCTGCCCCTAACTAAAGACAAAATTTCTTTTGTGGGACATCTGCCCACATGCACCTCGTGTGCTCTTCAACTTTATTTTCTTTATTTTTTTTTTGTGGTTTTTTATATTTTTTGAATGTTTTTTTTGCTGTAATTTTTATTTTTATTTCTTCAGATTTCCTGTAAGAAAAAGTCATTGTACAGAAGATTTGAAAGTAAGCAATATGTTATACACACAGATGAGATGGAAATATTGCATTGCAACTTACGCTATTTCATCCTTTGTTAAATATATTTAATTTATTAATATATTAATATATTAGTGCTCTCTTGATTTGGATGAAGCTTCCATTAATTATTGTATATTATATTATTTATTGGTATGTTTCACAGATGAGATGGAATTTTGCATCGCAACTTACGATATTTCTTCCGTTGTCAGGTGCCGGGCCTTCGGTGCTCACAAAATGAAATTTTGTGCCTCTTTAATGGCGTTGAATTTGAAGGCACATTGCCTTTTTAGTGACGCAATATCACTAAGTCAATTAGCTAGGATTAATATGAGAACAATATATTAAAACAGTGACTTGCATAGGATACAATTGTGTTTCCTTGTAAAGCAGTTTGATAATATATGCATGACATTGATATAGATTTATCAATATATGGATGAAAGTATTTTTCAATGCTACCTTAGTTTCTTCTCCACAATAAACCACTGTGGGTTCCTTTGCCACAGTGTTGGCAACTTCAGGCTGAACTTCAACTTCTTGCTCAACTTCAAGTTCAGGCTCAACTGTGGTTTCTTCGTTCATGGGAACGTCATTTTCAGTCTCCATGTTACACTATATATAAACATATTGTCATTGTCATTCAATGAAAGGTGAGTTAATAGGCTATCAGTTGTTTGATTTTGCCTCTACAGTTCTGTTGATGTTACAATAATATATATTTTTAATGTATTAATATGACACAGTTTTATTTTCTGCAGATAATGAATAATAATTATCTTTCTTAGAATGAAGAGGAAAGACTAAAGGCAGGCAGATAATGCAAAACTGAATACATGAACTTACGGCAGCAGTATTCGCAAAAATTACTATCTATTTCAAGTGAACCTGTTAAGGATAAAATTGTTATTGTGATAGTATCCACTGCAATGGCAATTGTGACATAAAATATAGCACTTTCAGCTTTTTTAAAGCTGTTTAGTTATAAATAGCCTGTATTTTCATGTGAAAGTAAAAGCAACATTAAAAATACATGTACTTACGTAAATTGCTGTTTTTCTTGGTGAGTTGAAAAAAATTTTTACGCACGCTAAGTCCTCTATGACGCAAGACAAATTTTAAATTTCGCGCCGCTATTGTTGTTGCTAGGACGCCGAAATTCCCGTGAATATCTGATGATAATAGTATTAGCTCCAGGACATTGCGTGGGTGTTGCATTGATCGTATTGTGATTGTAGTTTTCAAGAGCAACAAAACTTGGAATTATGCGATAATATTAGAATTACAATTGCGATGAGAATACACGCTTCTTTTTATAAGGAACCTAGCTGCTGAGGGCCTAATTGTTTAAGTTCGTTATTTTGAGATCTCTTTGACCTCTTTGTAGTTCTAAAAGTTGTTTAATTTTAAGTTGGCATTTGGTGGACATAATTGGTACAGATTCAAGAAAAACATTTAAATTCATCGTTTTGCTATGTGAAGAGATAAGAGGTCAACAGATGAAAAAGCTTCATAAAACATAAATGGAAGCAAGTGTCAGTGATATATACCATGAGAATGTGGCCGACTAAAAAAAACAGAAATACTTTGTCAGGCACTTTCCCACACCACAGTGAATGAATGAGGAGATACCATACACTATGAGGTTCTGGTTGAGAAGATATCTACAATGGGAAACTATCATAATTTATCATGCAAGACTTTAAATATTCAAGTAAGATAACAAAGAGATATTTATGCACATATAGATTATTAAAATGCATTAATAATGTTTGCTTGTGTGGTAAAAGCCATCTTGGCTTGTTTTGTCCAGTGTAATGGAGGATTCTATCAGTGATTGGTACAATGTATGCTTGCCAATAAATTTGAAAATGTTGTGTTGTAATGGTTGTGAAATCATTGCCATCTGTGCCTGGCACACTGAGTTTACAACAACACGTCTACCTGATAAGGAACATCATTAAGTGACAATGAGGAAGAATTAAGTACGTACAGGATTAGAATACTGTAAGTGATTCAATAAGAAAACATTTAGTGATAGTCAATGTAGAAATAGTATTGAGCCTTTATTTACTCAGTCTGCTTTTCAATTAGGGTGCATTAATTGATTTATCTATTGATCTGGAACAGAGAGCCCCATACCTTGAATATTATACATGAGTTGGGAAATAATTTGAAGAGAACATTTTGAACCATAGATTGAATTTTCCATTGCCTTTCACTAAATGAATCTGTACAAAAAATAGAAAATTAATGAGTGTGGTAGACGAAAGAGATATGCAATGCATGTGGAATGAGGAAGGTGGTAAGCCAATAAAGTGTGGATTTTTCCCAGGGTTTGAACTTGACTTTCACTGGTTTCCTTCATGTATATCACAACAATTAAACATCTTCAATAAACACAAAGTTGAAAGCAGGTTCATGTGGGGATATCAATGAGCTTTCCTTGTAAAACAAAGAAGGCAGCCACAAAGTCAATAAATTGGTCAGGAACTATATTCACGGAAATAAAAACCCCAGGAAAATATTGGTAGAGCAATGCACACTTCTTTTGAAAACAAAGTAGTGAGAAAAACATTGGAAAATTTTTAGTATTCTGGGCTAACAAAGTATATGTAAACCGTGAGTAAAGTAGAAATGGCCTAAACTAAGCAATTTCCATTCAACATATCAAATTAAAAGGGATGAAAATGAAAATATATATTGTTGACCTCTGATTCATAGCAGCCTAGTTGTCTCCTTTAAGTCAATAAGGGTATACATGAGCTTTATTTTCTCTCATTTCAGTATATGAAATTCGCTTATATCTAAATATCCATTGTTTGATTGCCCAAAATCAAAATGAACCTTATTTACCTCTGGTGAACAGCAAGGTAGTTGTTTCCTTTGATCCAGGAATGCTTTATGAGGTATAATTTCATTGAGTTCAGCAACAAAATCGAACTCGATGCCATGCTTGGGAGACAAAAACCTAAACCCAACAGGCAACAATAGTGCGATGATGAGACATAACATAGATGAAAATCATACATAGACAGCACAAAGGCGTTTGAAATGTGAGACAGAAGTCTCGCCTCGTTTCAATGACATTAGCAGCAATGCATCTAATTAAAAACGAAGGCAATAAATTTTGTTATGATATAATTGAATAAAATTATATGGGTCAAATACACAAATATATGAATATCGAAACTGTAACGATAGATAAATTACACTGCTGGCGATCTACTATTGAGACGTAAATCGCAAATTTAAAAACCTTATTAGTAATGCGGAAGATATGAAAGATATTCAATACAGAACAAAAAAAGATGTTTGATTTGAAAGGACGTGGATAGACATTTGTATTGTATGCGAAGTACGAATGCGAAAGGTTGAGTGATGATAAAGTCTACTATTAAAATTGGTGAATTGTCAATATCGATAAAAATTATCCATACAATCCGTAGTTCAGGTTGCAAAATTGATTGGTTAAGCGACGTGTTTAGCCAAAGTGACAGTACCTCAATTTGGATTCTCAATAGCACTTCACTCTCAGCAAGCATACATCTGTGCCACAGCGTAAATGTATTCTTTCAATAACCGCGGTCGTTTGTTTTGAGGATAACGTTTGTACATAGCAAAAAAAAGAATAAGATTGCCGGTTACATTAGTTAAAAGCTCGGACACCAGCGTCAAGGAGTAACCTTTGTTCGAGTTTTCCTTGTTGGTGAAAAGTGCAATTGAAATTGGGAAGTATATAATAGTAAACACTAAAGGGGCAACTATAGATTTTAGATCAAGTTTTCATGTATTAAAAGGAGAGGGGGGATGTTATTGATAGTGTTTTGCAAAAAGTAAATATCCTTAAGGGACAACTTGCAGTTTTCACAGAGTAAGGAAATCCACTTTCCCATAGGCAATATCGGAGAAAATGGCAACGCATAACTCTTAATAATCGGGCGCTACGCAGGATTCAGGACTGTGCCGACTGCTGTGTGTGGTGCAGTCACCCCTGGACATGTGGAGGGTGTAATGTCCAGTTGGTCTCCGCAGATCAGTGTTATCTAGAATGAGTGCATTCTAGAAAGGTGCCAGTAACGGCTGTACATCACACTTATGTGCGACGTGATCTGCGTTGACACACAATACCCGTACCCTTGAATGTGTGTATGTGCGTTTTGGTAGGCAGCCCTCTGTAGAGCAACTGTGCAGATGGTCGCTCTAGGATGAAGCCTTTACAGGACTTCTTGGAAAACAATGTTCTTTGTTTTCCTGTGTGTTTCCTCTGGGAGGAATACTTTGAGCCCGTTAAATGATGTTGCTCTTGACATGGCCACATATAACTGACCATGTGTGAACACGGGCTCAGGTAAGTACAAACCAACATACCTCAGGGATTGCCCCTGTGCCTTGTTGATTGTCAAGCAGTATGCAAGTCTGACTGGAAACTGTCTGCGTTTCATTTTGAACGGCATTTCCGTGTCCTGAGTGGAGACTGTGATCTTGGGAATCATGACCCGTTGTCCTCTGTGCTCCTTGGTAATGATCTCTGCTGTGATCACGTGACGTCGCAGATGCCGAACTATGAGTCTTGTTCCGTTGCAAAGACCTTTCTTTGGATTGAGATTCCGCAGAAGAATGATCGTTGCACCAACCTAATGCAATGAATATTATTGTGATTAATGAGGGCTTTTTTTGTGGTGCACTACCTTTGCACATAATAATTTAATGTTAATAGGATGAAAGATTGTACTCTTCCTACCTTGAGTTTAAGTCTGTGCAACGGCATTCCATTGGGAGTGAGTTGGTTGAGAAATTCAATGGGGTAGGCCTCTTCCTCATCTGGATCGTCTGTGACAACACTGTCAGTGCTGTAATAAGTTCTTTCGGGTGTTTGAAGTCTGTCCAGAATTAAGTCGTTTACTTGATGTGATAAGTCATTCTTTGGAGTCAGACAACAGCGTTCAGACATTGTTACAGGATCCATCATTAGGTGTGAATCTGGTGTGTTGGGCCTGGGAAAAATGAAGTTCAGCATGTCTTCTTTAGATGAAGTGCATATCTGTTGTGGCAGAATTACGTTGTCCAGTGCATCGTGTGCTTCTTGCTTGTTGCCAAGTCTGAGAAGCCATTCTGAGAATTCACGGTATGAATCATCTTGAACGGCTCTCATGTTGGTGTGTAAACGATGCTGCTGAAACTTTGTCCATAGATCAATGATCTGGTGTGATTTTAGAGTCTCTGCTACAATCCTTTCCCTTCCTGCTTTCGTGACGACTGGTAGAACTTGTCTGAAGTCACCACCAAGTAGCATAAACTTGCCACCAAATGGTCTGTCAATATGTGTAATGTCTCTAAGCAGTCGGTCGACTGCTTGTAATGCAAGTGCGGGAATCATGGAAGCTTCATCCCATATGAAGAGAGTAGTTTCGCGCAATACCTGTGCTCTCCTGCTCTGTCTCTTGACATTACACGTTGATTCAGCTTGAAGTGGTATAGGAATTTGAAAGGTAGAATGTGAAGTTCTACCATTGATTAGCAGTGTTGCAGCAATTCCTGACCACGCCATGCACTGAACTTTATGTCCATTAGCTTGCAGATTGTGAACCAACGTGTTGTAAAGGAAAGTTTTCCCGGTTCCAGCCGGTCCGTCAACAAAGTGACAGTTTTGTTCGGATTGCGCGTTGATAGCATCAGTTATTCCCGTGTATATGGCTCGCTGTTCAGGGTTCAATGCGGCCAGCATTCGTTCTCCTTCCTCTCTGGCATTGCCAACATCCATGTCATCTTCCTCTGTAATATTAAGTGATATATATTTAATAAAATTGGAAAGAAAGGTAGGAGAATCAATGTGGAAAAATACGTA
This sequence comes from Sanderia malayensis, assembly GCA_013076295.1. Classification (NCBI taxonomy): domain Eukaryota; kingdom Metazoa; phylum Cnidaria; class Scyphozoa; order Semaeostomeae; family Pelagiidae; genus Sanderia; species Sanderia malayensis. The sequence continues at coordinate 15,263 of RQOL01000076.1, read as the reverse complement.
AATGCCCTTGTCTGCACAATGTTAGGATACATTATTATATTCTTACTAATACAGTACATATTTGAAAATAAGACATTAGTACCTCGTTCAGGAATGACATAGTCGGCTGGAAGTTGAGGAAGGTCAGCATAATTAGTGATCGATTGACCATGTACTTTCAAATTTTCGTCAATGTCATGTAGACATTGATACATGTGTCGGTCTTCAAAAGCTATGGCCATATCTGGATGATTGAGTTGATCACGTCGCACAAAATCTTCACTCAATGCTTCTTTGAACATGTTGAAGAGTGCTGCGATATCAGAAGGTGTTTGAAAAAGGAGTATTGTTGCAAACAACTGTCTCAGTTGTATTGGCATGTTAAAATAACTGCCTCCTCCAAACAGCGTATGATTTCAGCATCATCTTCCAACAGACCTAGTGCTAAAGCAGCGTCTTTGAAGGAATTGCATAGGTTTCCTTCTATCGTGCGAAGATCTTCAAACGACGTGGCACCTCGTTTATGGAGAAGCAATAGTCTCAGTGCGAATCTTTGCTCACATGGTCGTGGGTGAACTTGATATATTCTGCCTATAACAGGCATTGTTCTCCGCTGTCTTGCTTTCCATGTTTTGGTGCGGTCGTTGAAAACATAGTGTTCAGGAATCTCGTGATAGAGATATTGGCGTGCAGCCGGGTCTTGTGCATTCAATTCAAACCAAGACGTCAGTGTGGTTTTTTCATTGATGTTTTGTAATTGTTCGACCCTACCATTATCCTGAAAGTATACGGTCTGCTGATCAGGTAGATGAACATGCAGACGTTTGATAGTGTGACTTTTCTCGTGCATGGAAAATTGGAATATTCTATGAACAGCTTCATGAGGTCCAATATACCGGGCGTTGATGTATTGGCGTACTTCATCGTGCTCAATATCTTGAGGTACTTGTTGCTGCTGTCCTTGAAGAATTTCCACGTGTGCCATGTCTTGTCCTTTATGAATATATTTGAAAATATATTTCACGGACTTCACAGTGCTACATATTTCCAGATTAATGTGACACTGATACTTGAGTAGAAGATGGCGATTATGTGGCACAACCCATGTATCATCTAGAAGTCGATCTTCTAGATTGACTGGGTGACGACAGCGTCGTCTGTAGAGGGGATAACCATTCGCATTGACTTGTGTTTCGGCAGTGCGATCTTTCGGAAATCGTTTCTTGCATTTGTTATTCTCCATGCAAACACATCCGGGGTTGATATCACCGCATGGACCATGTGTCATGTGCTTCAGTACTAACTTGTGATATCTTGCATCCTGTGGGTCCGGAATTTCAGCTGATATAAGTCGATCTACCTGTAGGTTTCGAAGGAAAATGGAACATGTAAGTTCTAGACATGAAATGGATTGCGTTTTTACTAAGCAATACAACTGATGATAATATTTCATACTGAATAATAAATCGATAATAAATCTATCTTCTACTCTATAATAAATTATTGCTATAGATGTTACCTCTTCAGGTGTTCGCGGTCTATCAGCCTCAGACAGGAACAGAATCATGTGAGCGTGTGGTAGTCCTCTCTTCTGAAATTCGATGACATATACATGTGCAATAGTGTGTCCCAGAATGTGCTTGTGAAGGATATCTTCCAGTAGTTCTTGTAGTTTGAGTTGAAATACTCGTGTGACGATGTCAGGCCGGTCATTTGCCTTCTGGTGTGGTAGAATGTTCTCTGAAATCTCCTTCCATTTGGGATTGGCCGTCATGGTTAGGAAGATGTCAGGCTTGCCATACTTTCTTACGATGGTCATTGCATCTTGAAAGTTCTGGTACATATTTCGTTGACTGCCTGAAAAAGATGAGGGAAGTATGACAACACGACCGACATCAATATGAAGGGGTTCGTTGGGATTGTTTGCCCTGGCCATTTGATTTTCGATTTCAGCCCTTCTGTTCAGGTGATCCATCAGGCCTCGATAACTGTCAGCACGTAATTGCCGTTGATTGTGCAAAATCCAGTTGAGCTTGTTTCCTTCTATTTTGGTGTATGCGTCCACCAAATATTGTTGAAAGAGAAGTGTTGCCCTGTGGATGGTAGACAGTTGATTTCTGACTTGTATTCGGTACGAATAATATTCGGCAATTGTGAGTCTGACACGGTGGTTACGATCAGGATTTTCCTGGTCTTGTCCTCGACGTGCAGGTAGACGTTGAAGGTCCAAGCTGTAACCCCGATCACCCTGAAAGAACAATAATGGATAGGTTAGAGGATCCGCAACGGGATCTAAGGCATTAATCTTCATAAGATTACCACGCCTTGTTCGAATTTGAAGCTCTCTGTCCTCTGGATTAGGAGCACCGCCATTGCGTGTAGTGTACACTGCTGCAATTTCTCTGGCAGTAGGATTGTCATATCTTCGATCTTGTTCTGGGCGACCGGTAATAATCATCTTGAACGTGGGAAGTGGCTGATCATTGGCAATAGCTTGCTGCCTTTGCTCTTCCAGTACTTCTCCCATTGTTTTAAAGTGTTGAGCAAAGCGATTTACTGCCATCAATTCGTTTTGCAGCAGCGCTACCATGTCTAAGTCCAAGTTTTGTTCTCTGGCTGTGTTCTGGCGTTCTTGCAGTGCTTGTTGAGTGTCCATAATATATAATTCTGCATATTTTCTGGACCTGTCGGTTTCAGTTACCCCTGTTGAATGCAAGGAAACATTGTAAATTGAAATTCGTTATGTCAACTGTAATTTTCAATGCAGCAAGTGCTTTGTTATAAAAGCATCATAAAGCGCCTTGATTTTCGATTCGACAACCATTAATATCAAGGCAAGGATATAGTAGAGTTAATCCATTGTAGATTGGGTGGGAAAGGACGTGAGCGTTCTGTTAGTATCCGTTTCATCACGTGAAGCTATTATATGAAAATGTAGCATAATATAAGAAATAAGAGACGGATGTTATATTTACCTGTCATGTGGTATGCTTTTCCATGTATGGTGATGACTGGTGGTCCTGCATTAGCGTGTCTTACAACGTTAGCTGTCCAGGATGCCATTGCCATTAGTGAATTGTATCTACGGAAATTTTTGAGAAAATATTTAGATTCATCAGTAGTTCCAGTGTACAAATGCATCACATTTGCTGGGGGTGGTTGAATGGGATCAAGAGTTATTAATCCTCCCATACAACATTTGTTGTATTGCCTTCTGGAGTTGAGTTCCTCTCGGAAGTACTTCGCTTCACAGTGAATACATGTCCTGGTCATTCTCCCAAGATGATGAGGCATTGGGGAGAATTGAGGAATTTCAACAACAGGTTGATTTACTTCCCTTGCTTGTTGTTCGATGGGTTGAGGGACATCATCTTGGTGTTGTGGTGGGATTTCGTCTTGCATTTCAACTTCTTGTGGTTGTACCGCTATTTCATTCTCTTCATTGTCATTTTGAATGTTGGTTTGCAATTGCATAGCAGCAGGCAATACTTGTGGATCCTGAAATTCAATGTAATCTAAGTTAATATAATTCAATCATGTGTTTTGAAATTCATAAAACTGAAACTTGTGAAGATATGTCTATTTAGAGAGCAAAATAGTTTCATGACATGGTCCTATGGAGAATGACTGGTGTATTTTAAACCAATTGTGATGGTAGTCTGTTTTACCTGATTATCATGTGGAATGGGAATGTGTTGTTCCACGTTGATTTCATCAGGTTGTGAGGGCCTTTCAATTTCATTATTTTGATTTTCAATATGTGTTTCAGGTTGCATCTGCATTGGCCGTACCTGTTGATAATGAAAATTAAATGAAATTAGTTATTGTGATTATTAATTATTAGAAATTTTAATGTCATTACTGTGTGATTATGTAAATTGATATATATACATGCAAAGTTATAAAACATGTCTCAAATAGGGAAATTGGATGAGGCATTTAAGTTATGGAAAATGGAGTTGCCTAACTGTACTTAGCTTGTGCTAATAATTTTAATTTACCTCATTGTGAATTTGAGTTTGATTTACATTAAGCATCTCCACATCTGCCATTTGTATTGCTGCTTGACCTTCATGATTACGATTCAGAAGGGTTGTTGCAACTGCATAACCATCGGCGGTACCTGCAGATGTAAAAATATTGATAATTTGGTTGATATAATAACTGGTTTGGTTTTGATTGTTGTTAATTTTAAATAGTTTTATAATATATAGTTATTTTATTTTGAAAAGATTAGCACAAATTATTGGGTTGTGTACCTGAAGTTGAGGGGCCAGTGCTGCAGGATATTGTAAGCCATTGTTTATTGGTTGTGGAACTGCTATAAGTCCGTAGTGGGGAAGCATCGGAGGTAGTTGCCATGGCACATACAATGCCTGCATCTGTGGATGATGAACTGGGAGTGGTTGATATTCTGGGGCTGGTTGTTGAGGGTATTCTTGCTGCAACTGGTGAAGATCATTCACTGCTCCCTGTACCGTATTCTCAGGTGGTAAATCAACTGGATGAGGCTGTTGGTTATTCGCACGACTTCGGCGATTTGCTTTCCGTAATTTATCCCAGCGCTTAATGCCGGTGATGTTTTTCTGGCTTTTTTTGGCATTTTGCAAGAGGTGGTATAAAAAAAAGAAAAAAAATGTGTTTTATATGCAACCCAATTTAAGTGAAAATGTTAAAACTTGAAAGAAGAGTGATTTTTGTGAGCAACTGGATGGGTTAATGTTGTTTTGTGGTGAACTGCAAGATAAAATAAATAATTTAAAACATAGTTGTAAGAAATGTTTGGAATTACTTTTGATCGTTGAATTAAATTATTGGTTATTTTAAAGTTTGCAAGTAAAAATATTGCAGCACTTTATCTTGTCACCTACATCACTCTTTCTATTGTGTTCTTTAGCAACTAAAAGAAAGACAGTGCTGATAAAATAGTGGAAAGGTTAATCATCCATTTCATGTTGAGAAAGAAAAGTGCATAATCCTACATTTGATGTGTTTGTACAGGCTAGATTTTATTTGCATTGTGCAGTAAGTTTGCTTTCTATTGATCAGAAATTGTTGCAATTGTTATTACCACTTTAAATATAGTAGGTAAGCTTCAGATTTGGGATATGAATGTGAATGACAGGGTGAGGCATTTAAATATTAATTAAATATTATTTGTATAGGAACAATTGTTGTCACACTCACGAAATATTCAGAGGAATCAACTTTTTTGAAACCCTGTTTTTGCAAAAGAAGAAAGATGTTTTGGATGAATTGATTTTCTTGAATACTTACTTCATAAAAAAATAGAAATAATTGAATACTTACTTTATAAAAAAACTTTACTTTACTTTTTCAATAAGAAAACTGGCTAGATATCAGCTAAAAAACCAGTTGAGCAATGGCAATGCAGCAGGATATATAAGCAATGCTAAAAAAGGCAATGAATTGCGATGTAATGTAAGTAAAAGTTGCTTTAAAGAAGACGTTGTCAGTGTATATAAGGAGTGTTTAGGAAAGGTAAATATTGACATTCAACTTACCAATAACGAAGTAAAACGTTGTCGAGTTATCTTTTTGACAATATTGAATACATTTATTTTTTCTTGCAATTTCTTCAAACGTTAGACGTTGGACAAAAAATTTTACATTTGCAATGGGAACAAAGTGAAGACGCAATTGCTATTTTGAATTCGCGCCAATTTGAAAGCATTGTAGCCTCTATTGGGCGCATTGCCTCGTTGTTGCTCGCTTATGATTCTTGTTGTTGTTGCTTTGCTTGATTTCATCAGCAGAGTTATGGAAGAGAACTTGTGCGTATAAAAAATGAATGAATTGGCGAACTTGAAACATAATAACTACAAATGAATATTTCAAGCTGAGCAGATTATTATAGCTGTTATCAATATGATGGTGATGGATTTAACATGGGCAGTTAAACACAACAACAAATTACATGAATTTATTTAATTTTAGTTAACAACCTTGATTTTGTGTCAGGTGTTGTTATATGCTGCAAAAGATGCCTTTTGACAGGAAAGCCAATAATGACAGTAGGCCATGGAAGGTTCAGCAAAGGTAAGAAGGTAATCATACTAATTTTTTTGGCAGGATGAATTCATGGGGTGCGGGTAATTAATGATTTGGAGTTAAAATAAATTACTTACATTTATAGACTTAAAGCCAGATGAAAAGAACTGAGATGAGCTAACATGCTATACAGTGTATTATGGTGCCCAAACATGAAGTGAATGGTTGTTGTTTGTGGTCATTCTTTGTGAACATTATTATAGCCAGGTGAGTTCATTTTAAGATTGTTAATTGAAGATCATTTGTTGAAAAAGAAGGACATTGTCTGTTTTGCAGTGATCTTTTTTGAAGAATTGCAAAAGTTAGAAATTAGAAGCATTACATATTAACATTAACATACTTACTAAAGATACTATACATAAATATATACATCAATACATACCCTATATACTATATATAAATACTATACATAATATACATACCTTACATACATACCCTACATACATACCCTACATACATACATACATACATACATACATACATACATACATACATACATACATGAGCCGGGTTCGGTCGCTTCGCTCCCTCCCCGGAGCCCGTCGAGTAAACAAAGCTTAATCTAGTTGGCGCGCTTCGCGCGCTGCATTCGCTGCCGCTCATGCCCATACATACATACATACATACATACATACATACCCTACGATACATACCCTACAATACATACCCTACAATACATACCCTACAATACATACCCTAGACTACATACCCTAAAATACATACCCTACAATACATACCCTACATACATACCCTACAATACATACCCTACAATACATACCCTACAATACAAACCCTACAATACATACCCTACAATACATACCCTACAACACATACCCTACATAACATACCCTACAATACATACCCTACAATACATACCCTACATACATACCCTACAATACATACCCTACAATACATACCCTACAATACATACCCTACCATACATACCCTACAATGCATACCCTACAATACATACCCTACCATACTTCCCCCTGGCCAGCGACCACCCAGCGCCCACCCTACCGCCCCCCTAAAAGCCGTTTCTTCTGAAAGTGAAAAAATGAATTCATCAACGTACTTTAAAAACACGAAAACTTTCAAATTAAATTAAGGTGGCCAATTTTTGTCCTACAGAACCCACGAAAATATCAACATGAAGCTAATAGCTTGGCGAACATTTATCGAAAGTATTTGTGTGAAAAAAACAAAGTTTTGGCAGGTTAAAAAATAGTTTTCGCAAATGCAAAACACACGCGTGTTGCATGAAAATTTCGTGTTTTGCAGCAAAACCCAAACTCGGCCAAAAGTGTCCAAAATCAGAGGAAAATCGACAAAACAAAAAAAACAAAGCCATATAACTTTAGTTCTTGTGTAAATAAACAGTTATCGAAAGTTTAAATGAAGAAAATCGGCCCAGAACGACCCGAGAAAATCAAAATTGTCTTCGTGTTTTGGTTAGGCCCTCGAGCCGAAAGAAAAACGTGAGGTGAAACAAAACAAAACTCGTGCTATTTTCAGCCAAAGACAATTAAATAAAAGAAATACCTTGAAATGATTGTTCACCAATTGTCTCCACATGTCTTGACAACAATTGACACGTCTTTACAATTGATTTCCGGCACGTATTCACGCTTAAACCCGAGCAACTTGCCGCCCGTTCAACTAAAAAAACACGTGCTTCTCCCTGCTCGTTTTGCATCTCATTAACTCCTCCTCGGAACTTTCTAGAAGGTCGGAACACAAAATGGGCCATAACTCTCGAACCGCTGGGGTTAGAAATTAGCGGAAAGCTTTAGTTTCATCAGCACAATGCAGCGATCATTTCCATACCAATTTGCACCCTTATTGACCGCCAGAAAAAAAGCCTTTGACTGGCAACGCCCGCTCCTTTGATCCCATTGTTTTTTCGAACGTCCATTGTTCAAGAAACAATAGCCAATTGTTCACAGTCGGCCGGTCACGTGATGTACAATTTTATTATATATAGATATATGTTTATACTTATAGTATTAATATATCGTAGTAAATCAAATCCATCATGGAAAAATGCACAAAGAATATAATTCGTCAAAATAATCTGGTGGTTGAAGGCAATGATCAGCGCTTGTGAATTCTGATATCACAAAAACGAAGTAGGAATACTATTCAAGTATTGTAGCCTTTCTTCGTGAAAAAATGACTTCATCTCAATGCAACACCTACGAGATAGCATGCTCCGATGGTGCATTGATTTGGCTCTCATCGTTGCCTTTGAAATCAGAAGATTTGCACTTCTCGAAACGCGAATTTCATGATGGTATTTTCTTGAGGTATGCATGGAACTTAAAGAACCTTCCTTCCGAATGTGTTTGGAAGGCAAAGTTTAGTGTCGACCATGCTCTTTCATGCAAGATTGGTGGTTTTTTCACCCTTCAACACAATGAAATGAGGGATCTTACTGCTAATTTACTGTCCACAGTATGCAAAGACGTATGCAAAGAGCCTTGTTTGCAACAATCTGAGTATGGTGGCGAACTACGAGCTGTGTTAGTGCTAGAGGGTTTTGGCAGCATATGCAACAAGCATTTGTTGACGTTAGGGTATTTTACCCTTTTGCTCGAAGTTACCGCTGCAAAATCACAGCCTCAACATCTAGATCAATGGAGCTTGAAAAGAAACCAAAATATAATGAAGTCACCATGAACGAAGAAAATTGAACTTTTACCCCGTTGATATTTTCTTGCAATGGTGGTATGAGCCGTGAAACAAGAACATTTTTCCAGCGATTATCTGAACTATTTTCAGAAAAGCACTATCAAAATGTTAGCGAAACATGTGCATGGGTTAAAAGAAAGTTGGGTTTCTGTTGACTAAGAACTGCTGTTTTGTGCATTAGAGGTTCAAGGTTTCGAAAACATAATGTCCCCATTGGTGAAATGGGCGATATTGACACCAGAAACTTTTTATCTAGTATTGTTTATTAGAAACAGTTACTTGTACATAGTTTGATTTTATTTATTGTTTTACAAGTTTTTGTGAACCGGCAGCTATCGGTATATAAACAGTGCCATTAATTATGTGTGATGATTCATAGTAAAATGAATCATAATAGCAGTTGTTTACCGAGCTCGAAATAATGTTGATTTCTACCAGAATGTTAAATCCTACTTAAAGAAGGTGTGGCAAAAGAGGAAGCATATATTTTTGATGGGAGATTTTAAGTGAGATATGCTTTTCACTATAAAGCCAGCAAATTAATGTAGTAAAGGAAAGTGGCTGTTGAGATTGCTGAACTGCTTTTAGATCAAGAATATGATAAAAGCCCCAACACTGACCACAGAAGAAACCTATTTAGCTCAACCTCTCATTGACTTAGTTATCTCAACCAGTGAAGAGAAGGTGACAAAATCAGGAATATATATGATACAGGAATCACACACCATCCTGTCTGATTTATTCGGTACTTAAGATTAGAAAAGAAAGGGTACCACCAAAATAACAAATGTATCAAACATAAAGAATTGTAATTGGGAGAAGTTTAGAGAAGACATGGAAATGGTCCCATAGTCAGTATGCTCCATCTTCGAGGATATAGATGATTGCTCCTGGGCATGGGAAAAGTTGTACCTTAATGTAAGGAAATAGGTAAATATCTGAAAGGCAAGCCAAAGTCAAATGGATGTCACACCCATAGATAAACACCAGTCTCAGGAAAGAGATGAATAAAAGGTATAAACCTCAGGGCGAAGAGAAGTAAAGGTCCGACAGACTGGGCATCTTATAAAACCTCAAGAAACAAAGTAACTGCTCTTCTGCGAGAAGTCAAGATGGCGTACTGGAAAAGTGAGCTAGAAACAGCACAGGAAAAGGTGCAAAAAGTTTTTGGAATGTTGTAAAAAGGCTGACTGGTAAACAGAGAACCTAAAATGTTATTGGTCCTATTCTCAATGACAGCCATGAGCTTGAGTATAATGACAAAGGAAAAGTGAATGCCCTTAATTCGTTTTTCTCCCTGATTAGAAATAAATTAGCAGAAAATCGTCCACATATACCTAAAATTGACCACAGCAATGTCAGTAAAATAGCACCAACATTGCTAGAGATATTGACGCTCAGATATCACAAGGAGTGAAAAGGTTGATTCCTGGAAAAGCCACTGGTGTAGACAACAATACATGAAAAGAAATACTGATGTTGGACAGAAATTTCCACAAAAGCATAAAGGATAGAATATTTCCTGCTTGATGCAAAATGTCCAAAAGATAGAGAGAGGGAACTGCAGACCCCTTAGTATGGTCTCGATACCTAGTAAATTACCTAGTCAATACCAAATGTGAGGCAATGTGCTGCAGCTAAAATCGTCAATTGTTAAAAGTAACAATATTGAAGAGGATGTATTACAAAAAGCAAAGTGGGACACAATAACATATCTTTACAAAAGAAAAGTACTGATCTTTATGCAAAATGCATATCTACATACGTTACTTGATAGGATTTGTGATCTATTCGATAAATGTAACAGCAGTCGTCACCTTGGGGTGGCTCAAAATTTGGGGTTCCTGACTACATAACTATAGCAGGGAGAAACTCAATTGGTTATAGAGGGCAATCCCTGTGGAATTTCCTAAAAGGAGACCAAAAGAAAAAGACAATTGAACCTTTTAAGAGATCCATCGGAAGAATTAAAGGACAGCTGGAGAAATTAACATTTGCTAAGGGCACAGGACAACTATTGAACAAAAAATCTGACTTTAAATATTCTTAAATTCGACTCATATATTTATTTATTTAGGCACTTATTTATTTATCAACTTAATTGTTTATCTATTTTCTTATCTATTTATATATCTATTCATTCATTTATTTACTAGTTTATATAATTACTTATTTATTACTTTTTAACTGTCGATATAACCAAAAACAATTCTTCATAAGTAGCGGGTCCCCATCAGCTGCAAGCTGACATTAATTTAACTTGCTCAATTAAATAAATATGTATGTATGTTTGTATGTATACAGTAACCGGTATGCCAGGCAATTTATCAACAACAATACTCTAAGTGTCAGGCATCAAATGAACAAACTCATCCTTTTCAACAATATTTAGGTTGCATCTGCTTCACCCTTTGCAATCGTAATTTAGGCCAATATATGGAGCATAGAAATTCTCTCTGAAAGCAGCATTTACGTTGTATGGAACCAAAACAGCTTAAATTATTATTTTTATATATCTAGCACAATTGCATTGTTCTTTGTCACACAAATCAGGTTTTTGAGCGAATATAGTATTCAAATTCCATGAACATCATTGCACACAGTGTGCAAAATCGCTCTTTTTGCATGCAAACATCGTTTTCGACTGGATTTCCAGGGAGTTCACTTTTCAATGCAGCAGCAGAGTATCGTGAGTCAGCTTTTTAGATTTTCTATATACCTCATTAGCACATGCTGGTTGGCTTTATTTTCAATTCATCAATGACGGAAATATTTGTTGCAGTGCAGTGAGACATTTTAGAAACATTAGGAAAATGATATTTGGTTGGCTTCTCTGCTGGTTATTACCTTTTATTCGTCGCCAGAATCAAGAAGGCCTCATGTTCTTGTCGAAATAAAAATGCCATTTTTATTTCGACAAGAACATAGATATGATCTATAACATAGATAAAATATAGATATCTAGGCTTGCAACCACATTAAACACGCCCTCTCTATATTTTTTTGAAGCACCCATTTCAAAACATATCGTTTTAATGCAATCCTTGATGGTTTAGTCCTGATTATTGGTATCACATCACAGCAGTACTAATTTTAACACTGTGAAAAGCTAGTATTCTTAGTTACTTCACTTCGTAGAAAATTTACTGTTACCAGTTCAACTCTGGTAAGTAAGTTGTCTGAGCAGAAAGTCATTTCATGACTTGACAATGTTTTATTAATGTCCAAGCCCAACCGACCCACAAACAGAATGGTAGTATTACTTGCAGGAAAATTGGGCATCAGTACACTGCTCTGATTTGTTTGTAGGGTATTGCACTTACTGTCAGGTGATTGGCTAGGGAAAGCAAAGATTTCCGGGCCAAGCACCTTGTCCAAAAGATATCAGAAGATAGTGTGGAAAACAGGAGAAAGAAAGACCAAAGGGCAGGTAACAAGAATAGAGGTAGCAATGAACACACAGGGTGATAGCCAATGACCCTAATCTCCACTGGTCTACCAGGAGCCTGGATGTGAGTCCATGGCTTGGAGTTTCCTAGGGAAAGTGGAGGGTTGGGATAGAAAAGGCAGAGAGAAAGGTATAGCGAATGATGACAACAGGCAGAAGCTGGTGTCTACTCATCATAAGGAGACAGCCACCAGCCGAATGCAAGGCGATACTGACTCATGTATGTGTTCTGCTGATGTTTGGGGTCAGTTTTTCATATGGAAGAGCCACCACTGGCCGAATGTATGGTGATACTGACTCACATCTTGATAGAAATTTAGATGAACTTGTTGCGCATTATTTGATATCTAATATATATATTCTGCGGAGTCACGTGATGACGCACTTTCCTTGCCAAAAACAATAGTTTCGCCCCGAAACAATAGGTCGAACGCCTCAAAACAATGGGCCGAAACGGCGAATGAGGTATCCATGAAGGCTTTTTTCTGAGGCCCTTAATCTTCCCTATTTTTAAGTGAGCTGTTCCTTGCCGGCTGAACCAGAAAGTTATCTATATGAGAGCTTACAGTTTTCACTAAAAGGTTAGGAAATTCTTTGTTAAAGTTCGCCTAATTGGCTATCACGAAAAAACGACGGTTTACGCTCGCGAAACTTCCAAATTCGCGTCGCGAAATCCATTTTCGAACAAAGTATTCGCTGTTCACGTGACGCGTTTCGCCTCTTGCTGCAATGTGATTGGCTCTTTTGGCGCGACCCACGTGCGTTGTCGATCGTTTTTCGTTATTCGCCCTCGGCTTGCAGGCGACGCACGTGAATTTTCGGTCGTTTTTCGTCCTCGGTGGCAGCAGGTACTTTTGGAGAAGATGCGTGTTTTTGTTTTGCACACAAAGAGCGCCTTTCAAACTGTTTTACGAGCTGAATTATTTTTGTAAAGAGCTGCTAATTGTTTCAAAGACCCCTGGAGAGTTGCAGGAAACAATTCGGAACACAGGTGATACCTTTGTTTTGTATTTTGAGTTGAAATAGTTATAGTTTTTGTAGTAGAGGTTGCTTTGGCATGCTTGCAACTTAGGCCCAATGAAAACAAAGTAAAAGTTATGAATTTTTCAGGCGCTATTTGCACGATTTTCCTCATTTAAGCTTTCGACAAGTGTTTGTATGTTTGTATAGTAGGTATAGTATGTTTTTATAGTACATATAGTATGTTGGTATAGTATGTAGGTATGGTATGGTTTTATAGTAGGTATGTTTGTATAGTATGTAGGTATAGTATGTCGGTATAGTATGTAGGTATAGTATGCTGGTATAGTATGTAGGTATAGTATGTTGGTATAGTATGTAGGTATAGTATGTAGGTATGGTATGATTTTATAGTACATATAGTATTTTTGTATGGTAGGTATAGTATGTAGGTATAGTATGTAGGTATGGTATGCTTTTATAGTAGGTATAGTATGTATGTATGTATGTATGTATGTCTGTATGGGCATGAGCGAAGCGAATGCAGCGTGCGAAGCGCGCCAACCAAATTAAGCTCATTTTTACTCAACGGCCTCCGGGGAGCGGATGCAGCGCACGAAGTGCGCCCTTTCAGTCAATGTGCTTTTATAATACATAGACAGGCGAGCGCAGCGAGCCAACCCATTGTACGTGGGGCTGAAAGAGGCAGGAGAGTGAGTTATTGTAGTATTATTATTACATTATTGTAGAGAGTAAGTTATTATAGTACTTACCTTCTGTCTTTTGTAGCTCAGTCATTCAATTAATATCTTCCAAATATTGCATAATATCCTTTCACCGAATAAAGCCAATAACATAATTATATAGTATTATATAGTATAGTAGGTATAGTATGTATAGTTTGTTTGCATAGTAGGTATAGTATGTAAAGTTTCTACGTATAGTAGGTATGGTATGTATAATACATACACAAGTGGAAGTCTGTAAGGTAGAGAAAAGGAGAGTTATATACCTTGCAGGAAACCTGGCACATTAAAAAAAACTATTAAAACAGTGGTTGAAAGAAAATGGTTCAAACAATTTAGATATATATAATATATAGATCTACATAATAAAGAACAGCAATCAATTAATAATTAATAACATTATAATATAATAACTTATAATATATAAATAACTATTATATTATAATAACTATTTTATTATAATAACTTATTATATTATAACTTATAATATGTAAATTTCCATACTAAATAGTTTTGTAATCTCATAGTTATTTTTATACGAAAGTAAAAGATTTTTACTGAATGATCATACTATGTTTGTATATTTATGTATGCCAATTTCTGTCTACTTATGCCATACTTCTACACATTACTTTACAAGTGACTATTATTCAACTTAACATACCCTTTATATTTTTTCACCAATTTGTAGTTCAGTCTATTCCAAAGTCCTTGCTGTGCAATTTTTACTTTCACTATGCAGGAATATTATAGCACAGAATAAGCCAGCATCACATTGCTTCCACACGCCCAGGAGACCTCGATTTCGTTTTAAATTCTGTTTGGTGAGGCCTCAAAAGACAATATCTTCGACTGGAGCACACTAAAAACTTAATATAGTCGTATTAAGTTTTATACAACAGGGTGGAATTAAAATTAGATAGACAACATAGTACCACATTAGATGGTAAAGTAAAGTATAGTATGGTAGAGTAGATTATTAAATGGCAGAGTATAGTAGAAGGCAGTAAAACACAGTAAAGGGTAACTTTGCCTGTTACAGGATCAATATATGCCTTTCACATAAAATAGCACATTTAAAAAAACTCATTAACACACTGAGGAGAAAGGGAAAATGTTTACATTAGAACTTTCATTGGAGAGAAGAAACGATCCCCGAGAGAATGTTTTCATATGATACCTGATATGGTAATTTTTCTATTCATTTCACGGCAAATAATGCAATTTCATAGATTATTATTTCTGAATGGAAAGGTAGTACTTTTCCTACCTCATTCTTTTGTCTTTATCATGTTAACCAGTCAACGTATCTCAATATTGACAGCATATTTTTATATCCATGGATTTACAAATGACTATTATTAAGT
>RQOL01000759.1:223992-273158 GCA_013076295.1 Sanderia malayensis | reverse complement strand
GTATGTAATACGGTTACAGTCGTGTTGCAGTCTCGTTTGCGATCTAGTTATTTAGTATAGCCTCGTTTTGTTTTATCGTATATCTTTTAAGCTAATTAGTATATAAGTCATATTTACGTTGTGTGCTTCTCGTGTTAACTTAGTTCCCTCTTTGCGTTTAGATATTAAATTCTATAGATAATTATCGTCTACTAAACTTCGTCATAACTCCGTATTAGTAATATTTGCCAATTAGCATTTACCAAGTGTACCTTGACCCCTCGCATTCCGACGGTGCTTAAATAGAGGCACACGTTAGAGTGGCAGTAGACTAAGATTGAGAGATTGAGTGTCTCGGATAGGTACACAAGGTGCTTGCGAAAGGCTTTGCTGTATCGTATGCTGATTTGAATTTTGATTTATAGTTGAAAAACTATCTGTTGTGTGTTCTTTTGTGTTTTGTTCTGAAGTCCTTAGACCGCGATTACAGTATAATAGGTATAGTAGGTATAGTATGTTTTCATAGTAGGCATAGTAGGTATAGTATGTTTTTATAGTAGGTATAGTAGGTATAGTATGTTTGTATAATAGGAATAGTAGGTATAGTATGTTTGTATAGTAGGTATAGTAGGTATAGTATGTTTGTATAGTAGGTATAGTATGTTTGCATAGTAGGTATATATTAGGTTCATATGTGGGTATGTATGTATGTATGTATGTATGGGCTTGAGCGGGAGCGAATGCAGCGCGCGAAGCGCGCGCAACCAGATTAAGCTTTTTTTACTTGACGGGCTGGGGCGAACGAGCGAAGCGAGTGATGTCCCCTAATGAAATATATATATTCTGTGATGTCACGTGACGGTGGCGAAACTCTGCCTAAAACAATAGATTCGACCCGAAACAATAGGTCGAACGCCCAAAACAATGGGCCGAAACGGCAAACGATGTATCCATAAAGGCTTTGTAAATTTGTGAATTGTCTTTGTAAAGAGCTGCTAATTGTTTCAAAGACCCCTAGAGAGTTGCGGGAAACAATTGGGAACACATGTGATAGCTTTGTTTTGAATTTTGAGTATACAGTCAATTCTGTCTAATTCGAACACTCTGGGGACGCGTGAAAATGTTCGAATTACAAAAAGTTCGAATTATAGAAGTTTGCTTTATAAGAATTGGTTCATTAGTGATCCTTGAAGGGGCGGAGAATTTGGTTCGAATTAGACAAAAGTTCGAATTACACGAGTTCGAACTATGTAGATTTGACTGTAGTTATAGTTTTTGCAGTAGCGTTGCTCCGGCATGCTTGCAACGCTTAGGCCCAATGAAAAGGAAGTCAAAGTTATGAATTTTTCAGGCGCTATTTTCACGATTTTCCTCATTTAAACCTTCGACAAGTGTTTGTATGTTTTTATAGCAGTTATATGTATTTTTTTATAGTAGGTATAGTAGGTATAGTATGTTTTTTATAGTAGTATAGTATGCTGGTATAGTATCTTGTTGGTATAGTATGATTTTATAGTAGGTATAGTATGTTGGTATAGTATGTAGGTATAGTATGATTTTATAGTGCAGCGCGCAAAAAGCGCCAACCACATTAAGCTTCTTTTATTTGACGGGCTCCGGGGAGGGAGCGAAGCGGCCGAGCCCGGCTCATGTATTGTATGTATGTATGTATGTATGTATGTATGTATCTATGTATGTATGTATGTATGTATGTAGGTATGTAGGTATGTGGGTATGTAGGTATGTAGGTATGTAGGTATGTAGGTATGTAGGTATGTATGAAGGTATGTGTTTATGTATGTAGGTGCAATATATGTTTTTGTAGCAGGTATAGTAGGTGTAGTATATTTTTATAGCAGGTATAGTATGTTTTTATAGTAGGTAGAGTATGTTTGTATGGTAAGTATAGAAGGTATATTATGTTTGTGTAATAGGTATAGTATATTTTTATAGTAGGTATGGTAATGTATAGTATGTATAGTAATGTATATTATAGTATAGTATGTATATTAATTTATAGTAATGTATAACATAATGAAATTTATAGTATGGTACAGTAGAGAACAGACAAGTTATATACCTTGCAGAAAACTGCCACATTCAAAACAGTGATTGGGAAAATATTGTATTATGTTTACATAATAAAGAAAGACAATGAAATAACAATCCATCAAACAATAAATAATATAATAAAGTCAGAAATATATTATAACTTCTAGCATGTCAATTTTGATACTAAATAGTGTTGTAATTTCATAGTGATTTGTAGGAAAATGAAAGAAGTTTACTGAATGATCATAGCATTATTTAGTGTGGGAGTCAACTTCAAATTTATCCCAATTTATGTCCACTTATGCCATACGTGACTACTATTCAACTTGGCATACCCTCTATATTTATACACCAATTCGTAGTTCACTCTATTCTATAGTCCTCACCATTCTTACTTTGGCTATCCAGAATTATTGCAACATCACAATTGACCCAACACCACATTGATTTCATACATCCGGGAGACCTCAATCTCATTCTTTTGCATGGGGCCATCTTGATATTGTTGCTATGGTTTCAAAAGACAATAGCTTTGACTTGAGCACACGAAAAAACTTTCAGATCTCGATCGTACAAATTTGAAGTAAGTGAAAAATTCTTCTAAATAACTTTTGAAAGTTTTAACATTAAAGAAAACAAACGCAGATTAACTAAAAGAGCCTTGTTATTAATCCATATATATAATCCATAGTTATTAATAAAAAATTTACAGTTATTGTGTACCAATTTTTGACACTACCTACCTTTGTTTACTTCAGCATTCGTTACTTTTGTCTTACGTGCCCAAATCAAAGATTTGTGAGTGTCTTTCCTATTATTACCATTTTCAATCATTGCTCTTCATATATTAATTCCCACAAATTCCTACAATATTATCAGAATATTGTTAATTGACATATACAAAATTTTCGAATTCTTCATATTTCTCCTTTACCAGCATTTTCCATTAACGTTATGCCTATACTAATTTTACATGCATTTCAACATTTCATTTTAAGAACATTTCAACATGGCAAATGGAAAGCCAAAGGACAATCAAATTGTCATAACCCTTGACAAAGAAACCAAAGTAATTATATTAAATACATTAATATATTTATTAGTAAATTTCCCATCTTCATAACTGCTATCAACCATTATTCTTTGCATGCTCTTTTTCTCCTAGGAAATAACATATAGTAGTATATCTACACTCAAGAGAAACTGTGCCGACGAATACCCAGAATTGGCCCGCAAACATTTCAATTTATTATTTGCCACAGGGAGAAGAATCCCAAGAAACGAAATTGTGTATGTACACCTTTTTACATTGTATTTCACATGTTTATGATACACACTTATACAATGGCATTGCATCTTTTTACAAAATGTTAACAACCTTTAACATATCAATCTTATGTGTGTTAATTTACAGAACACAAAAAGAGGCTTTCATTAAAATTGGGAAAGCCCAGCCCAAAAGAAAGCCTGGCAAAAAGGAGGGTGGGAAGGTGGTCGCCCAAAACCCTTCCCACCAACCTACGGCTGAGCAGGCCCAATTGGCACGCGGTGCCAAACTTGTTAAAATCTCATATTTTAATATGTAGATATTGTATATAGTTATACAGTAAAAGCCTGCATATAAGCACCTCCTATTTGTAACAACCTACTATCCAATATTCCATTTTTCAATGTATTTTTTCATAGTCATATTTAAATGATATTGTCTTATTGTTTACCTATTGTTTTTCATTCTTCACAACCAAAATAGTCTACAAAATAAGATGGAGGATGTTATATGCAGGTTTTTACTGTTTGTAGATAGTTTTTACATAGTTTTTAGTTTGTAGTTATGTTGTTTGATAGGTTGTAGCTATGTAGTTTTATAGTTTGTAGTTCTGTTGTTATATAGCTTAGTGGCCTTGGTCATGCATGAATTATTCATACTAATAATAACTTACCTTTTTGGCCTACCAATCAATCTCACAAATTTCCCATATTCATGCATGGTCAATGCTTTTTCCTGTTTAAATAGTTCCTAATTCAGTTCATTGTTATATTCAGTTCCATTCATATATTATTGTTCTAATATTAAACCCACATATTAATTAGATACTTACCACACAAAAACCAAGTAGGGACACCGTTTCCTTTTTCTGTTCAGCAATCAACACCTGCAACAATAACATTATGTGAAACCATTAACCAAACAAACAGTTTCAATAATTTTGAATACTTTCCAGGTTACAGCAATGCCAATTCATTACTTATATTAGGGTCAGCTAGCCCACCAAAACAAAGAAGCAGGGCAGATTTCCATTATTCCTATGCAACTGCTCTGAATTTGCCTTTTTTTCTTATTTCATACAACAACTAGAGTATGTAACAAACTTACCCAGGCCTGCCATTCCTGTTGACTATTTTGAATGAAAGGATGCATATTCTCTTTCAATATGTCGAAATTCTATGATTGATAGATAACAATTAAAGTTTAACACACCATAACTCATTATAGTTTGCTTAGTAGTGTTTGATTGGAAAGATTGACAAAGATCAAATTCTATTATTACCATTTATCTTATTCCTCTGGTTTGATCGGCTCTCTTCATCGTCAACACTATCCGCCGAGGCCGAGGCTTCTTTTCAAATTGATTTTGCAATATAATAATAATAATTTCGCAAATAAACTTCTGTCTGGCACGTGAGAGATTGTTACAACGTTTCCTTTGTTTCATTTGCCTCTCTTCTTTACCTTTGTCTTCTTCTTGCAGGGACAGACGAAACGTGCAGACGTGCCTTCCCCATGACGCAACGACTGAGAAATCTACAGTGCTGATTACACTTACACTCCAGACGCTATCGGCCACCAGATGCATTGAAGCCCTGTGGTCTCCACCCTCGAAGTCTATCAACTTGCCCAATTGAACGATAATATATTGTTTCTGAAAGAATATTAATATTGTTAAACCAACCGTAAATATTCAGTAAAATGAACATAACATAATATTTCAAACATGATAATGTTTCTTATCTTTTATCCTATCTCTTTTAGCCCCCAACCAGTTTGTCACATTCTCCTTCCCAACGCGCTTTTCTGTGGGGCCATCTTGATATTGTTGCTATAGTTTCAGAAGACAATAGCTTTGACTCGAGGGCGCAAAAACTCTTTTCAGATTTTGATCGCACCAATTTCAAGTAAGTGACAAATTTTTCTACATTATTTTTGAAAGTTGAAACAATAAAGAAAACGAAGGCAGATTAACTAAGAGAGCCTTAAATGTATCCATAGTTATTAACAAAAAGTTTACACTCACTGTGTACCAATTTTTGACACTACATACCCTTGTTTACTTCAGCATTCCTTACTCGCTGCTTACGCACCCAGTAGACCCCTTTCACAATGTTTTCACACCTTGAATCTCTGCACGAAATCGAGGTTATAGATGTAGTGGCGCATTTTTCAAACATCTTTTACAGCGTTTCAAGGCAATAATCATACTTTTTCCTCTATTAATAAATTGCTGTAAAATTCACAGAAAGTATTAGTATGAGTAAAAAAACGCACCTGATATGACTACAGACTTACTGCAGAAGAAGATGCGATCTTTGGGGCGTCAATGTGCAACTTATGGTTGTCAGAGCTATTTTTATTGACATGGATATCAAATGGGCCTAAATTATTCTACATTGCCAAAATCAAATTTTGAGAAGCTTCGTTGGTGCAATTTGATAAAAATAGCAGACGGCAGGGACGGGTGAGAAGTGACGAACTCAACTGTCTTGTAGATAAAAGAGAATGTGACGTAAGAAAAAGGAGTGCTTAGAGAAAAGAAAATTGTTTGTTAAGGCCAGCAGGTAAAAGTGTGTTAAGTTTAAAAATAATGCATTTTTCTAGAGTTTTTCTTTTGATAGAGCCCACAGGTGCATAAGAAAGTCCACAAATTGTCACATGTCAGCGGTAGAATGATCCAGAAAATTGAAGTGTTTAGAAATGTTCAAATCAGCATCGTCCTTATGAGAGTCTTGTAAATGAATCTTTTTTCGACGTTTCGTAGATGCTCACCAAAACGAGCGTTCATATTACGGCAAGTTTCACCAATATACAGGAGTGAACATTTAGAACAGCAGATGCAATAGATGATTGACGATGAAGAACAAGTGAAGTTAGTATTGATTTTGTAGGATCTGTTGTTATTCAAGATTGTAGAGGAGCTGTTGATGTGAGCACAGGTTAGGGTGGTTGCACGGAAAGGAACCAATTTCTTTTGTTGTCGAAGATAATTTAGTACGAACACACTTCAATTCTCTGGATCATTCTACCGCTGACATGACAATTTGTGGACTTTCTTATACACCTCTGGGCTGTATCAAAAGAAAAACTCTAGAAAAACGCATTATTTTTAATTTTAACACACCTTTACCTGCTGGCCTTAACAAACAATTTTCTTTTCTCTAATCACTCCTTTTTCTTACGTCACATTCTCTTTTATCTATAATTCGAATTTCGCATTCCTTTTGTTTGTTTATTTACCTTCTCTTCTAATGTATTTTCCTATACCTGAAGACGAGTAAAGCTCGAAACGTTGTATATATATTTTTCTTTTGCACATATTAAATTACATGAAAATTATATTTATTGCTTATCCAAGAGTGTTGGTATTAACTTTGGTGTGGTGGAAAAGGCTTTGTTATAAACTTGCTGATACATTTCTTTTTGCAGTGGTGATAACCATCCTTCTTTAACTTGCACTCTCTCAGGCCCCGAGCAAGGTAGAACCTTTAGTTACAGCGCATTTGATTGGTCAATCCTGATATTCTCATTTGCATACAATTTTCTTTTCCATCTCACAATTACAACCCAACGCCCTGCTGTCCGTCACAATTGTCATCCATTTTCACTTTTTTCGATGATGGCAGATGCGCCGAAACGCATGAAAAGGAGCTGTGCTATCTGTTGCTATCAGGCAGCTGGTCAACGTCAAAGAGATTGGAGAGGAGAACAACGACTCAATGTTGACATTTTTTGGGTGGGGTGGAATGGTATGATCTTGGCAGTTTCATTTTAGACGGTATAGGCCATGTGTCCCTTGAAGGGTCTCTTTCATTACAATCTCGGTGGCTCATCAGCATTTGGTATGTGTTTTGACTGCTATCGATTGCCTAACTGCACTTCGCTTCGCTTGGGCGTGGATTTAGCTGTGATATATGGTAAGCATTTATAAATCTTCTGAGGATGTACATATGTTACCTACTCCTATGTACCTAATGACTGGCTACGCCTTACGTACGTGCCAACCTGCATAAAGCAAAAGCCACACCAGACATCATTATAAACAAAACATAAACAAGCTTAGCTCGTCTAGGTAAAATTGTGCATAGAAAGAAAATAGATGCAAGAGTGTACAGGATACAGGGTATACTGAGTGTTTTGGGTATTCTGGGTATTAGGGTATTCAGCATATATATATATAAGGAAATGCAGGAGTGTACAGAGTACTGAGTGTTTTGGGTATTCTGGGTATTAGGGTATTCAGCATATATATACACTATGTAAGGGCCAAGCGCTTCTTCTGTTTGCATCTTTTTAAAAATTGAAACAAACACTGAAAACCAGTACAGAGGTAGGGGATTTGAAAACCATTTTAGAATTTCAACTTTGTTTTCATAGCTTCAAAAAAATTATGCAAGCCATCTTGTTTGTACATGAACTTTTCATTTGGCTATTCTTGGACTGTCAATGTCATGGAACACATAAAACAATACTTGACTTGGATCTATCAGGCAAGCCTAGATTATTTTTCATTTTTATGATTGTTGGTTTACCTTTTTGGTGTTGGATAATCTAACTTTGCTGCTTGGATGCCATTTTGAAAATAAGTTTAGGACTCCACCAGCCACCACGGAGTGAATCTTTTTTGGGACACCCGTTATATGTATATTAAGACCAAGACAGTACATTATTAAATTTACATGGAATAAAGCCATCGCGATATAATAACCATCCTTCTTTAACTTGCACTTTCTCAGGCCCCGAGCAAGGTAGAACCTTTAGTTACATCGCATTTGATTGGTCAATCCTGATATTCTCATTTGCATACAATAGAAGCTTATTTTCTTTTCCATCTCGCAATTACAACCCCAACGCCCTGCTGTCCATCACAATTGTCATCCATTTTGCACTTTTTTCAATGATGGCGCATGCGCCGAATGCATGAAAAGGAGCTCGTGCTATCTGTTGCTATCAGGCAGCTGGTCAATGTCAAAAGAGATTGGAGAGGAGAACAACAACTCAATGTTGTTGAAATTTCTTAGGGTGGGGTGGAATGGTATGATCTTGGCAGTTTCATTTTGGACGGTATAGACCATGTGTCCCTTGAAGGGTCTCTTTCATTACAATCTCGGTGGCTCATCAGCATTTGGTATGTGTTTTGACTGCTATCGATTGCCAAACTGCACTTCGCTTCGCTTGGGCGTGGATTTAGCTGTGATATATGGTAAGCATTTATAAATCTTCTGAGGATGTACATATGTTACCTACTCCTATGTACCTAATGACTGGCTACGCCTTACGTACGTGCCAACCTGCATAAAGCAAAAGCCACACCAGACATCATTATAAACAAAACATAAACAAGCTTAGCTCGTCTAGGTAAAATTGTGCATAGAAAGAAAATAGATGCAAGAGTGTACAGGATACAGGGTATACTGAGTGTTTTGGGTATTCTGGGTATTAGGGTATTCAGCATATATATATATATATATAAGGAAATACAAGAGTGTACAGAGTACTGAGTGTTTTGAGTATTCTGGGTATTAGAGTATTCAGCATATATATATATAAGGAAATGCAGGAGTGTACAGAGTACTGAGTGTTTTGGGTATTCTGGGTATTAGGGTATTCAGCATATATATATACTAGGGGTCGTC
Source organism: Sanderia malayensis (assembly GCA_013076295.1). Classification (NCBI taxonomy): domain Eukaryota; kingdom Metazoa; phylum Cnidaria; class Scyphozoa; order Semaeostomeae; family Pelagiidae; genus Sanderia; species Sanderia malayensis. The sequence goes on along the minus strand of RQOL01000759.1, from coordinate 264,221 downwards.
ACTCGCTTCGCTTGTTCGCCCCAGCCCGTCAAAAAAAAAGGCTTAATCTGGTTGGCGCACTTCGTGCGCTGCATTCGCTAACGCTCATGCCCCTTTCAACCCCACGTACAATGGGTTAGCTCGCTGCGATGGCTATGGTTGGCGCACTTCGTGCGCTGCATTCGCTGCCACTCATGCCCCTTTCTACCCCACTACAATGGGTTAGCTCGCTGCGCTCGCCTATGGTTGGCGCATTTCGTGCGCTGCATTCGCTGACGCTCATGCCCCTTTCTACCCCACTACAATGGGTTAGTTCGCTGCGCTCGCCTATGGTTGGCGCACTTCGTGCGCTGCATTCGCTGATGCTCATGCCCCTTTCAACCCCACTTACAATAGGTTAGCTCGCTGCGCTCGCCTATGGTTGGCGCACTTCGAGCGCTGCATTCGCTGACGCTCATGCCCCTTTCTACCCCACGTACAATGGGTTAGCTCGCTGCGCTCGCCTATGGTTAGCGCACTTCGTGCGCTGCATTCGCTAACGCTCATGCCCCTTTCAATCCCACGTACAATGGGTTAGCTCGCTGCGCTCGCCTATGGTTGGCGCACTTCGTGCGCTGCATTCGCTATCGCTCATGCCCCTTTCAATCCCACGTACAATGGGTTAGCTCGCTGCGCTCGCCTATGGTTGGCGCACTTCGTGCGCTGCATTCGCTCACGCTCATGTGCCTTTCAACCCCACTTACAATGGGTTAGCTCGCTGCGCTCGCCTGTCTATCTGTTATCAAGAAACATTGACTGATAGGGCGCATTTCATGCGCTGCATTCGCTCCGCTCATGCCTCTGGCTACTCCTCTTACAATAGTTTGGCTCGCTCCGCTTGCCTCATAATCGCGTATCATAATTTGTTTTTAAAACTTTGACTTTGTTTACATTAGGCCTAAGCGTCACAGTATGCCGAAGCAACAATGGCGGTCGTACAAAAACTAAAACTATCTCACTCAAAAAACAAAACAAAACTATCACCTGTGTTCTCAATTGTCTCCTGTAATTTTCCAGAGGTCTCTCAAACAATTAGCAAGGCTTTACAAAGATAATTCAGGTCGTAAAACACTTTGAAAGGCGCCCAGTTATCCTTTGTGTTGAAAACAAAAACACGCGTCTTCTCCAAATGTACCTGCTGTTCAACCCGAGGGCTAATTTGCATGATAACGAAAAACGCGTGACTTTTCACGTGAAGTCACGAAAGAGCCAATCAAATTGCAGCAAAAGGCGAAACGCATCATGTGAAGAGCGAACGCTTTCTTCGAAATTGGAGTTCGCGACGCGAATTTGGAAGTTTCGCCAGCGTAAACCGTCGTTTTTCGTGATAGCACAATTAGTGGAGTAATTAATGGAATAACTCAAAAATTCTTTTGAAATAGGCTTCCAAAAATAGATAACTTTTGCCTACTCCAGAAACGGAGCCTTTCCATGCAAGTGCCAACCTTGTGCGCCCCCATTCAAAAAAGCCTTATTGATCACCGATTCGCCGTTTCGGCCCATTGTTTTTGGGCGTTCGACCTATTGTTTCGGGTCGAATCTATTTTTTTGGCAAGAAAGTGCGTCATCACGTGACCTCCGCAGAATATATATATTAGACTAGCCGGGGCGCTCGCGTTCGCTCGCTTCCCGGAGGGGGGCAAGTGGAAAAAACTTAATGTGGTTGGCGCACTTCGTGCGCTGCATTCGCTAACGCTCATGCCTCTTTGAACCCCACGTACAATGGGTTAGCTCGCTGCGCTCGCCTGATAATCCCTTATCAAAATTTGTTGATTAAAACTTTGGGCTTGTTTACATTAGGCCTACCACGTGGGTCGGGCAAAAAGAGCCAATCAACTTGCAGCAAAAAGCGAAACGCGTCACGTGAACAGCGAACGCTTTGTTCGAATTTGGAGTTCGCGACGCGAATTTGGAATTTTCGCCACCGTAAACTGTAGTTTTTTCGTGATAGCACAATTAGCAGAATAATTAATGGAATAACTGAAAAATTCGGGAGAAAATCGAAAAACAAAATCCATTACTTTTGTCTACTCAGTAAACAGCGCTTTCCATGCAAATCGCAACGCCAAATACCCATAAACAGAAAAGTTTTTGTGATTACACGGTTCGCCGTTTCGGCCCATTGTTTTTGGGCGTTCGACCTATTGTTTCGGGTCGAATCCATTGTTTTTGGCAAGGAAAGTGCGTCGTCACGTGACTCCGCAGAATATATATATTAGATACACTATGTAAGGGCCAAGCGCTTCTTCTGTTTGCATCTTTTTAAAAATTGAAACAAACACTGAAAACCAGTACAGAGGTAGGGGATTTGAAAACCATTTTAGAATTTCAACTTTGTTTTCATAGCTTCAAAAAAATTATGCAAGCCATGTTGTTTGTACATGAACTTTTCATTTGGCTATTCTTGGACTGTCAATGTCATGGAACACATAAAACAATACTTGACTTGGATCTATCAGGCAAGCCTAGATTATTTTTCATTTTTATGATTGTTGGTTTACCTTTTTGGTGTTGGATAATCTAACTTTGCTGCTTGGATGCCATTTTGAAAATAAGTTTAGGACTCCACCAGCCACCACGGAGTGAATCTTTTTTTGGGACACCCATTATATGTATATTAAGACCAAGACGGTACATTATTAAATTTACATGGAATAAAGCCATCGCGATATGGTCTTCAAATTTAACAGTCATTAATCATGCATCAATTACACACTCTTCTGTCGAATTATTCCTGCTATTTATTGATTGATTGTCATAATTGCAATGAAATGGTTGACTTTTCCAGAAACGATTGGGGAATATTTAAATTTTTTAATCAAATCAAGAGTCTTGCAAAAAAGCAGTATTGAGCTGTGATGCATGTTTAAAAACTAACAAGATGATTACATGCATAGAACAGAAATATATGGCATCTGTGATTATATATATGATGTAATAAATTCCAATACTTCAATTTTCAATACTCAATTATTTTACTCAATTTTTACAACACGAGCTACCAAATACAATTACTAGTAAAAGGTTTATACATTTGTGGTTAGACTAATCTGATTGATGGTGTGCTTCAGTTTTTTGTTACAGTTTTCTCTTTCTGATTGTGTTTCTTGGCCTTTTATCTTGGCTTCTTCTTGTACAATCTGCGCAGTACCTAGTTGAGGAATTGATTTCAGAATAACACAATAACTTGCAATAACTTGAATATTCACTATATGATCAAAGCATTTCCAAGATGTATTGTTACAGTATTATGTGCACCAAAAAAGTTATATGTTGCTCTTCGGTTTAATAATTAATCAAATATACAAGTTGCTATAGACTGGCAAAAAAGGAACCATTTTTGGCACATGTTGTAATTGTGAAGACATTAACTGAGAGAAAAACATATTAGTACATTTAAATAAAAATGTGGCAATAAATGTTTATACATATACAGTATTTATATACTGTATATCTTATATGATAGCACCAAGGGGTATATGATTTTGCCACTTTGTGATGGATCCTGTTTTGTTTTTAAGAACAATTTCCGAAGATTGTTTTATTTCAAAATATCCCACATGCTATCTTAGAAATGTGACTTGATCCTATAAGAACTTTTTTGTAGTGGAAGTTCAAAGCACTTACCACATTTCCCTGGCAGGGGGTGCTCTTTTCATACCAAGACATTTCACATGGTACTACCCATTTCCTGGACACTGTTAGAGTATGGAAAACATTGAATTGTCTGTTTAAGTATTGTTAGGTATGATATGATATTGACAAATACTCTAAAATATTCTTACATCAATTACCATTCCCATCATAGAAAATGGCAGAAGAAATGTATATTTTGGACATTATACACAAGGTTGATTGAACCAAGGGCTGTTTACATTTTAACTCGAAGGGACAAAATCTTTAGAGTTTTTAGCAAAGGAAAATTGCAACTATCCCGTAATTTCGTGATGTTTGGCAAATGCCAAAGCCCACCCCCAATTTTCTCCAATAGGTTCAAAAAAATTAAATGCTGCAGAGTTAACACAAAAGTATGCCAATATCATAAGCCCAGAGAAATTCAGTAAATTTCACTTGCATGTGTTGGGTCACCAGAACAATTAATCATCTTGCTCTCTTCTCCTTCAGGATCCTTTAAAAACGGTGATACAAAGTGTGATTAAATCACACGTGCACACATCAGCACACACATGAGATTATTAAAAAAGAACTGAGATTTTTCTGTGCTGCACACATGGAGTGCTAGCAGATAAAACAGAATGCTATTTCGTTTTGTTGACATTTCATCACATTTTCTTTACATCACGTCTCTAAAATAACTACCCGAGCTCATCTTGTGACAGTGACAGTAATGCTCAATTTCATCATCTGCAAAAAAAAAAACATACATAAGGATATATTTTCATTAACAATATAGTCATAGAATAAAATGATCCAACTGAAGTAAATAAAAATTAACTTATTTACAACAAATGGACAAAGTAGCCAACTATTGTTTTAAAAGATCAAACCACAAGAAGCTTGATATGTGTGGGTTAAGTTAACAATTATATAGCGAGTTTGGTGTATTTTAGAATAGTGACAAACAGGTGTCATTGCAAATTTCATATTGGTTTGTTGTAAAAGTTTGTTTGCTTTAGTTGCTTAACCAAATTGCCCTCATTTATATCACCAAAAACAGAACTAACTTTTTTGTGATATTAGCAAGAGTGTCATGACCAATAGTACACCTACGCATTTAATATTACTATTCTGCGGAGGTCACGTGATGACGCACTTTCTTGCCAAAAACAATAGATTCGACCCGAAACAATAGGTCGAACGCCCAGAAAGAATGGGCCGAGACGGCGAACCGTGTAATCACAAAGGCTTTTTTGTATGTGGGTATATGGCGATGAAATTCACACTGAATGCTTAGTTTCATAATTTAACCAGGGTAATGGATTTTGTTTTTCGATTTTCTCCCAAATTATTGAATTATTCCATTAATTATTCTGCTAATTGTGCTATCACGAAAAAACTACGGTTTACGCTGGCGAAACTTCCAAATTCGCGTCCCGAACTCCATTTTCGAACAGAGTATTCGCTCTTCACGTGACCCATTTCGCCTTTTGCTGTAACTTGATTGGCTTTTTGGCGACTTCACGTGAACTGTCACGCGTATTTCGTTATCATGCAAATTTGCCCTCGGGTTGAACAGCAGGTACTTTTGGAGAAGACGCGTGCTTTTGTTTTGCACACAAAGGATAACTGGGCGCCTTTCAAAGTGTTTTACGACCTGAATTATCTTTGTAAAGACTTGCTAATTGTTTGAGAGACCTCTGGAAAATTACAGGAAACAATTGAGAACACAGGTGATAGCTTTGTTTTGTTTTTTGAGTGAGATAGTTGTAGTTTAGGTAGTGGGCGACCGCCATTGTTGCTTCGGCATGCTTGCGACGCTTAGGCCTAATGTAAACAAGCCCAAAGTTTTAATAAACAAATTATGATAAGGGGTTATCAGGCGAGCGAAGCGAGCCAAACTGTTGCAAGAGGAGTAGGCAGAGGCATGAGCGAATGCAGCGCACGAAGTGCGCCCTATCAGTCAATTTTTCTTGATAATAGATAGACAGGCGAGCGCAGCAAGCTAACCCATTGTAGGTGGGGTTGAAAGAGGCATGAGCGTCAGCGAATGCAGCGCACGACGTGCGCCAACCACATTAAGTTTTTTTCACTTGCCCTCCTCCGGGAAGCGAGCGTACGCGAGCGCCCCCGGCTAGTTTATATTTAATCTGCAGTAAAAATGTTACAAAAACTTATAAGCATGCAATCATTTCTTGCTACAGCATACTACAATCTAAAATTTGATGAAGGATGAAAACGTTTGTTGTGCAATGCTGGGCAAGTGTAGGAAGTTGATGAAGGAGAAAGTGCAGGTTTTCTGAAAGTATCAAATTATTTTATCTTATTATACTTCCATTTCACTGTTCTAAAATAAATGCATAAAAATAGCTGCATATCTCAAAAATACTGATTACAATTTGAAAATGTTTACCACTCAAGTCGTGTTCTCCCTTTCTATGATCCTCTTCATCCTTCTGTGTGCATGAAGGATCCTTTTTATCCTCTGTTTTAAAAAAGAAAGGAAATGAGCCAAACAGTGATTCACGTTAAGATGGTAATTTCATGGTCTATTTACGCAAGAGTGTAAATTCAAGAGGAGAGATGTGTTTATAAAGTATCGATATTTTTACATTTTCGTGGTATGATTTAATTTTTTAGGTTCCAGAGGGAGACATATTAGAGAGGGGGCTTATTAAAATTTCAAATAGTCAATTGTTATGTCTGCAATATCCTAATGATCAAGATTATGCTCTGGGATAACCCCAAAGTGATAAATATCGGTATCCCAGAGGCTTGTGAGATGTTCAAAAACAAGGGCGCTTAAGAGAGAGGAACTTATTCAATCCTGTTTTGTGGGGACTTATTAGTGACTACCCTAATAGCGCGTTTATCTTATATACATTCTACTTTGTTGCGTTATTACTGCTTGCAAAATGCCGAAAGTTCTTCAGTGACAGAAACAAGTTTTTTTTGGCTCTGGGTGCATGACAACCGGCATTGCTCTGAATTTTCTGTTTCAGCTTGTACTTGCCGACAAGACCATTGCATGCCCTGAAAAGGTTGCCAAAAGCAAACTAATGACTTCCTTTTTGGTTTAGAAACTTACATGAAGCCTCTAATATGTTTACTATTACATACATAAAATCATGTTTTCTCATCAACCAATTTCATCCTAGTCCAGAATTGGCCAAGATAATAAGACATCCCCGTTCACAAATGTTACTTGGATTTTAAAATTTTGAAAGGCACAAAAGTCACGAACACTATTTTGGAAGTGAATCATCCGATCATCATAACTATTGACATTGCCCAATGAGCATTTCATCATACCGATATATAATTAAAAGACGTAAGCTCACCATTTCGAATGCTTGCCGTCTTCTCGGAGTGAACTCCTTATATTTTGCCTTCGAAGACGGTGACAATGATTCTTTGAGAAAAGACTTCAAATATTACTTTAGCTAATTTTCCCATCATTCAAAAATTGAGCGATTTTTGGAATTTAATCGTTGGTTTAATTGCCAGTGAAAAGCTAAATTATAACGTGAAAAAATTAATTTTATAATGTCGTTGAGTATTATCGAAGCTTCATATTTCTTGTACTCACTAGGATTTGTTACGTCATGGATTATTATTATTGTTGTTGTTGGCACATAGTTGTGCAGATTGAAGAAGCAGAAAATGACAAGTTGAGATTTTATATCTGTGTATTTTATATCCATCTCCCTCGGTTCAATCATAACGAAACATGGTGTCAGGTGTTAAAAGATACTTCAAGTGATGTTTGAAGAACGTTTTTCAATCGAAATTTGAGAAGATTTGCATGAGCAAAACAGAGAAATTTAGGCCGAAATTTAGTCGAAAATGCCGGGAGGAGACAGAGCTGCGAGAGGTGGTGATGCACCAGTTGAGCAACACAGAGGTAGGCCTATGCCTAGAATTGATCCACCAAAGCCTGTTGATCTTTCAAGAAACAGGGAAGAAAACTTTAAACTGTTTAAATCTCAATGGCGAAATTACAGCATTTCAACAAGATTAGAAGAAGAATCAGAAGATTACAAGTCGCGTTATTGTTATATACATTGGAGATAGTTGTGCGAAAATCTTTGAGACATCGACGGTAACAGAACGTACTGTAAGCTCTGTTTTTGAAGTTCTGGAAACTCATTGTGTTGGCGATACAAATATTGTTTTTCAAAGATTTAAATTTAATAGCAGAAACCAGAACAGTGATGAAGATTTTGATACTTATTTGGCAAACTTGAGGCAGCTTGCTGCAAAGTACAATTTCAAAGATCTTCATGATGAATTAATTAGAGATCGTGTAATCTTAGGTTTACAATGTGAGGATACCAGACGACGTCTTTTGTCGACGCAAGACCTAACATTAGAGAAAGCGATTCCAATTTGTAGAAGTGAGGAGACAGCAAGAGCCACTATCAGGGACATACAAAGGCAGTCAACAGATGTTGTTCATAAGATAAGTAAAACACGGAAACAAACAGCAGTGAGGGATTTAAGTTCAAAATCTGATGCTAAAATTATTCAATGTAAATTTTGTGGAAGAAAGCATCAATGTAAGAAGGAGTTATGCCCAGCCTATGGAAAGAAATGTAAAAATTGTGGAAAGAGCAATCACTTTGCAATTAAATGTACCAAGAGGGAAAGAAAGGCAAATCAAGTTGAGGACGAAACAGATTCAGTTGAGTCAATAGACATGATAGAAAGTGAGCAACTAGTTTATACTATCAAGAAGACAAAAGTATTTGCTGATATGTTGATAAGGTCCACAGCAAAACAAGTGTCATTTCAAGTTGATACCGGTTCTTCAGTGAATATTTTACCAATCAAGTTCATGCCAAAGATGCAGAAACAATCAAAACTCCCATCATTTTGAAATCATGGACTGGCAACAGAGTAACCCCTCTAGGTTCTGCCAGAATAGTTGTTGAGAACCCTTCAAATAACAAGAAATACCGGCTTACATTTATTATTGTTGAAGAAGATCTTACACCGATCCTAGGATTAAAAGCAAGTGAAGCTATGAATTTGCTCACTATAAATAATGATAATTTCATGGAGGCAAGAATCAATGAAATATCAGCTCAGTCAGAAGAAGACATAGTCAATAGTTTCCCAAGTCTATTTGATGATGGTATCGGAAGTTTACCAGGAGAACAACACTTAGTTGTAAATGAGGAGATAAAACCAAGTGTAAACCCAGTTAGGAAAGTTCCTCATTCACTTGTCAGTGATTTGAAGAAAGAGCTAAACAAAATGGAGGATGATAAAGTCATTACAAAAGTGTATGAACCAACCAAATGGGAAAGTAGTCTTGTAACTCAGAAGAAGAAGTGTGGAAAGTTAAGAGTGTGTATTGATCCACAGAAACTGAATACAGCTTTGCAGAGAGAAAGATATTACTTACCAGTTTTGGACGATATCCTTCCAAAGTTTCAGAATGCAAAAGTATTCTCAGTTCTTGATTTGAAATCAGGCTACTGGCATGTGAAATTAGATCAAGAATCCAGTTTTTTGACCACATTTAACACCCCCTTTGGAAGATACAGATGGTTGAGACTACCATTTGGATTAAATGTATCTGCAGAAATATTTCAGAGAAAGTTACACCAAGTCTTAAGTGACATTGCAGGAATAGCATGTGTAGCAGATGATATCATAGTCATAGGAAGTGGAGATAGTGTTGAAGAAGCTTACACGAATCATGATCTAGCACTTGTATCATTGCTTAAGAGATGTGAAGATGTAGGAATAAAGCTGAACAAGGCAAAGATGCAGTTACGCAGGTCAAGCATAAAGTTTTTGGGACATATTGTTACAAGTGAAGGACTAAAGCCAGACCCAGAGAAAATCAAAGCTATAAGAGATATGAAAGAACCTTCCAACATTACAGAGCTAAGAGGATTTATAGGTATGGTCCAATACCTTGCGAAATTCTTACTAAATCTGTCCGATGTGATAGAGCCTCTGAGAAAGCTTACAAAGCAAGATGTAAAATGGCTATGGTCTGATAAAGAATCCGAAGCGTTCAATAAAACAAAAGAAATGCTTGCAAAGGAACCAGTTCTCAGATATTATGATCCAAAGGAGCAACTAAAAATTCAATGTGATGCAAGTGACATTGGATTAGGTGCAGCATTACTCCAGAATGGGCAACCAATAGCCTATAGCAGCCGTGCTTTAACAGAAACAGAACGACGATATGCAGCGTGGTCTGCATAGAGAAGGAGATGTTGGCCATTACGTGGTCTGTTGAGAAGTACCACCAGTACACATACGGTCGACAGACAACAGTCAAGAGTGATCATAAGCCTTTAGAAAGAATAATGATCAAACCTCTGAAAGATGTTCCCAGGACACTACAGGGTTTTCGGTTGAGACTTCAGAATTATAACATAACTGTGCAGTACAAACCAGGCTCTGAACAGTACATAGCTGATAGATTGAGTCGCAGTCCACAACAATCCAAAGAAAGCTGTAAGATTAGCTACGAAATCGAAACCAATGCAGTATCCCATGTTCTCATAGGTGAACAATGGAGAAAAAACTTGTTGAAAGAAACAAATAATGATGAGGCAATGAAAGAGCTCAAGGATGTAGTTACTAAAGGATGGCCAGAGGACAAAAGTCAAGTTCCTGAAAGAGTTAAGCCATATTTTAAAGTGCTAATGCAACGAATTTTTACATAGTGTTTTTATTTCAAAAATCTATAGATTTCAATGCACTGATTAACGTGGCGCAAATAAAATTTGCAAATTATGTATACTTTTTTCGCTATTAACCTTCAAAGTAGGCAATTTTGACCTTTTTCGTGCGAAAACAGCGCGTTTGTTGCGAAAACAGCGTTTTGTTGCGAAAACAGCATACTTTGCCTCATCATCACTGTGATGTCATCAAACGTCGCGTCTGCAACGTCAAGCAGGCTTCCTTCTATTGAAATTCGACATGGCGAGCTGTGAGCGAGCACACACATGACGGGTATCTCGTCTCGGGAGCAAATAAATCATTAAACTATTTACATGTTGTAGAGATACATAACGGAGACAATTGTACGATTACTCAGTGTTGCGAAAAAGTATCGTTTCATAATGTTGCTGATAGTATTTCAAAACCAATCAAACAGAACAACAAGGTCTTTTTAAGGAGTTCAGGAGACAGACATCATTCGCACCCACCGACTAGGAGAGCAGGATTTTATTCATTATAGCGCTCATTTTTGCTTTGAAGTAAAGAGAGATATTGGGAAAGAATTAAAGATGATATTAAAGCTAAAATCAAACGCTATTCCTGCAATAGATGCAGTAAACAAGCTCGTAAACCAACCCGTGTGACTCTCAGCTTTACTCGGGCCTAAGCACTCCTCGCCCGGAGTGGTTAGGCCCGAGCCGACCAAAACAAATGTCAGAAGATTTAGCTTTTTGGGGTGATATCGAAGGAATTTTAATTTCCGAAGTTTCTAAAAATAATTCAATGTCTGCAATTTTGAGCTAAAATAAGTTATTACAAAAATAAGACCTGGGATAAGCCAAACCAGGGCTACGTGTCGTTCCACAGCAACTCGAAGCAACAATGGCGACGCGGGATGACGTCACATTTTTTGGAGGTACCCATTTTCAAACTTAAATTGTGTCTCTAACGTTAAACAAAATGACACCAATTTTTTTCAAAACGACGGCTAAAAGATTCGCCCTTATGTTGGTTCAGCCGGAGCTCAAATATCCCCACCCTGAGTGGAGCTATTAAAAAAAAACCAAACGACGTTCGAAAAAACCCATTGACTTCCATTGCGAGAAATAATATGGGTCATCACTGTGACGTCACAGCGTTGCAATATTTTTCGCAAAAGGTGGCCTGATTCAAGGTGAAATTAAAGTAACTTATACTTGTCAGATGCACGTCAAAATTGATCAAACTGATCAGTACACCTTTGGCTTTCATTTAAAATAAAAAAATCGATATGTCAAATTTCGTTGCATTAGCACTTTAAGCACAGAGATGAATTAGCAATACACGATGCGCTTATTTACAGAGGAGAGAGAGTTATTGTTCCACGGGTACTACGACCTGCAATGAAAGAAGAAATACACAATTCTCACTTAGGAATACAAGCTTGTTTAAGGAGAGCCAGAGAATGTGTGTTTTGGCCTGCAATGAATGCAGAAATTAAAGATTACATATCTGAGTGTGACATCTGTCAAAGTTATGGAGCAAACCAACAGAGAGAAACTTTGTTTCCAGTAGAGATACCAGAGCGTCCATGGCAAATTGTGTCAACTGATCTCTGTGACTGGAATGGAAATAACTACTTAGTCACAGTAGACCACTATTCCAATTTTATAGAAGTTGACAAGCTGCCAAATACACTCTCTAAAACAGTCATCAAGAAGCTGAAGACTCGTATGTCAAGATATAGACAATGTGACATTGTCATTAGTGACAATGGACCCCAATTCATATCAAATGATTTTGAAAGTTTTGCTAAATCTTGGAATTTTATCCATCATACATCAAGTCCTTATCACTCACAAGGAAATGGAAGAGCAGAAGCAGCAGTAAAGATAGCAAAAAGAATCATGTCTAAAGCAAGAGATGACAAGAAAGATGCTTATAAGGCACTGCTAGCTTATCGTAACACAATTCAGGATGGATTAACAACAAGTCCTGCTCAAAGATTCTTAGGTCGCAGAAACAAGACAGACTTACCAATAACAGGAAATTTATTAAGACCAGGAAAAAATGATGCCAAAGAGAAATCAGACAGAATTATCAAGCAAGAGAGAACAGAGAAAAGTTACAACAAACAGGCAAAAGATCTTCATCCGTTAAATGAAAATGACAGTGTGAGAGTAAGACCAGTTAGTTTAAGAGACAAAATTTGGGTGAAAGCAAAAGTTCTACAACGTTTAGACGAAAGATCATATTTGCTGAATGACGATAAGAGAGTATTCAGACGAAATAGAGTTGACTTGAGAAAAGTTCCAAACAAGGATGATTCAAAGGAGAAAGAAGACATCCCAGTTACAGAGTCACAAGATAACTTTAAACATAACACCCCATGCGATCAGAGCAAGAAAGCAGATAGTTATAGAACTCGATCAGGAAGACAAGTAGTAAAGCCAAAATATCTCAGAGACTACGTTTAAAAATTCTTGTATTTTTAAGAGTGATTTGGACACTATATTGACTGTAATGATTGTGTTTTTTTTATCTTTAATTCGATGGGGATGTTACGTCATGGATTATTATTGTTGTTGTTGTTGTTGTTGTTGGCACATAGTTGTGCAGATTCAGCCTGTTCTCATGCTCAAAATATATACTGTATATATTTGCAAATCCTTCAGAAATATGTGTTATGCATAAATGTGCTCTCACTTTTGTCGAGTTTGCATCTGCGCACAACGTGACACAGATTTTAATAATATCGTAACCTGATTGAAATTCGTAATGGCGGCACCATTTTGAAAGCTGCGGTGGAAGAAACCAATTTACTGTGTGTTTTTTCCCCTACGGAATTGTTTCTTATAATGGAAAAGACGCAAAAGGTAGAAACATAGCTAAAACAATGCTGTTATGTATTTACAGTGCTCTTAAGATGCCAACTTAGTGTCACAAATAAACATGTAAGCTTTATATTTTTTGTAAAATACCATGTAAATTACAATATATTTACTTGATGTTCACAGAAATTTAGAAAAAGAAGTCTAGCAAAGCAGTCTTTTGCCGAATCTTTAGAAAGCTTGAATGATATTGATCTTCCTGGCTGTTCTAACCAAAAGGAGCCCACTGTGTCAATAATTGATGTACAAAGGGATTGTGAAACAGGATTGATACAGAGAAAGCCAGTAAGAAAATATTACCCAAGAAAGAAGAAGGAAAAACCATCAAAAGGAAAGGAAGGTGATATCGGTATATTATTTATTGATATCGGTATATTACAATACATGATTGAAGTTTTTTTGAAATCTTTGGCTTACATTATTACAAAAGTAGCTATACTTTTTCATCATTAGGTATTTATTGTTTATTTTTAATTTTCTCTGGAAATTAATATTAGCTGTGTATAATATTTATAATATGTGGCTGAGATTGCACCTGTCATTTAATTTCAAGTTGTAACTTCCCTCAAACCACCTGTTAAAAACATTTCAATGCAATGAAAGTTCTTTATGTATTTGAAAATACAATTTTAAGTCTTTTAAGACATGGAATATTTGTAAACCAGTGAGTTTTTCAAACGTTTGATGGATGTGTTTTCACTTGTAGATAATTTTGTGCATGATTATGAAGATGAGCCACCTAGTATAGATGTCGGTTTAGAAGAGCAAGAAAGTGACGAAGGTAATACTAATGTAATGTTGCTATCTATTGCATACAGAAGATTACGCAAGATGGACTATGCAGACTATACAACTATACAACTTTGCAATGCATAATTTTTAAATACGAGTTGTTGAATTTAGTTGTCTGATCATTGCAAACGCATGAAACTATGAGTACTGACAAATGTCACAACCATACTGTAATATTATATTTTATGATATTGCTTTATATATTGTAGTTTTTAGAATATATATTATATTATATCATATTATATTATATTAGGTTATGTTATTGCATTTTCTATTGTTGTATATCATAGTATGCAATAATTTTGTGGAGTCAAAAAAAGATGAGTTCACATTGAGATTAATTACAGTAATATATTTGCGTGAATCCAAAACTAGTTTTGCTTCTTTTTGGCTAATAGCAAATTGCTCTTTTTGTATATTTTCAAATGCAAACATACAAAAATTGCATATATAGAGCATCTTAAAGATTATATTTTTTAAATAGTATCAATTTTATCCAGATATTGATATTGCCAGTCAAGCAGCATTTATAGAACAGCTTCAAGAAATAGAGAAACAGTTTCCCTCAAGAGTTGAAACAGAATGGGCACAGAGAAAGAGAGTACTTGCAGAAAATTGGGCATCAATGCGAAATTGGTTGTTCTGTGCTTTTCTTCTCAATAATTGCACTCCAGAGGAAAATGTCAGCTGTTCAAAGTGTCAGCTTAAATTTGCTGCAATAAGATGCACTGAATGCAGAAAATTGCTGTGCTCAACCTGTGATGAAGAGGTACACGCAGATGCTCCTTTCCATGACAGAGAAATTTGGAAAAATGGATTTTTTGAGCAGATTGGAAATAGAATGGCGCTCAAGGAAAACAAGCTTTATGAAATAGGTATTTTTGTATCACTATTTATACAATGCATTACAAATGGAAAATATTGTATTTTGAACAGATTTTAAGGATAAAAAAATTAGAGCTTATGCAATATGTTTGTGTTTCAAAAGTCTAATCAAGAACGAGTGAGCAACTTTAACTGAAATGTTATGTCATTTACCCAATGCTTAATCTTTTTAGACAGGCCACTTCCTGTAAACATTCCAGCTTATTGTCCTGGTTGCGATAAATTTTCAAGTACCATTTGCAAATGTGTTGATTCAAAAATCACAATAATAACAACAAAAGGTTTGGTCCATTTTATTTGATTTTTTCAACAATGTTATTTGCTTGTTGAATCTATTATAGCTAAGATTGTTTGCTCATGTTATTCATTTCTCAATTTTTCTTCCATATACAAAGGACGCTTTGAGTTTAATGATGTGTTCATTCTGTGCCAACATTGTGACTTCAAGACTATCGGATCTGACCAAATGGCAATGATCAAGTCTGGTTTTTTGCCTGCTACCCCTCAGAAAGCAACGACGTTTTACAGCATTGATGTCTTTCAGCTATGGGATACGTTGAGCAATAATTCACCAGGAACATCTTTGTCAGCATTTATAACAAGTTTGGAGATCATTTCAAGAAAAGCTGGGAGGGTTTGTACAAAATAGGATATAAATTTTTTCACATTAACTTTGCTCATTAGGCAACGTTTACCACACCTAAGCTTATCTGACTTAATTTTGGCTCTGGAATTGTGCCTTTTTGAATGATAGTCATCCTTTTATGCACGTACTTTTTGACAAAATGTTTCAACATTTTGAATTGATTCTTTTTATTTAGCTGAGCTCAATCAATCAACAACCTTTGCCCAGTCTTTTCGTGAATGGAAATATGTTTCCGATGCTACGATTGTTCAAACTGGTGAAGATTACTTTTCGTGCCCTGTCTGTGCTAATGTCTGCCATTCAATCCATATTGATGGTCATCGAAAGACGTATAGATTCAAGAAAGTTCCACGGTATTTGAAATCATTTTATTCATTTAAGTTTTGATACAATGCGTATTTTGATGTTGATGCTCGCTTTGGCACAGCTAGCAGATGTGACACAGATGAAGTATATACACCATCATTTGATGTTAATTTTCTTTCTAGAGGAAAAGAAGACCCATTGTATAAAGACCAATTTATTGCAGATGATTCTGAGGTTCAAATACACATGAAAACACTTTACGAAAAGATGGGCAGCCAGGTAAGCGTGACCAGCTAATTTTGACCAAATTCTGTGTATTGGATGAATCAGTAGAATTGCCTCTGCCCCAGTGTTGCATTTGAAAAACAAGACACACTTCAATTATTCACAGGATTACAATGAAGACAAGATGTGCGGATCTTCATACTGGCAAGCAGCAAGGTCAAAATCGAAAAAAAGCTATGCATCTTTGGATGAAACAGGACTCGTTGTGGCTGGATGCCGCCATGTGTTGGCCTTAAAAGCTGTCAACATGTTTGCTGGGGAGCAGCATGGGTATGCGCTATTTTTGCAAACGTTTTTGCACCATGCAGTTGAAATGAAATTTATTTGGCAAGATATTATGTGCAAATACTGGCCATGGTTAAAAAAAGTTGCGACCAAGATTCCATATGTACAGAAGCTACTTGATACTTCAAGCGCACTATCTGTAATGCATGCAAAAGCTCATTCGCTAGATTGCCAGGTAAATATTTTCTGCTTTTTTCCGATACGTTATGCCACAATTTACTGCCGTTGCATATCAAATTGACTATAATTAATAAAGTCTATTACCTTTTACTTCTTTTAGCTGGTTTGGAGTGGATTTTACCAAAATCAAGCCGCTTTATCAACAGGAGAAAGTATGGAGCAATTTTTCTCCTATTTTGCTAAATGTGGGTTAAGGACAAAGAGTATGAATGCTGGTGGTAATGCTTGATCTTTGAACTTAATATTCCTCATTAAATTTTCCTCATTGAATTTTTTTATTTCCATTACCTTGCAATTTGTGATTGCTAAGCCACCCCAGACAGTGCAATTTGTAGCTCATTTAAAATATAGAACTAATGTTTTAGTGTCTCGCTCATAGGACATATCCTCAGTATAGCGGACATTTTGACATTTCCTACAACTTCTTCTGTGTCGTTATTTCAAATACTTGCTTATGCGACTAAATCTAATTTACAGCACAAATTGATTCATTAACGCAACATGCTTCATTTTGGAACCAAAGAAAAATCGAAAAGTTTGCCTCATCTCTCGCCAAACAGTATGCAAAGGTAAGGTGATTTCAAAGAACTTTCAAGTGTTCGTTTTTCTTTATAGACCATTGGTTATCTTTCATATTTAAATTGTTGCAAACCAGTTTATATCTTTCAATTTTTGTGCAGACTAAAAGAAATTAGCTGAGACTGTTAAAGAGAAGAATGCTCTGTTAAACACAACAGAAGTTCCTCCCGATGCGACAACAATAGAAGCATGGGAAAAGGACTTCAGAACTAAAGCAATGGGTATCATTACCGTCACTTTATATTACTGATTATCTCCCCTTGATTTCATAAGCATTTTTTCAAAAGATTGCAAATGCTTTCTGTTGTATATCATTTACAGTAGTCTTTTTATGCTTGAGTGTTCAATGATTGTATTTTAAATAATTTTTTCCTATCTACAAATGACCATTTTAGCTTCTTTCGAACATCGATCTACTACCTCCGTGGTCAGCCAGCTTGCCGGAGTATTATAAGTTGCAACCAGGAGCTTCTATCAGCGCCAGCTGTACAAACTTATATCGAAAATATCGACAAAGCATGCCAGTATAATTTCAGGGTGAACTTGAGCAACCATCTTGTTTTATCTGTTCTTTCTTTTTGTATTTTCATGTCTGCTTCAGAAAATTTTTTACAATTTTATACATGTGGCTTGCGACAGTGTACATTCGAATTCAATGTGTTAATTACAGGTCAGGAAGAAATACACCAGTATTTATCCGCAAAACAGGGCACAATCTCTAGAAAGCGAAAGCGCCTTGCTGATCTTGAAAAAAAATTACTGGTTGGTGATTACGATAAAAATCGTGCACTGAAAGACGGGAAAGAGCATCTTACCAACACAACATTAGAGCTGCTTCGAACAAGATTGGTTCATACATATTTAACTATACAGCAACAAAAACATGACATTTCTCAGTTGGCAGGTAATCTAACATAACATATTACATATTGATAAAAAGTGATTCTCTTTTGTTCTGTGTTGTTGAATGTTCTTGGCATTTTTTCTCACAGATACATCAAAAAAAAGGACGAAAATTCGACGTGGAATTTCAAAAAATTCGAACGTTTTGGAGAAAGCTGTTTCCTCGTACAACATGGTAGCAAGGCTCTCTGTCACGAAAGTTCAATGCTTGAATGTATCGGATGTTGTTTCTGGTAGATTTGCTTGGCAAGATGACAAGGGTAAAATCTTTAACTTTATATTTACTAGTAAGTTGTATGGATGCTTTAGTAAAACTAATGTTACACATTTGGGGTGAGATATACTAGCAGTCAATCTATCAAATAATCCTTCATTTTCAGCCGAAAATCGTTTACCTGACAGCTTGAGAAAGCAGATTGTTGACAAGCATGTTTTGCTCAAAAGATGTAGAGAGGAAATTTCACTGGTGGTGGAGGAAATGAAAGCTTTTTGTTCATTTTATCAAGATAAGATCAGCGATTTAGTGAAGGAAAAACAAGAACTAGAAATTTGTATTAGAGGTATGTGACATGAAGTTACCTTTCCTGTTCTTTTTCTGTTACCCTTGCCAGATAAATTTGTTGAACTTGCATAAAATTCTTTATGTGCTAGAAGTAAGCAATGGACATCCACAGCACACTGCTTGGAGAAAGTTTGTTTGAAGACTGCTGGATTCCAAAGCAAGGTAACAACTCTTCTTGCACTTAGCTGAAACACTTCAAAAGTCATTAAATCAGACCAGAATTTTCAGTTAGTCAATTTGCATAAGTATGTTGACGTCATTCTTTATAATTTGGTTTGAATATATGTATTACAGGAAGAAGTCTATCGTGACTTAGAATCTGGAGATACGTGTTCAAAATTGCAAGGAATAAAGTGCTTGAAGCAGGAAGGAATAGCTACATGCAAGCGTAGGCTATCAGAAGCTGCCAACCAATTTAGAAAGGTTCTTGAAAATGAACCTGAAAAGGTAATTTTTATATGGCAGATGACATAGATGGCGAAGAAGAGCAAGAATCGAACGAGTCAGAAGTCGAAGATGACGAAAATGACGAAAATGACGAAAATGACGAGAATGACCAGTTTGATGACGATCTATTAGTATATTTTGATAATTAGTATTGCTTTTTTGTAATCGGTGTTTTTGCAATCTGTTTTAAATAAGCAATCTGCTTTATAAGTTCCATAATTAGAAAATTATAGTTAATATATAGTTAACTTACAAGATATAGTTGACATCCGCTGTCTCAAACTCTCAGGAGAAATTAGATTTACTTTTATGTTCTCCTTAATCGAGTATCTGATCTTTCATTGACTGATCAAAGAGCAAAAGTTAATTTCGGAGTTTCCTGCCATTCCCAAAACCCAGCATGTGAATATTACGAGAACCCAGCATGTGAATATTTTTCAATCAATATATTTTTAGCAAATTTTTTGTAGTATAAAGTTTCCATCTTTCATGAAATATTATCTTAGCAATATATTTTGCTCAGACGTCAAATGTCACTTGAGCTTAAACGGGTTAAGCAGTTTTATAGTTTATAGGTTCGCATTCTCGTCTAAAACGCGTTGTATTTTGTAACTGCCAGGTTTTACGCCAGCAAATTATGTTAATATTAATATATCAATGTCTCCTACCTTTTTGCAAAACATGAAGGATGCCCTTTTTTGTATATGTGACAACTTTTGAGATTAAGTGTGTCACGTGTCACGCAATTTCTAATGTCCCCCTACTTTTTTAGTACGCTCCCAAGCCTCTGGATGGCGGGAGTGCTGGTGCATCGATTTTAGTACACAAGCAATAAGAATTCAATACAACCAACACTATAAAAAATGCAAACAATAAAAATGCAAAATCATGTCAAACAAATTTTAATTTACCTTCATGCCAAAGACGAACAATAGAAATAAAGGTCATTTTTTATGTCAATTGTTTATTGTCTTTACAATTCAATGAACAACAGTACCCGGTTCGGATTCTCTCGTGTTGTCCAATTTATTCATTTTCATTCATGCGCATAACAAAGTGCTAAAAAATTGAAATATAATAAATGTACCTATGACATGTTTTAGACCTTTGAGGTTTGCCCTGGCTTCTTGCAATAGCTGCGCCACAGGAAAAAGTCCGTTTTCTGGAACGACAACAACACCAATGTCCTCTATAAATTAACTCTCACAAGACAATAACGATAACGATTCAAGACAAGAATCTGAGTGATGATGCATTGATGTGGGTAAGTTTGCTTTTATCGTTGTTAATCTGCCATATTTGTAAAAAATCCTGACACATCTCCCCTATTAAGTGAATCCTGCGCCATAATTCAAGTTTTATGAGGGCAAAAACGACAAGCAGTAAATTAATTCAGTAATTACTAAAACTCCAGTTAACAATTAAAGGCCAAAACTGAATCTTAGTAAAAGTGATATAACTTCGAAAAACTTTTGAAAGTTTTTTAAGAATTTCGATAGGAAAAGCCGAAGCCAAATCTTGAGCGGGAGTCAGACTTATGTATTGATAGAAATTTGTATGCTTCCAGTGTTATAAAACAATGTCCCTCAACAGTTGAAGAAATTTGTATGAAATTGCATTGTTCTTAGACACCCAGCCATATCATGGTCCCCAGTGATAGTTGGAATGACTTCAGTGTTCATCAAATTAAAAGGATTATTTGTCACGATAAGATGATTCCATGTTTCTTTTGGTTGAGGCGTATGAAACTTCCACTTTTGCTGAACTTCTTTGGACGATTTATAAAAGAGTCTTTCGCAGTGATGTGCGTAGCCCATTTTGGTGCCTGGGCGGGTTCCGAAATAAACTATTTTTGAATAGGAAAGGAAGCTTGGCATAATAAGTTTTTTGGGTTGCTTTTTCCGTTACTCTTGTATTAAAAATCATAATTCGAACGAAAAACTACCTTGTTGCCGCCCTGAAGACTGCAAATATTTTCCTTAAAAGATCAAGTCCTAGGGGGGTCTACATTTACCTATACGGGGGAATTTTTGGTTGATCTCGAAATAAATCACAAATGTGCCAAGGAAGCACCAATAATGAGTTTCACAATTTTGAGAAGATAAATACAGTGGAATCCCGCTATAACGAACCCCGTTTATGACGAACTTCCCGCTATTACGAACTAAAACTCCGGTCCCTTGGATTCTGGGAAGTAAATCTTACTGTAAATACTACCTGTATAACGAACCCTGGATATAACGAACTTTCGTTATTACGAACCAAACTTCCGATCCCCTGACCACAAATACCCTCGATATAACGAATTTTTGAGAAAACTTATTGCGAAGGGTGATGTTTTTCAAGTTCTGGATGTGCTTCAAACATCGAACTTTTTTGTGCGGAAATAGGGAACGAAATGCGAAGAAGATCAATTCCCTTGCGAAATTTGCAAACATGTTCTTGGATTGCTTTGTTTCATGCGGTGTGTTTAAATATACTTGTTAATAACTACGCAGAACATGTTCAGCTCTGGTGGCTCAGTGGTTAGCACTTGTGCTTGCCACGCATGAGATAGCAGTTCGAATCTCATGCAAGCCACTAGGAATAGCTGAGCGACAAAATGAGGGCCGTTACCTCGGGGATCTACAAGAGAAAGTAGATCCCCGGGTACCGGATTTTTTGGCTGCCCGGTTCGGAATGGTTTCTCGGCAGAAACGCCGAGAAAACCATCCTCCCCGGTCAGGATACTCAATCTAGTACACCGGGGGACAATTGCCATTGCAGAGTTGCCACACTCCCCACTTTGTCTCGTTTTGCCAAGTGCACAAGGCACAGTCGAATTGAAAAACCCAGTGGCTTGTATTAGTCGCGGCATTCAGATTCAACGCACATAGGCACAGCTCGAAATCGAAGGCACAGCTAAAAACACAACTTGGCTTCAATATTTTTATAGCAGGAAACAGTAGGAATTATAAATAAGAAATATCCAAATCCTCGACAAAATATGAAAATTTAAAATTCAATAGATCTAAGGTAACTCGCAGAGCTTTTGTTCTTTCCTCTTACGGCTTATAAATCAAAGTGTCCTCAAGCAACAGCTCCAAAGTCTTGCTGTTCGCCCTTCCATAATACGTTAGCAGCGTTTATATAACAGAAAGCGAACAATAGCTGCACTTTAATTATTCTCTAGAGTTTCTAACATCCCAGGTCCATATTAAATTAAGAACAACAAATAAAGAACAAATAAACGACAACTTTTATTACGGTATTTATACTATTACCACTTTAAATTTGGTAGTTTTTGAATCCCAAACTCCAAATATTGATATATTGAAATATTGAATTTTTTCGAGCTGTAATTCACACAGCTCAAAAACAATTGAATTTATTTAAGCTGTGATTTACCAGATAACCTTTTTTTGTAAAATCTCAGACCCCAAATATTGACACGGACCCCTCCGCATAAAGAAAGTAGGGAGTAACCTTCCATGGTCAAGTCAAGAAATTTTTTACACCCCTTAAAAAGTTACTCAAAAGCAAAATCAAACATGATCACAAAGAGAATCATTAAGAATCATAAGGATGCATCAGTCGTTTTTCCGAAATACTTTCTCTTTCAAGGGTTAACTTTGAAGAAAACAGGTGGTGGCAGTAATCTTGAGAATACATACAACTAACAAAATTCATCCCCCAGTCTCCCTGACACCACACCGTTGCATATTTATCAAACACAACAACTCACTGTGAATATATGTGTAGCTATCTTGAAAATGCAATTTCTCAATTTTTCACGCGAAAGGCAAGTTTGTAATGGTTTATAATTGGCAAAAATGAGAACGAAATAAAAAGATCAAACGATATTTCGCATGCAAAGTATCATTTCAGATGCATATCAAATCATCATGCAAGTCACTTACAGATCAATGTAGGATACATTTTTATATTACCGAATCATAAAACATACGCAGGCAACAAAACTATAATTAATGAAATAAAATTTTACGAATGAAAATAGAGATGGTAATATTAAAGTAATATATTAACTGTAATGATATATTTATTAATTTAACAATAATATAAATTGAAATATATTAACTGATTAAATATATGGTGATATAATTATATATTAGAGAAGTTTTAAATTTTTTCTACCCCGTGAAAGCGACGGATGTTGTATAAGTTTGTATGTCCCCACCCCAAACTTTCGAGGAAGATCTATAAATTCTGCTTAGTAATCTTCATTGAACTCAGTAAAAGAATAATGCACTAGATTTAAAGATAACCCATTTAAAGATAACGAAAAGCAATAACTACACATTAAATAATCAAACAACCTCAACAAGTTAAGTGATGAAGTTTCTCCTCGCCCCATAAATTCCATCAATAACAGCACCATTAATTTTGGACAGATATGACTGAGCAATTCCTTTCAAAAAGCACATTTCTCCAAGTTATAAATTAATATGCTGTTTGATTGTGTATTTGGTAGAAAATGAGATTCTCAGCATAGTTCGATTGGTTCCAACCAGTGTTCAGCGAAAGACTCTTTAGCCTTTGGGCGAACACCACTCAGCTATAAGAACACCGCTTAACTCAGTTGTGTTGTTTTCCATCCTATTTTTGACAACATCGAGAATTAACTCAAATAAAAAATTGGGTTGATTGCTTGATTATTATATTTTTTCTTTTTCTTTGTCCCTATTTTATTATCATTATTATTATTATTTGTTAACGTTCTGCACAACAGAAACTTCTTTCCACCAATCTATATCATCTTCTTCTATAATCTGCCCTGGTAAAGTTGTAGATACAGCTGGGGTAGAACTCGACATAGTACAGCAAATGAAGAGGGTTGATTGACTTGACTAGTTGACAGGAAGAGGTTAGAATCATGAGAATTGGTGTTTGGAGACGTAGACAAGGCTGGATCAATGGCTGAAGATAGAATAGTGAAAGAAGAAGTGGGTTGTGCTTGTGAGGACAAAGAGCTATGATGAGATGTTAATGGAAAGTTAGGTGGTTCATTAGAAGACTGCTTGCTAGTTGCAACACGAGTAGAAGTTAATACATTCATAGAGTTGGCAGAGTTTCCCACAAAGAGTGAATTTTCAGATGGCAATGGTAACGAAACGGTTTCTTTGGTATGGGTAGTGGATTGAGGGGTAGAGTCAGGCATAGGTTCAATATGAGAAGATGATGATGATATTGGGATTGTTGGGTGTGAAGGTTCCAGAGGTGTAGGCGTTGACAAAGGGTCTGAAACAGATGGTGCATTGGAAGAAAAGCTGGAAGAAGAAGAAGAAGAAGGAAGTGATGACGGTGTTGGGGGATCTTCTCCACTTCCTTCCTTTGCAACTTGGGTGTCTTCTAAAATGAATAAAAAGGATAATGCTACAATACAACTTTAGTGTATAAAGCAGAAATATGCCATACCGATGACGACTATGCAGCTGCAACATATAAAAGATATACTTATTGCTAAACTAATCAGAATTAAGGAGCTTGTCGCGTAAAAGACACTTCCCTTCTGCACATTGCGAGCGAACATTAGATTAGATCATAAACTGAAAAAAATCAACTTCTCAAGCATACTCATTTTCAAATAAATCTTCATTGAATTGAAGACTTTTCCCGCATGGCCGATTCAATTTTCTGACCTGCTCCTCTGGTAGAGTACAAGTGCGTGTAGATGCGTTTTGGCCATTTTTTGCCACGTTATCGTGCACCAGAAATACAATGCCAGTCCAGCCGGGAACTGTTGACAGCTGATCCATCTGGAAAACACGACGTTTTCAAAATTAATGACTTCCCTGGGACGATCTACATCTTAGTGTTTTGGGGCAGAGAATTCCCCCAATATATAATTATAATTCAACACTTCTATGCCAATATTTCAAAAATACATGATCATGTTAGACAAAGCATTCACGTTAAACTGCCCTCCTAGCCAAACAACGTTGATCCAAATATAGAAAAGTCAAACCCCCTCATTGACTCACTCCATTGAAAAGCTTGTCCTTCACATAGCTACCATCTTTGGGTGAATTTTCTGTAATTTTAGCCCAATCTTTTTCCTTCTTTTTTATTGTCATCAGGCAGTGTCCACATGTTTTAGCTCTGATGCCAACACTTTCCTTGCAATGGGGGCACTGTCTCTTACCATCTCTCTATGTCAGAAAATATGAGCATATGGAAATAAAACATAACATCTACCTTTGAGTGGGCATTACCATAAATGTTCCTATAACAGCTCATGAAATAAATCCTTATGCAAATATGCCATAAGTTCATAAAGTCAATCAAAAGCATTTATGTCTTCCCCAGTAATGGGGAAAGTTTTTACTTTGAACAAACAAAGAAAAGAAAAGCTTTCGAAAACTAAAATTTATAGTGCAGGATTATCTTTGGGAACAAAATTTATGGTTTTAGAAATCATTATTTATTCTTTAAGCTCACATACCATTTACATACAATGAATAGGTAAACTCTACAACACAACTTTACACAAGAGTGGAGAAGCCCAGCAAATGCCAAAGCAAAGTACCCATTACATTGTTAAACCATTGTTAAAACATTATAAATGCCTTGGACCACCATTTATACAAGTTTTAAATTGTAGTATAGTGTGATCCAAGTCTCAATGATTATCTACATATATTCATAACAGTTCTAAAGCTCAAAACAGACTTTATAAATGTTAATATATTTATAAATAATTGCAAAGATACACCCATTGTTCTAATAAGAAGATATTATCCGTACTTTCAACTCATTATTTACTAACAGATATCAACATTGAGGAAATTCACCATTCATCATTCATTTCAAAATTGGGATTATTTTTCTAACTCATAATTACTTTCATAATTCAAGCCAAGTTTCTTTTAACAAATAGTTTTAAACTGAGAAAAACTTTGACGCTACCTTTGCTTTTTTCACAGGAATGCAGCCTGCAAAAAACAATGTAATAAATGCAATTAGCAGAGTAAAAAAAATATACTCATTCATAAAAGAAATACAAAGTAAAGCAAATGAAAAAGTGTAAGAAAGCTTGAAATATCCTCTAACATTTATTGTTTTACAAAGAAAAAACATTTCTATCTGAATAGGTCAGAAGTAGTGACCATGTACAATTGACCTAATTGACCACTGATTCATTAATTCGACATGGTCACTGATCTGATTCCTTACTGCAAATTGTCAAAACATTGTTCTGATAAAAACACCACATCCATGATGCAATTAAAGGACTCTCTCACTAGTCAGGACATAGTACGGTCTGCTGAACAAAATTTAAAAAATAAGGAGCTGCCTACTCACCCTCGCCAGTTTTCAAGTGTAAATCAGAGCGATCCATTTCGATAAAAACTGAGTAGTAGTAGCTACTGTGGTATACCAAATATTTAATGTAATAAAGGGTACAAATTCTATATAATATACATTTAGGACACAAACTTTAGAAACCAGCTACAAAATTTTCTGTAATAATAATAAAAAAATAAGCAATTGACCTAGCAATTGACCTGAAAAGGGAATGCTGCAACTGCAATTCTACCCCAAGCCTGGGTGCCGTGAGACCATTTTCCTTTGAAGTTGAACTGGTTGAACCCCTGCTTGATCACCTGTGATCAGGAACCTTCACAGTTTCATGTAAATGAGGAAGAATCACCCTTCGCATACTTGGTCCCAAATATTTATACAGCGCATAAAAGAAGGACGTTGGGATTTATATATAATGTATATATTTGAAATGAGGACAAGTTGCAGAAACAGAGTCTTTTTATTGAGACCCCAGTTTTTTGCCAAATCAGCAAGTAATCTTCATGATAGGCAAAACGTGTGTTTTTCAACTGGTCATGTTCACAGAAAGCCATTAAATTTGGACAGTCAAATTTTCATTTAATCTTTTCATTTGTGCTCCTTTAGCAAAGCTCTGGCTTCTTGTCAGTACTCACTATGCTTGATTGAAAACCGGTAGCTTCCCAGTTCCTGCAGCTTGGGTTATGAAGACTTCCCAAGCTGCCATTAATAAATTTTTTTATTAAATTCAAAGTCTCTTAAGCTGAGCCACTATTCTGCTAGGCTTTTGTTAGTGAGAGCACTGCTTTTTTGTCAGTAAGCACTAAACTTATCTGAGAACAAGAAACTGTAAAAAGTTTGGAGCTCAGATCTAATTTGCCATCAAGCTTCGTTTTATAACGTCCTTTATCAGAAACAGAGTTTTTTTAGGGAGACCCCAGTTTTTTGCCAAATCAGCAAGTAATCTTCATGATAGGGAAAACGTGTGTTTTCCAACTTGTCATGTTCACAGAAAGCCATTACATAATTTTCCTTTAAACTTCTCATTTGTGCTGCTTTAGCAAAGCTCTGGTTTCTTGTCAGTACTCACTATGCTTAATTGAAAACCAGTAGCTTCGCAGTATCTGCAGCTTGGGTTATGAAGACATCCCAAGTTAACCATTAATAAATTTTTTTCATAAAATTTAAAGTCTCTTAAGCTGAGCCACTCTTCCGCTAGGCTTTTGTTAGTGAGAGCACGGCCTTTTTGTCAGTACGCACTAAACTTATCTGAGAACAAGAAACTGTGACAAAGTTTGGAGCTCAGATCGTAAATTGCCATCAAGCTTCGTTTTATCAAGTCCTTTATCAGAAACAAAGTTTTTAATGGAGACCCCAGTTTTTGCCAAGTCAGCAAGTAATCTTCATGATAGGCAAAACGTGTGTTTTCCAACTTGTCATGTTCACAGAAAGCCTTTACCTGTTGACAGTCAAATTTTCATTTAATCTTCTCATTTGTGCTGCTTTAGCGAAGCTCTGGTTTCTTATCAGTACTCAATATATTTAATTGAAAACCGGTAGCTTTCCAGTTTCTGCAGCTTGGGTTATGAAGACTTCCCAAGTTGTCCATTAATAAATTTTTTTCATTAAATTTAAAGTCTCTTAAGCTGAGCCACTATTCTGCTAGGCTTTTGTTAGTGAGAGTACTGCTTTTTTGTCAGTACGCACTAAACTTATCTGAGAACAAGAAACTGTTACAAAGTTTGGAGCTCAGATCCTAAATTGCCATCAAGCTTCCTTTATAAAGTCCTTTATCAGAAACAGAGTTTTTTTATGGAGACCCCAGTTTTTTGCCAAATCAGCAAGTAATCTTCATGATAGGCAAAACGTGTGTTTTTCAACTGGTCATGTTCACAAAGCCATTAAATTTGGACAGTCAAATTTTCATTTAATGTTTTCATTTGTGCTGCTTTAGCGAAGCTCTGGTTTCTTGTTAGTACTCACTATGCTTGATTGAAAACCGGTAGCTTTCCAGTTTCTGCAGCTTGGGTTATGAAGACTTCCCAAGCTGTCCATTAAAATTTTTTTCTATTAAATTCAAAGTCTCTTAAGCTGAGCCACTGTTCTGCTAGGCTTTTGTTAGTGAGAGCACTGCTTTTTTGTCAGTACGCACTAAACTTATCTGAGAACAAGAAATGTTAAAACGTTTGGAGCTCAGATCATAATTTGCCATCAAGCTTCGTTTTATAAAGTCCTTTATCAGAAACAGAGTTTTTTTATGGAGACCCCAGTTTTTTGCCAAATCAGCCAGTAATCTGCATGATAGGGAAAACGTGTGTTTTTCAACTGGTCATGTTCACAGAAAGCCATTAAATTTGGACAGTCAAATTTTCATTTAATCTTTTCATTTGTGCTGCTTTAGGAAAGCTCTGGTTTCTTGTCAGTACTCACTATGCTTGATTGAAAACCAGTAGCTTTGCAGTATCTGCAGCTTGGGTTATGAAGACTTCCCAAGTTGTCCATTAATAAATTTTTTTCATAAAATTTAAGTCTCTTAAGCTGAGCCACTGTTCCGCTAGGCTTTTGTTAGTGAGAGCACTGCTTTTTTGTCAGTACGCACTATTTTTATATGAGAACAGGAAACTGTTACAAAGCTGGAGCTGAAATTCTAATTTGCTGTCAAGCTTCGTTTTATCAAGTCCTTTATCAGAAACAAAGTTTCTTTATGGAGACCCCAGTTTTTTGCCAAATCAGCAAGTAATCTTCATGATAGGCAAAACGTGTGTTTTCAACTGGTCATGTTCACAGAAAGCCATTAAATTTGGACAGTCAAATTTTCATTTAATCATTTCATTTGTGCTGCTTTAGCAAAGCTCTGGTTTCTTGTCAGTACTACTATGCTTGATTGAAAACCGGTAGCTTTCCAGTTTCGCAGCTTGGGTTATGAAGACATCCCAAGTTCCATTAATAAATTTTTTTCATAAATTTAAAGTCTCTTAAGCTGAGCCACCTTCGCTAGGCTTTGTTAGTGAGAGCACGGCTTTTTTGCCAGTACGCACTATTTTTATCTGAGAACAGGAAACTGTTACAAAGCTGGAGCCAATTCTAATTTGCTGTCAAGCTTCTGTAATAAAGTCTCTACAGAAACAGAGTTTTTTATGAGACCCCAGTTTTTTGCCAAATCAGCAAGTAATCTTCATGATAGGCAAAACGTGTGTTTTTCAACTGGTCATGTTCACAGAAAGCCATTAAATTTGGACAGTCAAATTTTCATTTAATCTTTCATTTGTGCTGCTTTAGCAAAGCTCTGGTTTCTTGTCAGTACTACTATGCTTGATTGAAAACCGGTAGCTTTCCAGTTTCTGCAGCTTGGGTTATGAAGACTTACCAAGCTGTCCATTAATAATTTTTTTTATTAAATTAAAGTCTCTTAAGCTGAGCCACTGTTTGCTAGGCTTTTGTTAGTGAGAGCACTGCTTTTTTGTCAGTACGCACTAAACTTATCTGAGAACAAGAAACTGTTACAAAGTTTGGAGCTCAGATCTAAATTGCCATCAAGTTGTTTTATAAAGTCTTTATCAGAAACAGAGTTTTTTATGGAGACCCCAGTTTTTTGCCAAATCAGCAAGTAATCTTCATGATAGGCAAAACGTGTGTTTTTCAACTGGTCATGTTCACAGAAAGCCATTAAATTTGGACAGTCAAATTTTCATTTAATTTTTCATTTGTGCTGCTTTAGCAAAGCTCTGGTTTCTTTCAGTACCACTATGCTTGATTGAAAACCAGTAGCTTTCCAGTTTCTGCAGCTTGGGTTATGAAGACTTCCCAAGCTGTCCATTAATAAATTTTTTTTATTAAATTCAAAGTCTCTTAAGCTGAGCCACTGTTCTGCTAGGCTTTTGTTAGTGAGAGCACTGCTTTTTTGTCAGTACGCACTAAACTTATCTGAGAACAAGAAACTGACAAAGTTTGGAGCTCAGATCGTAAATTGCCATCAAGCTTCGTTTTAAAGCCTTTATCAGAAACAAGTTTTTATGGAGACCCCAGTTTTTTGCCAAATCAGCAAGTAATCTTCATGATAGGCAAAACGTGTGTTTTTCAACTGTCATGTTCACAGAAAGCCATTATTTGACAGTCAAATTTAATCTTTCATTTGTGCTGCTTTAGCGAAGCTCTGGTTTCTTGTCAGTACTCACTATGCTTGATTGAAAACCGTAGCTTTCCAGTTTCTGCAGCTTGGGTTATGAAGACTTCCCAAGTTGTCCATTAATAAATTTTTTTCATTAAATTTAAAGTCTCTTAAGCTGAGCCACATTCTGCTAGGCTTTTGTTAGTGAGAGTACTGCTTTTTTGTCAGTACGCACTAAACTTATCTGAGAACAAGAAACTGTTACAAAGTTTGGAGCTCAGATCTAAATTGCCATCAAGCTTCCTTTATAAAGCCTTTATCAGAAACAGAGTTTTTTTATGGAGACCCCAGTTTTTTGCCAAATCAGAAGTAATCTTCATGATAGGCAAAACGTGTGTTTTCAACTGTCATGTTCACAGAAAGCCATTAAATTTGGACAGTCAAATTTTCATTTAATCTTTTCATTTGTGCTGCTTTAGGAAAGCTCTGGTTTCTTGTCAGTACTCACTATGCTTGATTGAAAACCGGTAGCTTTCCAGTTTCTGCAGCTTGGGTTATGAAGACTTCCCAAGTTGTCCATTAATAAATTTTTTTCATTAAATTTAAAGTCTCTTAAGCTGAGCCACTATTCCACTAGGCTTTTGTTAGTGAGAGCACTGCTTTTTTGTCAGTACGCACTAAACTTATCTGAGAACAAGAAACTGTTACAAAGTTTGGAGCTCAGATCCTAAATTACCATCAAGCTTCCTTTTATAAAGTCCTTTATCAGAAACAGAGTTTTTTATGGAGACCCCAGTTTTTTGCCAAATCAGCAAGTAATCTTCATGATAGGCAAAAGGTGTGCTTTCCAACTTGTCATGTTCCAGAAAGCCATTACATAATTTTCCTTTAATCTTTTCCTTTGTGCTGCTTTAGCAAAGCTCTGGTTTCTTGTCATTACTCACTATGCTTAATTGAAAACCAGTAGCTTTGCAGTATCTGCAGCTTGGGTTATGAAGACTTTCCAAGTTGTCCAATAATAAATTTTTTCATAAAATGTGGTCTCTTAAGCTGAGCCACTGTTCCGCTAGGCTTTTGTTAGTGAGAGCACTGCTTTTTTGTCAGTACGCACTATTTTATATGAGAACAGGAAACTGTTACAAAGCTGGAGCTGAAATTCTAATTTGCTGTCAAGCTTCGTTTTATCAAGTCCTTTATCAGAAACAAAGTTTCTTTATGGAACCCCAGTTTTTGCCAAGTCGGCAAGTAATCTTCATGATGGCCAAACGTGTGTTTTCCAACTTGTCATGTTTACGGAAAGCCATTAAATTTGGACAGTCGAATTTTGATTTAATCTTTTAATTTGTGCTGCTTTAGCAAAGCTCTGGTTTCTTGTCAGTACTCACTATGCTTGATTGAAAACCGGTAGCTTTCCAGTTTCTGCAGCTTGGGTCATGAAGACTTCCCAAGTTGTCCATTAATAAATTTTTTTCATTAAACTTAAAGTCTCTTAAGCTGAGCCACTATTCCACTACGCTTTTGTTAGTGAGAGCACTGCTTTTTATCAGTACGCACTAAACTTATCTGAGAACAGGAAACTGTTACAAAGTTTGGAGCTCAGATCCTAAATTGCCATCAAGTTTGTTTTATAAAGTTCTTTATCAGAAACAGAGTTTTTTTATGGAGACCCCAGTTTTTTGCCAAATCAGCAAGTAATCTTCATGATAGGCAAAACGTGTGTTTTTCAACTGGTCATGTTCACACAAAGTCATTAAATTTGGACAGTCAAATTTTCATTTACTCTTTTCATTTGTGCTGCTTTAGGAAAGCTCTGGTTTCTTGTCAGTACTCACTATGCTTGATTGAAAACCAGTAGCTTTGCAGTATCTGCAGCTTGGGTTATGAAGACATCCCAAGTTAACCATTAATAAATTTTTTTCATAAAATTTAAAGTCTCTTAAGCTGAGCCACTCTTCCGCTAGGCTTTGTTAGTGAGAGCACGGCTTTTTTGCCAGTACGCACTATTTTTATCTGAGAACAGGAAACTGTTACAAAGCTGGACCTGAAATTCTAATTTGCTGTCAAGCTTCCTGTAATAAAGTCCTCTAACAGAAACAGAGTCTTTTTATTGAGACCCCAGTTTTTTGCCAAATCAGCAAGTAATCTTCATGATAGGCAAAACGTGTGTTTTTCAACTGGTCATGTTCACAGAAAGCCATTAAATTTGGACAGTCAAATTTTCATTTAATCATTTCATTTGTGCTGCTTTAGCAAAGCTCTGGTTTCTTGTCAG
The DNA here is from genome assembly GCA_013076295.1 of Sanderia malayensis. Classification (NCBI taxonomy): domain Eukaryota; kingdom Metazoa; phylum Cnidaria; class Scyphozoa; order Semaeostomeae; family Pelagiidae; genus Sanderia; species Sanderia malayensis. Next base: position 231,494 of record RQOL01000759.1, on the reverse strand, counting down.
TACCTACTATGCTTGATTGAAAACCGGTAGCTTTCCAGTTTCCGCAGCTTGGGTTATGAAGACTTACCAAGCTGTCCATTAATAATTTTTTTTTATTAAATTCAAAGTCTCTTAAGCTGAGCCACTGTTCTGCTAGGCTTTTGTTAGTGAGAGCACTGCTTTTTTGTCAGTACGCACTAAACTTATCTGAGAACAAGAAACTGTTAAAAAGTTTGGAGCTCAGATCATAATTTGCCATCAAGCTTCGTTTTATAAAGTCCTTTATCAGAAACAGAGTTTTTTTTATGGAGACCCCAGTTTTTTGCCAAATCAGCAAGTAATCTGCATGATAGGCAAAACGTGTGTTTTTCAACTGGTCATGTTCACAGAAAGCCATTAATTTGGACAGTCAAATTTTCATTTAATCTTTTCATTTGTGCTGCTTTAGGAAAGCTCTGGTTTCTTGTCAGTACTCACTATGCTTGATTGAAAACTGGTAGCTTTCCAGTTTCTGCAGCTTGGGTTATGAAGACTTCCCAAGTTGTCCATTAATAAATTTTTTCATTAAATTTAAAGTCTCTTAAGCTGAGCCGCCATTCCGCTAGGCTTTTGTTAGTGAGAGTACTGCTTTTTGTCAGTACGCACTAAACTTATCTGAGAACAAGAAACAGAGTTTTTTTTATGGAGACCCAGTTTTTTGCCAAATCAGCCAGTAATCTGCATGATAGGGAAAACTGTGTTTTTCAACTGGTCATGTTCACAGAAAGCCATTAAATTTGGACAGTCAAATTTTCATTTAATCTTTTCATTTGTGCTGCTTTAGGAAAGCTCTGGTTTCTTGTCAGTACTCACTATGCTTGATTGAAAACCAGTAGCTTTGCAGTATCTGCAGCTTGGGTTATGAGACATCCCAAGTTAACCATTAATAAATTTTTTTCATAAAATTTAAAGTCTCTTAAGCTGAGCCACTCTTCCGCTAGGCCTTTGTTAGTGAGAGCACGGCTTTTTTGCCAGTACGCACTATTTTTATCTGAGAACAGGAAACTGTTACAAAGCTGGAGCTGAAATTCTAATTTGCTGTCAAGCTTCCTGTAATAAAGTCCTCTAACAGAAACAGAGTCTTTTTATTGAGACCCCAGTTTTTTGCCAAATCAGCAAGTAATCTTCATGATAGGCAAAAGGTGTGCTTTCCAACTTGTCATGTTCCCAGAAAGCCATTACATAATTTTCCTTTAATCTTTTCCTTTGTGCTGCTTTAGCAAAGCTCTGGTTTCTTGTCAGTACTCACTATGCTTAATTGAAAACCAGTAGCTTTGCAGTATCTGCAGCTTGGGTTATGAAGACTTCCCAAGTCCATTAATAAATTTTTTTCATAAAATTTAAGTCTCTTAAGCTGAGCCACTCTTCCGCTAGGCCTTTGTTAGTGAGAGCACGGCTTTTTTGCCAGTACGCACTATTTTTATCTGAGAACAGGAAACTGTTACAAAGCTGGAGCTGAAATTCTAATTTGCTGTCAAGCTTCCTGTAATAAAGTCCTCTAACAGAAACAGAGTCTTTTTATTGAGACCCCAGTTTTTTGCCAAATCAGCAAGTAATCTTCATGATAGGCAAAACGTGTGTTTTTCAACTGGTCATGTTCACAGAAAGCCATTAAATTTGGACAGTCAAATTTTCATTTAATCTTTCATTTGTGCTGCTTTAGCAAAGCTCTGGTTTCTTGTCAGTACCACTATGCTTGATTGAAAACCGGTAGCTTTCCAGTTTCGCAGCTTGGGTTATGAAGACTTACCAAGCTGTCCATTAATAATTTTTTTATTAAATTCAAAGTCTCTTAAGCTGAGCCACTGTTCTGCTAGGCTTTTGTTAGTGAGAGCACTGCTTTTTTGTCAGTACGCACTAAACTTATCTGAGAACAAGAAACTGTTAAAAGTTTGGAGCTCAGATCATAATTTGCCATCAAGCTTCGTTTTATAAAGTCCTTTATCAGAAACAGAGTTTTTTTATGGAGACCCCAGTTTTTTGCCAAATCAGCAAGTAATCTGCATGATAGGCAAAACGTGTGTTTTTCAACTGGTCATGTTCACAGAAAGCCATTAATTTGGACAGTCAAATTTTCATTTAATCTTTTCATTTGTGCTGCTTTAGGAAAGCTCTGGTTTCTTGTCAGTACTCACTATGCTTGATTGAAAACTGGTAGCTTTCCAGTTTCTGCAGCTTGGGTTATGAAGACTTCCCAAGTTGTCCATTAATAAATTTTTTTCATTAAATTTAAAGTCTCTTAAGCTGAGCCGCCATTCCGCTAGGCTTTTGTTAGTGAGAGTACTGCTTTTTTGTCAGTACGCACTAAACTTATCTGAGAACAAGAAACAGAGTTTTTTTTATGGAGACCCCAGTTTTTTGCCAAATCAGCCAGTAATCTGCATGATAGGGAAAACGTGTGTTTTTCAACTGGTCATGTTCACAGAAAGCCATTAAATTTGGACAGTCAAATTTTCATTTAATCTTTTCATTTGTGCTGCTTTAGGAAAGCTCTGGTTTCTTGTCAGTACTCACTATGCTTGATTGAAAACCAGTAGCTTTGCAGTATCTGCAGCTTGGGTTATGGACATCCCAAGTTAACCATTAATAAATTTTTTTCATAAAATTTAAAGTCTCTTAAGCTGAGCCACTCTTCCGCTAGGCCTTTGTTAGTGAGAGCACGGCTTTTTTGCCAGTACGCACTATTTTATCTGAGAACAGGAAACTGTTACAAAGCTGGAGCTGAAATTCAATTTGCTGTCAAGCTTCCGGTAATAAAGTCTCTAACAGAAACAGAGTCTTTTTATTGAGACCCCAGTTTTTTGCCAAATCAGCAAGTAATCTTCATGATAGGCAAAAGGTGTGCTTTCCAACTTGTCATGTTCCCAGAAAGCCATTACATAATTTTCCTTTAATCTTTTCCTTTGTGCTGCTTTAGCAAAGCTCTGGTTTCTTGTCAGTACTCACTATGCTTAATTGAAAACCAGTAGCTTTGCAGTATCTGCAGCTTGGGTTATGAAGACTTCCCAAGTTGTCCATTAATAAATTTTTTCATAAAATTTAATGTCTCTTAAGCTGAGCCACTGTTCCGCTAGGCTTTTGTTAGTGAGAGCACTGCTTTTTTGTCAGTACGCACTATTTTTATATGAGAACAGGAAACTGTTACAAAGCTGGAGCTGAAATTCTAATTTGCTGTCAAGCTTCGTTTTATCAAGTCCTTTATCAGAAACAAAGTTTCTTTATGGAGACCCCAGTTTTTGCCAAGTCGGCAAGTAATCTTCATGATGGCCAAACGTGTGTTTTCCAACTTGTCATGTTACGGAAAGCCATTAAATTTGGACAGTCGAATTTTGATTTAATCTTTTAATTTGTGCTGCTTTAGCAAAGCTCTGGTTTCTTGTCAGTACTCACTATGCTTGATTGAAAACCGGTAGCTTTCCAGTTTCTGCAGCTTGGGTCATGAAGACTTCCCAAGTTGTCCATTAATAAATTTTTTTCATTAAACTTAAAGTCTCTTAAGCTGAGCCACTATTCCACTACGCTTTTGTTAGTGAGAGCACTGCTTTTTTATCAGTACGCACTAAACTTATCTGAGAACAGGAAACTGTTACAAAGTTTGGAGCTCAGATCCTAAATTGCCATCAAGTTTTGTTTTATAAAGTTCTTTATCAGAAACAGAGTTTTTTATGGAGACCCCAGTTTTTTGCCAAATCAGCAAGTAATCTTCATGATAGGCAAAACGTGTGTTTTTCAACTGGTCATGTTCACACAAAGTCATTAAATTTGGACAGTCAAATTTTCATTTAATTTTTCATTTGTGCTGCTTTAGCGAAGCTCTGGTTTCTTGTTAGTACTCACTATGCTTGATTGAAAACCGGTAGCTTTCCAGTTTCTGCAGCTTGGGTTATGAAGACTTCCCAAGCTGTCCATTAATAAATTTTTTTTATTAAATTCAAAGTCTCTTAAGCTGAGCCACTGTTCTGCTAGGCTTTTGTTAGTGAGAGCACTGCTTTTTTGTCAGTACGCACTAAACTTATCTGAGAACAGAAACTGTTAAACGTTTGGAGCTCAGATCATAATTTGCCATCAAGCTTTGTTTTATAAAGTCCTTTATCAGAAACAGAGTTTTTTTTATGGAGACCCCAGTTTTTTGCCAAATCAGCCAGTAATCTGCATGATAGGGAAAACGTGTGTTTTTCAACTGGTCATGTTCACAGAAAGCCATTAAATTTGGACAGTCAAATTTTCATTTAATCTTTTCATTTGTGCTGCTTTAGGAAAGCTCTGGTTTCTTGTCAGTACTCACTATGCTTGATTGAAAACCAGTAGCTTTGCAGTATCTGCAGCTTGGGTTATGAAGACATCCCAAGTTAACCATTAATAAATTTTTTTCATTAAAATTTAAAGTCTCTTAAGCTGAGCCACTCTTCCGCTAGGCCTTTGTTAGTGAGAGCACGGCTTTTTTTGCCAGTACGCACTATTTTTATCTGAGAACAGGAAACTGTTACAAAGCTGGAGCTCAATTCTAATTTGCTGTCAAGCTTCCTGTAATAAAGTCCTCTAACAGAAACAGAGTCTTTTTATGAGACCCCAGTTTTTTGCCAAATCAGCAAGTAATCTTCATGATAGGCAAAACGTGTGTTTTTCAACTGGTCATGTTCACAGAAAGCCATTAAATTTGACAGTCAAATTTTCATTTAATCTTTCATTTGTGCTGCTTTAGCAAAGCTCTGGTTTCTTGTCAGTACTCACTATGCTTGATTGAAAACTGGTAGCTTTCCAGTTCTGCAGCTTGGGTTATGAAGACTTCCCAAGTTGTCCATTAATAAATTTTTTTCATAAATTTAAAGTCTCTTAAGCTGAGCCGCCATTCCGCTAGGCTTTTGTTAGTGAGAGTACTGCTTTTTTGTCAGTTCGCACTAAAACTTATCTGAGAACAAGAAACAGAGTTTTTTTTATGAGACCCCATTTTTTGCCAAATCAGCCAGTAATCTGCATGATAGGGAAAACGTGTGTTTTTCAACTGGTCATGTTCACAGAAAGCCATTAAATTTGGACAGTCAAATTTTCATTTAATCTTTTCATTTGTGCTGCTTTAGGAAAGCTCTGGTTTCTTGTCAGTACTCACTATGCTTGATTGAAAACCAGTAGCTTTGCAGTTCTGCAGCTTGGGTTATGAAGACATCCCAAGTTCCATTAATAAATTTTTTTCATAAATTTAAAGTCTCTTAAGCTGAGCCACTCTTCCGCTAGGCTTTGTTAGTGAGAGCACGCTTTTTTTCAGTACGCACTATTTTATCTGAGAACAGAAACTGTTACAAAGCTGGAGCTAAATTCTAATTTGCTGTCAAGCTTCCTGTAATAAAGTCCTCTAACAGAAACAGAGTTTTTTATGAGACCCCAGTTTTTTGCCAAATCAGCAAGTAATCTCATGATAGGCAAAACGTGTGTTTTTCAACTGGTCATGTTCACAGAAAGCCATTAATTTGGACAGTCAAATTTTCATTTAATCTTTTCATTTGTGCTGCTTTAGAAAGCTCTGGTTTCTTGTCAGTACTCACTATGCTTGATTGAAAACTGGTAGCTTTCCAGTTTCTGCAGCTTGGGTTATGAAGACTTCCCAAGTTGTCCATTAATAAATTTTTTCATTAAATTTAAAGTCTCTTAAGCTGAGCCGCCATTCCGCTAGGCTTTTGTTAGTGAGAGTACTGCTTTTTTGTCAGTACGCACTAAACTTATCTGAGAACAAGAAACAGAGTTTTTTATGGAGACCCCAGTTTTTTGCCAAATCAGCAAGTAATCTTCATGATAGGCAAAACGTGTGTTTTTCAACTGTCATGTTCACAGAAAGCCTTATTTGGACAGTCAAATTTTCATTTAATCTTTCATTTGTGCTGCTTTAGCGAAGCTCTGGTTTCTTGTCAGTACTCATATATTTAATTGAAAACGGTAGCTTTCCAGTTCTGCAGCTTGGGTTATGAAGACTTCCCAAGTTGTCCATTAATAAATTTTTTCATTAAATTTAAAGTCTCTTAAGCTGAGCCACTATTCGCTAGGCTTTTGTTAGTGAGAGTACTGCTTTTTTGTCAGTACGCACTAACTTATCTGAGAACAGAAACTGTTACAAAGTTTGGAGCTCAGATCTAATTGCCATCAAGCTTCCTTTATAAAGTCCTTTATCAGAAACAGAGTTTTTTTATGGAGACCCCAGTTTTTGCCAAATCAGCAAGTAATCTCATGATAGGCAAAACGTGTGTTTTCAACTGTCATGTTCACAGAAAGCCATTAAATTGGACAGTCAAATTTTCATTAATCTTTTCATTTGTGCTGCTTTAGAAAGCTCTGGTTTCTTGTCAGTACTCACTATGCTTGATTGAAAACCAGTAGCTTTGCAGTATCTGCAGCTTGGGTTATGAAGACTTCCCAAGTGTCCATTAATAAATTTTTTCATAAATTAAAGTCTCTTAAGCTGAGCCACTTTCCGCTAGGCTTTGTTAGTGAGAGCACTGCTTTTTTGTCAGTACGCACTATTTTTATCTGAGAACAGGAAACTGTTACAAAGCTGGAGCTGAAATTCTAATTTGCTGTCAAGCTTCTGTATAAAGTCCTTATCAGAAACAGAGTTTTTATGGAGACCCCAGTTTTTTGCCAAATCAGCAAGTAATCTTCATGATAGGCAAAACGTGTGTTTTCAACTGTCATGTTCACAGAAAGCCATTAAATTTGGACAGTCAAATTTTCATTTAATCTTTTCATTTGTGCTGCTTTAGCAAAGCTCTGGTTTCTTGTCAGTACTCACTATGCTTGATTGAAAACCGGTAGCTTTCCAGTTTCGCAGCTTGGGTTATGAAGACTTCCCAAGCTGTCCATTAATAAATTTTTTTATTAAATTCAAAGTCTCTTAAGCTGAGCCACTGTTCTGCTAGGCTTTTGTTAGTGAGAGCACTGCTTTTTTGTCAGTACGCACTAAACTTATCTGAGAACAAGAAACTGTTAAAAGTTTGGAGCTCAGATCATAATTGCCATCAAGCTTTTTTATAAAGTCCTTTATCAGAAACAGAGTTTTTTATGGAGACCCCAGTTTTTTGCCAAATCAGCAAGTAATCTGCATGATAGGCAAAACGTGTGTTTTTCAACTGGTCATGTTCACAGAAAGCCATTAAATTTGGACAGTCAAATTTTCATTTAATCTTTTCATTTGTGCTGCTTTAGGAAAGCTCTGGTTTCTTGTCAGTACTCACTATGCTTGATTGAAAACCGGTAGCTTTCCAGTTTCTGCAGCTTGGGTTATGAAGACTTCCCAAGTTGTCCATTAATAAATTTTTTTCATTAAATTTAAAGTCTCTTAAGCTGAGCCATTCCGCTAGGCTTTTGTTAGTGAGAGCACTGCTTTTTTGTCAGTACGCACTAAACTTATCTGAGAACAAGAAACTGTTACAAAGTTTGGAGCTCAGATCTAAATTGCCATCAAGCTTTTTATAAAGTCCTTTATCAGAAACAGAGTT
>RQOL01000759.1:12300-223892 GCA_013076295.1 Sanderia malayensis | reverse complement strand
GTTCAAATCCTCTTTTGAACGCACCATAAACTCGTTAAATTGTATATTACTATTTTCCTCATCTTGATTATACATCAAATTATAATCAGATACATACCAATACCGTAATGCATTTGTATATTTATTTTGCAAAAGAAACCCGAATGATATTATAAACCTTGTTGGCAGGTCATCTATAACCTCTGCATAAACCTGTTGCAGGTAATGTTTAATTTGTTGACTCAAATCTTCATTTGCTAATAAATGAAAATTAAATTTTATAAAAGATCGATTGCTTAATTGTGAGTAACAATGAGGTGCAATGTAGGGCATATGTCGTTTATAATACTCTATTAACATTTGCTTATCTTGCCCCATAAATGGGTTACCAGCTGTATCAAGATCTGTTTCCCATGGTTGATGTGCATATACACAGTCATTCCAAAAACAACGCACATGTGCCATTGATGGGAAATGATGAGCTGTAATATTTAACTCCTTATGTACCGCAATCCTGTGCCGTTGCAATTGTGTAGTCGTTAAAAAATGCTTTGCATCACAATAATCACATGCAAAATGCATTTGTTTCTTATTAGAATTATTATGATTATGATCATGTAAATGATCAGATAAACTCGCCATATCATCAAAAACCATTCCACATCGAATACAATTGAAAGCCTTTTCATGATTAATAAACTTATGGTTTTCTAACGCTCGTTTATTCTTAAATGTTTTGTTGCATATATCACATTGTGATTTCTTTTTCTTAGTATGTTTAGGTGATGATGTTGAATTCTTTTTCACCTTCTTTGTATTACGCAGTGTTGTAACCATTTTTACCTTTTTTGCATTACGCATAGAGCTTGCATTATCACCCGTAATGCCATGCTTTTTCTTTAAATGCCCAATCAAACGTTTCTTAGTAAAGTTCCCAACTTTACAATGACCACATTCAAATCTTGAATGATGTTTCGATATATGTGTTTTTAAATCTACTATACGAGAAAAACCTTCTGCACAATCACTACACATATGATTGAAAATCCCATGTTTCTGTTCCTTATGTTTTATTAAGGACGCTTTCGTAGGATAAGAACCTTTACATGTATTACAAACAAAATTTGTTCGAATAGGTTTCATACCTTGTTCATCTCTTGTTGTCTTTTCTTGACTTGTGTTCTCTTCTCACTGTTCCTCCGATTGTTAAACATTTAAGTTTTGGAGCTACTTTTATTCATATTCACCAGTTGACCTTTGATTCACCTGTCAATCATTTTTTACCACCTGTCAATCACTTTGACATAAAAAAAGAACATATGATGTCATCAACATACCTTGAGATGAATTCATTTGCAATGTAAACCTGTCTTTGGATAAAATAATGAAATGGTTGAACTGCTATACAACAATGATGTATATCAATCCAACCACTTCATCATACTCCAACTTTACCACTTTGCACACTATCCAACAGCGTTGGTTCTTTTACAAAAAAATAGGCAACACATAAAATAAATACACGATTTCCTATATATATTTTTCTTATAAATCCCATTAAAATGTTCAAATGTTACATATATTTTTTACAGATTTCTTATAATATCGCTGTAAGTTTTTGAAGGCAACTTTTTCATTAACCAACACATTACTAAATGTTCTTTTCAACGATAACGAATTAATGCTCTTCATCAATTGCTCAAAATAGTCCAATAATATCGTTTGATGTTCATCAATCTCATCATATAATTTACAAAAATCATAATCCTTTTTATTTTGCAATATCGCAAAATACACTGCTCGTAAAATTTTACCTTTTATTAAGGTTTTTTTAATATAGGAAATCCTTTTCTTAATTTCTCTATTTTTGATGAGTAAATCATTTCGTTTCTCCAAATACTGTCTTTTTACTCCTTTAAACGACATTGTTGCGCGCAAATGATTTACTTATGTATGGTTCTATACATTTATATCTTTTTCATTTCCAACTATGATTATTGAAGGGTGTCAATCAAAAAAATATCCATTTGTTACCATTCAATCATCATAATCATATCATTAATATAATTACATGTTCTATCTAACTATATATCAACTTTAAAATATAATAAACACTCATGTAAAAAAGTTTTTATTTTCACCATGCTTGTGAATCTTCCAAATAGTCATCTGCTATCAACGTTGGAGAATTGTTTCTCTTTTTACTCACTTCTTCATCTTCAGAGTCGCTAAAGACTATTTGTCTTTTTCTCTTCTTATTTTTACCATCTGTCTGGGATGAATCCGCAGCTACTTTATCTGCCGCCTTTACTCGTTTCTTTGTTTTTACGGGTGCTTTTGATTTGTTTGAACAAATTATAGCTGCGATTTCGGCTGGTGACATGTCTTCTGTAGATTGTGCTGCTAACGTCCACTCGTTTACATCTCTTGCTGTTTTTGGAACATACGGAATTCTTTTGCCGTCTTGATCAATCAGAACTGGAGCTAAGTCCCCATACAATGTAGGGAAATTATCAGACAACCACTGTCCATCATTTTTAACAAATATTAGATCATATAAATTAGCCACATCTTTAGGCTTCAATAAAACACTTCTGTTTGGATTAGTAGTTTTTGTTGTTACATTTTTCCTTTGTAACATCATCTGCATTGACACTCTCATAGTATCATCCAAAATCAATTGAATTAACAACTCATCTTGATATTTTCCACCATCCGGTAGTGAAAATTCTCGTGTTAACGGTACCAATGCAAGTTGGCTTCCCACTTTATAACCTTTAGAAGCCATTATTTGTAATCCATATGTCAGTTTCTCTTGATTTTCATAATCAAGAGAAAAACTTGCTACCTCAGCCCGTTCTTTATTACAACCAGCAAAGAACTTCTTTAGCTTACTCTTCGTAAACCCAAATTCCTTCAATCCACCCAAATCATTTATAAACTCCTTATGCGATTCCTTATCAAATGTATCAGGAGCAAACTTGCTTCCTTTTTTTAGAACAATTGCCTGTTCTTGAAGGATCATATCTTTTGTTGATCCATCGTGGAATTGATCCTTTTTCTTGACCACAACGACCTCTAAAATTCGTCCGTGGCCATTTTCATCAAACGAACTACTTAAAAGAGTTCGCGAACACAATTCAACCGATTTTTCAGCTTCTGTGTTATATGAATTAAAAGCCATTTCTTATTCTTGATTTGACTTTACTTGTGTTCTTGTTCTTCACAGCGAATGAATCTTACTCTACAAGTCTCCCCTTTTATATGTTTTGATTGCTATATTTGATTGATTGATTGATTGATTGACAGATGTCATATTCTCCCATTCATGTTTTAACCTTTTCACCTTTTTCTTTTTTGCCTTCGCAACATTCGTCTAATTCGCGAATGACACTTTCCGTATGGTTTATGATGATATTTACTATTAGGAATTGGTCCAATTTTTCTACTGATAATTTGAAATGATCTAAGTTTATGTTGATATTTCTTTTTCGCTTTTTTCTTGGATTTTTTTGATGATGGCGCGTTCAATGGAGAAAACTGAAGCATATTTTATATACCCTTTTGAAATTCTGGTTTTGAATATAGTATATCTGCTATCTCTTCAATTTCATAAATCAATTCTCTTCTAAGACGAAGAGCATTTGAAAACCACTTTTCAATATCACCGCGAGTATTATTTAAAAATTTAGTATCGTCTGTTGTAATGTCTAACACTACCTTTTTGCCTAAACAAAATGAACTTTCAAATAAAATATTATTTTCAAAATTGATTCTCTTGATGCTGTTTCTTGCAATTCTTGATAAAAAGCTTCAGCTACCGATTTGTCACCAACTTTAATTGTAAAATGTCGTAAATGCTCCATGATTACTACCTTTGTTTTATGTCATTATTTTATATACTTTTAATCAACTGTTTTTTTCAAAATTCTACATTTCTATTAATTTATTTTCTCAACACAACGCGACCATTTTGTTGAATTACCGTCACACCACTTCCAGGGACAACAGCAGTTCGGGCTAAATGACGTGCAAGTTGTGAAACGGGTTTCATTACAATTTTTCCATTACCAACTAATTTTCTAGATGGACCGGTTTCTTTTTTCTATTATATGTTGAGTGTTTTCCGAATAAACGTGTTGCTCTAAAAAACTTCATTGTTATTTCTTTCCCTTTTTCTTTCTCGTGTCTATTTTATATGTGATTTTCTACTATTATTTCCTTTTTCTCCTTTTTCTTATTACTCTTTTTACGTTTTTTCGCTTTCGAATCCCTCTTAACACTATCTTTTTACTAACTCTCCCACGACCTTTTAATAAAGCATCCGCTGCAGCACTACCACCAGTTTGTAAAGCACCTTTTCCCGCTTCAATTGCTGCTCTTTTAGCTAATGCTTTTGCAGCTGTCTTTACAGCTGCTCGTGTAATTCCTCTAGCAGCTAATCTACCTGCAACACCTCCCATTTCGTTTAAGAATATTTTTCACAATAAAAATGATTTATATAACATATATTTTCCTTAGTTTTCTCTTTTTCAACATCTTTTTCTTTCTTCTTACATTTTTATTTAACTTAGAATACCCAAAACCAGTCACATCACTAAATGTTTTTGCTCGTTTCCCTTTCAATCCTAACATTCTTAAAAAGTGACGTTTTTTCTTCTTAGCCCCATGATCAATTCCAAAAAGACTATACGCCGCAATTGTGCTACCACCAGCCCCCATTTTTTTTTTTTCTTATCTTTATTATCAGTACGTAATAAACAATTCTGCATGTTCCTCATATTTATAGTTCTTTTTCATCTTTACTTAAAAATTTGTATTTTTTCTTTTTAACTCCATGAATTCAAATCCTCTTCTATTGGAAGATTGTACAAATGAAAGTAGATAACATTAATAGAAAATTATGCGTCAACCCCTCTGAAAAGGTTGAAAATAACTAAAATTTTCCAATTTATAATTCTTGACAAGGTTTTTTTTTATCATCACTTAAGAAATTTATCAAATAATTTATCTTTTTTTCGTCACCAGATTTGAAATTCATGAGCACATTCGGATAAGACTCTTTATTATTATCAAAATATTTTTGAATTTTATTAAACAATTCTCTTCCTTTTTGTGCACTTGATGTCATTTGTTGACATAATGTTGTCAGTTGGCTTTTTTGTCTTTCATTGTTAAACACCACTTGATAATCAACATTTGTTGCAATTTCTTTAGTTGTTTTTCCTTGTGGAAAAGGAGTTTGCCATAAAATAAAAACAGTTACTGTTTTATGATGTGAACACTTTGTAAATAATTGTGCTACATCTGTATCATTTCGCATTTCACTCATTAAATCGTCTAATACTATTATTCCATTTTCTGCTTGTTCTAATTTCTCTTTGTTCAAACCTTTTATAAATTCAATATGGTTTTCACCAAATTCATTTTTCAATTTATCAAACAGTTCTTTTTGTTCAATTCCATAAAACCATAAAATATTTTTTAACAATTTTCCTTTATGATCATTCGTCACTGTTTTCCATTTACTTAATAACTTCATTAACCAAAATGTTTTTCCACAACCTGATTTACCAGTAAGTAATAACGTAAATGGATTTTTTAACGTAATGTCAAATATATTTGGTTCTTCATTCAAAATCCTATTTACTTCGGCATAATACTTTTCTAGCATTATCATTTTCATTAATTGTGAATGCTCCTTTCCTTTTTTTGTTGCTAATAATACATCATTATACTTCCCATCACCAATATCATTTTGTTCATTTCCATCATCATCATCTGATATATAATAATATCATCTATTTTCCGTTTCAACATTTTTATCATCCGCAACTTCTACCAATCATTATATAATATATTATATCACTTAAATTGATTTTTCTTCAAAATCATACATATAGTCCACATCATCATTAATTGTATCTAGATCATCAAAAGTTAACGTTGTCTGTAATTCATCCAAATCATCTAAAAACATTTCATCACACATTTTCGTTTTTTCCTCTTTTTGAAAGAGAAGTTCTTTTTGAAATAAATCATCAATTAATTGTCTGTCAGCTTTTTCTTCTGCATAAATTATTTCATTTACCACATGTGTAATTCGATTAATCTCTTTCGGTGTATAATTTTTTCGAATAAGTAATGAAATATCTTTCATTTTATCTTCTAACTTATAATTTACAACCTCCTCTTTATCGTCAATCGATTGGTTATTTGCTACTCCTATATTTGCATTACAAATAATTAATAATTCCATCAATTCCTTTTTCAAAACAGAATCCACTTCTTCACGTTTATTAATTTCTCTTTCTACTTGTTTTACATTTTCCATCAATTCATTCTCAAAATAACAAACATTATGTTCTCTTTTTAATAAATCATCGTTTCTACAACCTCAAAATCTGTATTTTGAAAGAAATATTTCATTTTTGATAACTGATTATTGGTTGGAAACAATACTTTTGTACAAAACATTCCAATTGTATCTATATTATGTGACAATTTTTCTCTCAAATGTGTTTCATAATTATTCACCATATCCTTTAAATTTATCATTGTTTCTAACGCTAGAATTTCTCGCAACTCATTATATTCTTTTCAAAGATAAGCAACATAAATTTACTAACAAATGTTTGAAAACCTAATTGATATTTCAAATATGATTCACTCGTTTGAATTTTCACTTTTTTCTTACTTTCACAGTTCAAAATTTCCAACGCACATTTTGCAAAATCAAACGGGAGCACAAGACAAATCGTTTGCTTTTCTCTAGCTGAAAATTCATTCAAATTTATTAATCCTTCATTTTCAAAACTTCTAGTGTCTTGCGTAAGTTTTTTTATCGATGGCATTTTGAATTATTCTCTTACATACAATTAATTATTTGTTCACTTTCATCTGATTAAATATTCTTTTTCTCATATGTTTTTTTCATTTTCTTTCTTTTCTGCAGAACACAAAAAAAAAAAAAACAAGACAAAACATCTTTACTACGTAATGTATAGTGTCGGGAATCGTATAGTTAGCCACGACAATAAATCACAGATTGTTCACAAATCACAACTTGAATGTTTCACAGCTTACCAATTCTCACAAGTTTCACAAGCATCACATGAAGAATCTGAACGAATGAACGAATAATTATTCTTACAATCTCTACTCTTTTATATCTAAGTCTAAAAATATTCTAGTAACGTTGTCATCATTACCCATCATAGGGTTAATTACATCGTACCTATTTTGGGGTAGCCCTAGAAGGTTCTTGAAGGTAGCCGAATTACAATTACGTCAACAAAACGAAATCGAGGCCACATGTTTACATTGGGCCTAAATAAACTAAAGATGGCTATCGATTCTACGAGATTAGAAAGTTGCTAGAATGTTCTGGAATGTTCTACTATTGAAAGCTACGTATACTGTTTTATTATAATTCTCACAATAATTATAATGAATGATTCTACTACATATAAAAAATCATAATGCATAACGTTCATTTCTGTCAATGTTTTTTATTCCTCTTCTGAAGAGGAGGATGAATCTGATAAACCTGGAATCCTATGCTTCTCTCGCTGCTCCTTCACCATATTGCTAAAGGAGTGAAGCTTACCGCGTCCCAAGCCAGTTCCAGGAACACCTTTTTGGGCTATCCGCCCGTGTGTTTTTTTCTGTGGCTCATTGTCAAAATCGTTCATAAAATTATGATCCAAAATATCATCAAAGATCGATTCCTCACCAAGGTTTAAAATTGATGATGTTGCTTGCATCATTTCTTCAGTTTCCCCCATTAATTCATTTATGGTGGGAACTGATTTTGGCAACTCTTCAACCTTTTTCACAGGTTTAACCTCTGTAGCAGTTGCTTTTGCAACTGCTGGTTTTGGAGGAATATCCTTTTTCCTCACCCCTTTTTCTTTCCTCGGATCATGAGGTTTTCCTTTTTTATCCTCATATTTAACCTTCTTCGTCTCCTTTTTTTCAACAACATCTTCATCATCATCCAAATCTCGCTTCAATCCAGTTTTAGCGGGTAAGTTTACTTTTGACATTAAAGTCAGTATTAGCATAAAAATGCTTCATATTACTTAACTGTGCATTTGTTGGGAATATGATTTTAATTAAATTTAAAGCAACCCGATCTAAATTAATGCGTTTCTTAATTTCACCAATTAAACGCTTTACATACATATTACAAAGACGGATCTCACTTACTGCATCTCGAATTCTCACGATAGAATACATCTCTCCCTCCTCTAAACTAAATATAACATTCAGAAATCTATCTGTAAATGACGTAAAACCTACTGAATAGGTTAACAGAGATGTTGATAATTCATACGAAATCTCACGAGGATTGAGTTCGTCGAGCGCTTCTCTCACAACTCCATTAATTGAAAACGGTGCAAGAACACATACGGTTCTCTTAACTTTAGCTGTAAATTTTGTAACGTCTAACATACCTTCTCCTGTAAAACTTCTTGCAGCTTGCGTTGCTTTCTTCGTATACACCATTTTCAGCTCTTTTTTTCTTTCTCTTCTTCTCTTTCTTCAGTTTTAGAAATCGTTTGTACAAAATTTGCCATTTCCCGGTTATTTAACTCGCGACAACAATAGTTATCTTCTATCCAATCATATTTCATTCCCCATCGCACCATCCATCAAATTATCATTTTGTCCAATCATATAATCACATCCCCATTCCCAAGCAGTTAGACTTTGATTCCTATCATCAAACTAGTTTGAGTGGTATTTTTCTTCAACATGGACACTTTCACGTGTACCACCATTCATAGTATACCTCAACCTTCAACAATAGTTATCTTCTATCCAATCATATTTCATTCCCCATCGTACCATACATCAAATCATCATTTTGTCCAATCATATAATGCATCCCCATTCCCAAGCAGTTAGACTTTGATTCCTAATCATCAAACTAGTTGAGCGGTATTTTTCTTCAACATGGACACTTTCACGTGTACCACCATTCATAGTATACCTCAACCTTCAACAATAGTTATCTTCTATCCAATCATATTTCATTCCCCATCGTACCATACATCAAATCATCATTTTGTCCAATCATATAATTGCATCCCCATTCCCAAGCAGTTAGACTTTGATTCCTAATCATCAAACTAGTTTGAGCGGTATTTTTCTTCAACATGGACACTTTCACGTGTACCACCATTCATAGTATACCTCAACCTTCAAAAATAGTTATCTTCTATCCAATCATATTTCATTCCCCATCGTACCATACATCAAATCATCATTTTGTCCAATCATATAATTGCACCCCCATTCCCAAGCAGTTAGACTTTGATTCCTAATCATCAAACTAGTTTGACCAGTTTATATCGATAAAAGAAACTTACACTTTACTTCAAAATTCAATTCCAATTTTTCTTGAACATGGATACTTTGACGTACACCACCATTCGCAGTATACCAAAGCCTTTTTGGTTGATGTGTATTTACGAAGGGAAAAAGGCTGATCAACAGCAGCAAAATGCATTAACAACAATCCGCTGTTCCACGAGTTATGGGAACATGACAAAAGTTTGAAGACGAAATTTAAAGAGCTGCGACTCCGACTCGTAAGTGAGGTAAGACAAAATGGTCGCACCACGCTCAAATTTCCATATTGGTTTGGTGAACGTGAGCGAGTCGATTGGAAGATGTTCCGCTCGAACCCGAGCAAACCAAATGTCTGCAGTATATTGCCTGCAGAAATGTGGGATGGTGATGATGACGACGACGAGGACGAGGATTTCAAGCAAGTTGAAGACGAAATTCCGACGTGGGAATCAAAGAGGCAACCGAGGAAGTCGGACTTTCCTTAAACCATTTCAGAAAAGCCAATAGACATTTTAAATCAGAATTAGAGACAATAAAATTGATTGAGGGGAGTGATTACGATGTTGATGAACTTGAACTTTTTTTTGATTTATATAATGATAATTTTTAATAAGTTTTATGATGATAAAATGATACAATGTTCAATAAAATTATTCCTTTTCTCTTGTTACTCTACCTTACATTCTATAAACAACTTATCATCAACTATAAATCCTCGCTCACTGAGCTTCGATAATGGTATCATACATGGAACTCCTGAAGGTATGTTTTTAACACTTTTTGGTTTCTTAAAAGCTTCACTTTCTACTTTTGTTCTAAATGTTTCCTGAACATCTAAATTTCTGTTGATTAATGTTGATTAATTATTCTTAATCCATTGGTTTACTAACAACAACATCAAAAAACCAGAGTTCAAGAAACCACTGCCCATCGATTGGAAGACGTTCCGAATAAACATGTCAGAAACACGAATAAACACGCCAAAAACACAGAACCATTTTAACATATTGCCGGCTGAAATGTGGGATGATGACGACAACGATTTGCATGTTCCTACATGCAACCAGACGAAAGACGAGATTCCTGATGTTGAAGTTGAAGAAATATTTCCACCCGATGATCAGGAACCGCCTTCATTCACCATATTTAACAAGCAAATTCAAGGTATAAATCTGAACTAGCCACATACAAATGGCTTAACGAGATTGACTCCGAAATTGATGAACTTGATTTCTTTTTTGATTTATGTGATGATCATTTTCAATAAGATTTATAATGATAAAATGATACAATGTTCAATAAAATTGTTCCTTTTCTCTTGTTACTCTACCTTACATTCTATAAACAACTTATCATCAACTATAAATCCTCGCTCACTGAGTTTCGATAATGGCATCATACATGGAACTCCTGAAGGTATGTTTTTAACACTTTTTGGTTTCTTAAAAGCTTCACTTTCTACTTTTGTTCTAAAGGTTTCCTGAACATCTAAATTTCTGTTATGTTGATTAATTATTCTTAATGTTACTTGCTTATCTAGTGGCCATGATACAATGTTATCATACAATCCTTTATATACCATAATATATAAACTAATAAATCTATTCTGCGCTCCGTGTGATTGATCTCCATTCAAGTAGATTCTTAAACCCATTTTATATCCAAAATTACTTGTTAAAAATACTGGACTATGATTTGATCGTGATGCATCCATCACCGCTTCCCTTCTTTCATTAAACAAAATTATCAATAATCCAAATCATATTGCCATTCATCGACTCTGGGTGATAATAGTCTCTTCTAACCTTTTTATCCTCAAATCATTTTTAATCTGATTATTCTCTAACATCGAATCTCATGAAAATCCATCTGTTCTGTTTTATCAGCCTTACTCTTTAGTAATTTATCTACTTTTCATTTGTACATTCTCTGTTCATCCAACAGATCTTCAAATAATTCCCCATTCTTTATTACTTTACCTTTATTTCTTTCATTTCTCTTTCCAACTTCAATCCTGAATTCTTCTGCTCATCTAACAACTCACCAATTAATTCCGCATTAATTTCACTTTTTATCTTCTCTTTTCAATGCAATAAGTTGTGTTTTCAACTCACTCATCTCTTTCTCTAAATTCTTCTCTGAATTAGTTGTCTGACTCGCTAATTCTGTATTTCGCTCCCATTCTAAATTTCTGATCTGGTTGATCTATATATCGCAATTTCTCCTCAGGCGATAGATGTAACAAGTCTCTTACTTCCATTGTGATTATGCTTTTACTTCAATTTCTTTCCCTCATTTCATTTTAAATTGTTTTATTCAACCTTTTTTTTAATTCATTTTAAAATCATAAACACTTCCTGTTCGTTTATTATTCATAAATCAACTTCCCATCTTTCACCATTTTCTTTTGTAGACTTATACATTCACGAATATATTCACTTTGATTAGTCCATATTTTCAAATCTTTTGATAAGAAATAATATAACAATTTTGCAACTCTCCCATTCCCATCTGCAAACGGATGGATCCATAAAAACCTTACTATAAACTCCCACGCATTCATCTTTTCTTGTTGTGTAATCAATTTTTGTAACTCACTTTCAATTTTATCAGGATGACAATACTGATACACTTCACCTTCATATTTTGTACATCTAACTTTTTGTGAAAACTCTGAAGCTCTTTCATTTTCCATGAAATATGAATGTGCTTCTTTTATCATTTCTACATCTATCCAACTTGAATAAGATCGACATGTTTTCAAATATATAAAAGCACTTTTCAAATCCGATATTTCATCTCCGTTGTAGATATAGTCCACAACATTTGCTCCTCGGAATCTTTCAGCACAATCTTGTAATCCATCAACTATTTTCATATATTCACCATCAAAATCCCAATCAAATCCCTGATTTTTAAATTTTAAATTTAGAGTTTCAATTTCAACTTGATTTTGTTCTAATGTTCGCTTTATTTCACCAACTGTTCCTAACAACTTCTCACCCCAATCTGACATTATATTAACTTTGCGTAATAATTCATCATTTACTCCTCTTATCTTTTTCTGGATTTTCTCCATTTTGTTCATTTGCTCCTGCCTGCAGTTTTCCATTTTTATCCTTATAACCTTTTTTCCCACTTTATATTCACAAAAAAATAACAAATTCTTTTTATACTTTAAAATAATTTAAATCGCCTCCAGAAACCCGAGTCAAAATGTTCATTTTCCAAAGCAACTTCAACCCCCGCCTAATCCGCAGCTTAAACATTCAAACTTCCACGCCTAATCCGCAGCTTAAACATTCAAACTTCCGCGCCTTTTCCTTAAACATTTAAAAAACCGCGCCGCTCTTAAACATTAAAAAAGTCCATATGGTCGTTAGCCTCTATATACTACTTTTATCTTCTTTTTGCATCTCTTTTTTTACATTAGGCACTCCAAATGCAATTTGACTGGCCGCTTCTACATCCCTTTGCCATTCTAAATTGTTTATCTGTGCATTCAAATTACGCATTTTATCTTCATGCGTTAACATTAACAAATCCCCATTTTGAAATGCCATTTTTGTTCACACATATATCTAGTTATTTCTTTTAAGCTTTTTATTCATCTTTTTTTACAAAACACATCAGTTTTTATTCAAACATTATCATTTCATCTTTTCGCATTTCTCTTTGTAAATTTATATTAATTTGAAGTAGAATCTCTCAATAAATCCTTGTTGATTTGTCCATATTTTTATTTCACTCGTCAAATGATAATACAATAATTTAGCAAGTCTCCCATTTCCATCCGCAAACGGATGAATCCATAAAAACCGGGCTATAAATTCCCACGCACTCAAATTACGCTGCTTCAAAATCAATTTTTCCATCTCTCTTTCAATTCTATCTGGATGACAATATTTATATATTTGTCCTTCATATTTACTACATCTACATTTTTTTGAAAACATCGACGCATTTTCTGTTTCCATGAAATATGAATGTGCTTCTTTTATCATTTCTACATCTATCCAACTTGAATAAGATCGACATGTTTTCAAATATATAAAAGCACTTTTCAAATCCGATATTTCATTCTCCGTTGTAGATATAGTCCACAACATTTGCGCCTCGGAATCTTGTAAAACAATTTCCGATTTCATCTGCTATGTTATGCATTCGTTCTTCAAAATTACAATCAAAGCCACGCTTATGAAAGTCTCTCTTCAAATCATAGATTTTACACAAATTTTCTCGTGTATCTGCACTTATTTCACAAATATGCTCTACAAATCTATCAACTTGACTTATTAATTCTCTATTTGCAGCAGCTGATTTTTTACATAATTTCTCTACCCTCTCCGCTGGACTATCTGTTTTATCAAACACAATATCCATTTTTGCTTCCTTTTTCCTTCACCTTTTACATTTTACACAATTTTTTCTGGTTTATATACTTTCAATTTATATCAAAATCTTTTTTTCTTTAAAATAATCTTACGCTTCTGGAAAAACCAAATGCCCTCTGCCAATACATTAATCCGACACCCACACAAAGCTTAAACATTTAACATTCCACCCCACCAAATACTTAAACATTTAACAATCCGCGGCTTTTCCTTAAACATTTAAAAAACCGTGCCGCTCTTAACATTAAAGATTTACATATGGTTGTTATACTTAAACATTTAACAATCCGCGGCTTTTCCTTAAACATTTAAAAAACCGCGCTACTCTTAAACATTAAAGATTTACATATGATCGTTATACTTAAACATTTAACAGTCCGCGGCTTTTCCTTAAACATTTAAAAAACCGCGCTGCTCTTAAACATTAAAGATTTACATATGATCGTTAGCCTATATATACTACTGTTGGTTGTTCGGCAAAATACCTTCAACAAGAACAAGTTTTCCATAATTTGTGGGAAACTGACACAAGTATAAAGCAGAAATTTAAAGCATTACGGCTTCGACTTGAAAGTGAAGTACGACAGAAAGGTCACACCACACTCACATTCCCATATTGGTTTGGTGAACAACATCCAGAACATCAAGTCATCAAAAAACCAGTCATCGATTGGAACATGTTCCGTTCCAACACAACAACCAACAAGCCCAATTATGACAACATACTTCCAGCAGAAATGTGGGATGATGATGAAGACAAAGATTTCCCTATTGGAAAGCAAGTGGAGGACGAAATTCCGGATGTGGAAATTGAGAAAATCATTCCACATGAAGAAGAGGAAATTTCATTCAATCGCTTCCGAAAGGCTAACGCTCGTTTCACGGCAGAAATGGAAATAATCAAATGGATTGAAGGAAGCGACTATGATGTAGATGAACTTGAACTTTTTTGGGACTTATATGACGATAATTTTTAATTTATTTTATACTGATAAAATGATGCGAGTTCAATAAAATTGTTCCTTTTCTCTTGTTACTCTACCTTACATTCTATAAACAACTTATCATCAACTATAAATCCTCGCTCACTGAGCTTCGATAATGGCATCATACATGGAACTCCTGAAGGTATGTTTTTAACACTTTTTGGTTTCTTAAAAGCTTCACTTTCTACTTTTGTTCTAAACGTTTCCTGAACATCCAAATTTCTGTTATGTTGATCAATTATTCTTAATCCCATATTGGTTTACTGACAACAACGCCAAAAAACCAGAGTTCAAGAAACCACTGCCCATCGATTGGAAGACGTTCCGAATAAACATGCCAGAACACGAATAAACACGCCAAAAACACAGAACCACTTTAACATATTGCCGGCTGAAATGTGGGATGATGACGACAACGATTTGCATGTTCCTACATGCAACCAGACGAAAGACGAGATTCCTGATGTTGAAGTTGAAGAAATATTTCCACCCGATGATCAGGAACCGCTTTCATTCACCAGATTTAAACAAGCAAATTCAAGGTATAAATCTGAACTAGCCACATACAAATGGCTTAACGAGATTGACTCCGAAATTGATGAACTTGATTTCTTTTTTGATTTATGTGATGATCATTTTCAATAAGATTTATAATGATAAAATGATACAATGTTCAATAAAATTGTTCCTTTTCTCTTGTTACTCTACCTTACATTCTATAAACAACTTATCATCAACTATAAAACCTCGCTCACTGAGCTCGATAATGGCATCATACATGGAACTCCTGAAGGTATGTTTTAACACCTTTTGGTTTCTTAAAAGCTTCACTTTCTACTTTTGTTCTAAAGGTTTCCTGAACATGTAAATTTCTGTTATGTTGATTAATTATTCTTAATGTTACTTGCTTATCTAGTGGCCATGATACAATGTTATCATACAATCCTTTATATACCATAATATATAAACTAATAAACCTATTCTGCGCTCCGTGTGATTGATCTCCATTCAAGTAGATTCTTAAACCCATTTTATATCCAAAATTACTCGTCAAAAATACTGGACTATGATTTGATCGTGTTGCATCCATCACCGCTTCCCTTCTTTCATTAACAAAATTATCAATAATCCAAATCATATTGCCATTCATCGACTCTGGATGATAATAGTTCTCTTCTAACCTTTTTATCCTCAAATCATTTTTAATCTGATTATTCTCTAACATTCGAATCTCATGAAAATCCATCTGTTCTGTTTTATCAACCTTACTCTTTAGTAATTTATCTACTTTCATTTGTACATTTCTCTGTTCATCCAACAGATCTTCAAATAATTCCCCATTCTTTATTACTTTACCTCTTATTTCTTTCATTTCTCTTTCCAACTTCAATCCTGAATTCTTCTGCTCATCTAACAACTCACCAATTAATTCCACATTAATTTCACTTTTTTTATCTTCTCTTTTCAATGCAATAAGTTGTGTTTTCAACTCACTCATCTCTTTCTCTAAATTCTTCTCTGAATTAGTTGTCTGACTCGCTAATTCTGTATTTCGCTCCCATTCTAAATTTCTGATCTGTTGATCTATATATCGCAATTTCTCCTCGTGCGATAGATGTAACAAGTCTCTTACTTCCATTGTGATTATGCTTTATTACTTCAATTTCTTTCCCTCATTTCATTTTAAATTGTTTTATTCAACCTTTTTTTTAATTCATTTTAAATCATAAACACTTCCTGATCGTTTATTATTCATAAATCAACTTCCCATCTTTCACCATTTTCTTTTGTAGACTTATACATTCACGAATATATTCACTTTGATTAGTCCATATTTTCAAATCTTTTGATAAGAAATAATATAACAATTTTGCAATTCTCCCATTCCCGTCTGCAAACGGATGGATCCATAAAAACCTTACTATAAACTCCCACGCATTCATCTTTTCTTGTTATGTAATCAATTTTTGTAACTCACTTTCAATTTTATCAGGATGACAATACTGATACACTTCACCTTCATATTTTGTACATCTAACTTTTTGTGAAAACTCTGAAGCTCTTTCATTTTCCATGAAATATGAATGTGCTTCTTTTATCATTTCTACATCTATCCAACTTGAATAAGGTCGACATGTTTTCAAATATATAAAAGCACTTTTCAAATCCGATATTTCATTCTCCGTTGTAGATATAGTCCACAACATTTGCTCCTCGGAATCTTTTAAAACAATTTCCGATTTCATCTACTATGTTATGCATTCGTCCTTCAAAATTACAATCAAAGCCACGCTTACGAAAGTCTCTCTTCAAATCATAAATTTTACACAAATTTTCTTGTGTATCCGCTCTTATTCCAAAAATATGCTCTATAAATCTGTCAACTTGACTTATTAATTCTCTATTTGCAGCAGCTGATTTTTTACAAAATTTCTCTACTCTCTCGGCTGGACTATCTGTTTCATCAAACACAATATCTATTTTTGCTTCCTTTTTCCTTCACCTTTTACATTTTACACAATTTTTCTGGTTTATATACTTTCAATTTATATCAAAATCTTTTTTTCTTTAAAATAATCAACCCCCGCCTAATCCACAGCTTAAACATTCAAACTTCCACGCCTAATCCGCAGCTTAAACATTCAAACTTCCACACCTTTTCCTTAAACATTTAAAAAACCGCGCCGCTCTTAAACATTAAAAAAGTCCATATGATCGTTAGCCCCTATATACTACTGTCGCTTGGAGTTTGAAACAGGATGAGTGTTGCAAACAATTGTCTCATCTGTGCAGGCATGTGCATGATTACTGCATCTCGTAAGGAACGTCTGTGCTCTGCATCGTCTTCCAAGAGTTACATTGCTCTTGCTGCATTCTTGAACGTGTCGTGAGTGACTCCGTCCACTGTTCGAATGTCTTCGAAGGAGGTTGCTCCTTTTCTGTGCAGCAATATCAATCTGAGGGCGAAGCGTTCAGCATCTGAAGGTAGAACGTTGTATATTCTGCTTATGACGCCTTTGGGTGGTTTGCGCTTGCGTTGTTGCCACTGCTTGGTGGATTTGTTGAAAGTGTAGTGCTCTGGTATGTCTTGATATAAGTACTGGTGAGCATTCTGTTCCTTCTGGTTGAGGGCAAAGTAAGCCATGAGCATGCTGTTGTTGCTTCTGTGTGCAGCCTGCTCTGGGTCTGTGAAGTAAACAGCGTGTTGGTCCGGCAGGTGAATTGCAAGTCGGACGATTGTGTGGCTCTTGTCGTACATCTCGTATTGCATGAGTTTGCACACGGCTTGATGTGGGCCGACGTATCTGGAATTGAGGTAGTGATGTATCTCGTCATGCACAATGTCTCGCTGTGCGTCTGCTTACTTTGTGACCTTCTTTGATTCGATGTGTGCCATGTCATTGCCTTTGTGGATGTACTTGAAGATGTACTTGACACTTTTGACAGTTGAGCACACCTCCACGTTGATGTGACAGTCGAATTTGAGAAGGAGACTGACATTGTGTGGCACAACCCAAGAGTCGTTAACTTTGTGCTGTTGGAGTTGAGCAGTTGTTTTGCCTGGAAGAAAGGCACATGGTTATTGTCTGCATTTGAATGAAAATGTATCTTATAAGTATGAAATGCAATGAATGTTGACATACCTCGTCTTCTGTAAAGTGGGTAGCCGTTGACATTGAGTTCTGTCTGCTGTGCGAGGTCTTTTGGGAACTTTTTTGTGCATTTCCCATCTTGCATGCAAAGCCATGAGGGATTGAGGATTCCACACGGTCCGTGCATCATGTGTTTCTTGACGATGCGGTGTTCGCGGACGTGGGTGTTCTGGTCTGGTATCTGTGCCGATATGATGCGGTCGACATGTTCTGCTGTGCGTGTTTGTCTTCGTCGGCAAGAGATAGGATCATGTGAGTGTGCGGTAGTCCACGTTTTTGAAATTCTACCGTGTAAACGTATGCGATTACTTTGCCAAAGAAGTTGAGATCGAGTATGTCACACAGGAGTTCTTTGAATTTCAAGTGAAAGACTCGTGTGACAATGTCTGGTCGGTCTTGTGGCTTCTGGTTCGGTAGCAAATCTTCCAAGATGTCTTGCCAGCTGGGATTTGCCGTGAATGTAAGGAATATGTCTGGCTTGCCGTGTTTTCTGACAATGGTCATGGCATCTTGGTAATTCTGTTGTGTGCTCCGCTGACTGCCCGTGAATGAGGACGGTAAGATTACGACTCGTCCAACATCAACGTGCTGTGCGGTGCCTGGATTGTGGGCTTGAGCGAGTAGATTTTGTTGTTCTGCTCGTCTGTATAGGTGATCCATCAGTCCTTTGTACGACTCGACTCTGAGATCTTTCTGATGTGATCTGATGTAAGTGAGGTCGTTGCCCTCTATCTTGGTGAATGCGTCAACCAAATACTGTTGAAAGAGGAGTCTTGAAAGGTGAAGGGCTGAGAAATCGTCTCGCACTTGGATTCTGTACGTGTAGAATTGGCTCGGAGTTACTCGAGTTTGATGTCGCTGTGCTTGGTCCGGATGATTGACGGTATGGGTTGACGGCAGTCTTGCAATGGTTGTACCCCAACCGTGTTCTCCGAACGGAAACAGCAGTGGATAGGTGAGTGGATCGGCTGCTGGATTGGTTGCCTTGATGTCAATCAGGTAGCCGTCACGTCTCTGGATGTGCAGGATTCTGTCGTTTGGATCTGGTGCGGCACCGTCCTTCGTGCTGTAGATTGCTGCTATTTCTGCGGCCGCTGGACTGTGGTACCTGTGATCCTGGTTGGCTCTTGACGTTATGATCATGTCGAATGTGGGAACAGGCTTGTCTGCTGCATTCGCTTGTTGCTGTTGTTGTTGCAGTATGTTGCCTATGTTCTTGTATTCTTGAGCATATGGATTGACTGCAAGAAGATCGTCTTGGAGCTTCTTGATGATGTCTTTGTTCAGATCCCTGTTGGTGGGATTGTTCGTTCTGTGCTCAAGAGCTTCAGCTGTATCCATGATATAGAGCTCAGCGTATTTTGGTTGCTGTCCTTCCAGTGGGCGAAGGTGGGCTAAAGAGAAATACCGGGTGGTCAATAAAAGCAATGGGGGCAATAATGAAAAGTTCAAAAACAGATACACTAATGTGTAACAGAACAATGAGTGAAAAAAGTAGGAAGAGAATCTTAAAATACCTGTCCTGTGATATGCACTGCCGTGTATGGTTATCACGGGTGGCCCCCTGCCCGGAAGCTGCAGTATGTTTGCTGTCCAGGACGCCATTGCCAAGGTGGCATTGTATTGGCGGAATTTGGAAAGAAAATCTTTCGATTCTGAAAATCGCCAAGGAAGAGAGACATCATTGTTGCACGTGGAGGCTGTATTGGAGGTAGGTTGACAGCTCTGCTGTGACAGCATTTTGTGTACTGGTTTCTTGCATTGAGCTCTTCCTTGAAATACTTGGCACCACAATGTGGACAGGTGTTGTTCATTGGTGCTATGTGGTGCAGGTTAATGTTCTCTGCTGGGTGATTTGCAGGTTGTTCTAGTTGCAGTTGTGGTTGTGGAACGGCCGGTGCTGGTGGCTGTTCCTCTGCTGCTGGTTGTAGTGCCCTCTGTTGCAGTTGTGGCAACTGTGGCCTCAATTGCATGGGCTGCATCTGTGGTGGTTGGTGCTGGAATCGCGGGATGAATTGCACAGGGTGCATCTGTTGCAGCTGTGGCTGGAATTGCAAGGGATGAATCTGCTGTAGCTGCTGCTGCCATTCAGGTGGGAACTGGAATGGATGCACGTGTTGTACTGGTTGCTGTAGCAGAGGTGCCATCGCCATTTGCAATCCTTAGCCCCCTGCTGGGTAGGGCGCGAGCCAAAACTGAGCGCCTTGTTGCGCTTGCAATGTTCGAATTGCTTGTTGCTGAGCCTGTTGCTGCTGGAACTGTAATTGTAGCATCTCCTCAAGTGGAACAGCGACTGGTTATTCTGTTGCACGTGTTGCAACGGTTTCAGGCTGTCGTTGTCGGCGAGTCCTATCATAGGCCTTGTTGGCTTGCCGTCGTTGTCGGCCTGTGAAGTTCGTTCGTGCTTTTCGTGGGATTTTTGGGCGTGATAAAACAGAAAGGATATATATAAAAAAAGGATAAGATTATATACATTAAATACGTTAAATATAGTAAGTAAAAGGAACGATATAAATGTGTATACACAAAATCCAGTCGTAGACAGTGTATCTGCGAAAAGTAGAAAATTACGTAAGGAAAACGACGTGGAAATGACGGAAAAGAAAAACAAAAACCCAATCTAGTCAGTAAAGAATGAGTAGAAGATTGTTTAAAACGCACTTACCAGGTCTTACGGCGAAACAGCAACAACAATGTTGGTAGTAATAGTCTCAAACGACGGTTATGAAAGCAAGGAATAAATTCTCGAAGTAATAAATTTCCCGTGTTGAATCAAATAACTGCAGTAATACAAATTACACTGTTGGAAGCAGAATAACCGAATTGCCAAGTAAAAATCGTAGATAACGGCGATAAAGTGAGCTGGTCTCTCAGTTGTAAATTTCGTGTGTCGAATATAATATAACAGAAATATAAATGACAGAAGACAACTCCTTTAAAGAACACAGTCACAGAATTGCAAAGCGAAACTCTGTTTCTGATAAAGTACTTGATAAAATGAAGCTTGATGGCAATTTACCATCTGAGCTCCAAACTTTGTAACAGTTTCCTGTTCTCAGATAATTATAGTGCATACTGACAAAAAAGCAGTGCTCTCACTAACAAAAGCCTAGCGGAACAGTGGCTCAGCTTAAGAGACCAAATTTTATGGAAAAAATTTATTAATGGACAACTTGGGAAGTCTTCATAACCCAAGCTGCAGATACTGCAAAGCTACTGGTTTTCAATTAAGCATAGTGAGTAATGACAAGAAACCAGAGCTTTGCTAAAGCAGCACAAATGAGAAGATTAAATGAAAATTTGACTGTCAAAATTTAATGGCTTTCTGTGAACATGACCAGTTGAAAACCACATTTTGCCTATCATGAAGATTACTTGCTGATTTGGCAAAAAAATGCGGTCTCCATAAAAAACTCTGTTTCTGATAAAGGACTTTATAAAAGGAAGCTTGATGGCAATTTAGGATCTGAGCTCCAGCTTTGTAACAGTTTCCTGTTCTCAGATAATTATAGTGCATACTGACAAAAAAGCAGTGCTCTCATTAACAAAAGCCTAGGGGATAAGTGGTCCGGATCAAGAGACTTTAATTTTATGGAAAAAATTTAGTAATGGACAACTTGGCAAATCTTCATAACCAAAGGTGCACAAACTGGAAAGGTACTGGTTTTCAATTAAACATAGTGAGTACTGACAAGAAACCAGAGCTTTGCTAAAGCAGCACAAATGAGAAGGTTAAATGAAAATTTGACTGTCAAAATTTAATGGCTTTCTGTGAACATGACCAGTTGAAAACCACGTTTTGCCTATCATAAAGATTACTTGCTGATTTGGCAAAAAACTGGGGTCTCCATAAAAAACTCTGTTTCTGATAGAGGACTTTATTACACGAAGCTTGACAGCAAATTAGAATTTCAGCTCCAGCTTTGTAACAGTTTCCTGTTCTCAAATAAAAATAGTGCGTACTGACAAAAAAGCAGTGCTCTCACTAACAAAAGCCTAGCGGAACAGTGGCTCAGCTTAAGAGACCAAATTTTATGGAAAAAATTTATTAATGGACAACTTGAGAAGTCTTCATAACCCAAGCTGCAGATACTGCAAAGCTACTGGTTTTCAATTAAGCATAGTGAGTAATGACAAGAAACCAGAGCTTTGCTAAAGCAGCACAAATGAGAATATTAAATGAAAATTTGACTGTCAAAATTTAATGGCTTTCTGTGAACATGACCAGTTGAAAACCACATTTTGCCTATCATGAAGATTACTTGCTGATTTGGCAAAAAACTGGGGTCTCCATAAAAAAACTCTGTTTCTGATAGAGGACTTTATAAAAGGAAGCTTGATGGCAATTTAGGATCTGAGCTCCAAACTTTGTAACAGTTTCCTGTTCTAAGATAAGTTTAGTGCATACTGACAAAAGAGCAGTGCTCTCACTAACAAGAGCCAAGCGGAACAGTGGCTCAGCTTAAGAGACTTTAAATTTTATGAAAAAAATTTGTTAATGGACAACTTGGGAAGTCTTCATAACCCAAGCTGCAGAAACTGGAAAGCTACCGGTTTTCAATCAAGCATAGTGAGTACTGACAAGAAACCAGAGCTAAGAAAAAGCCTGGCGGAACAGTGGCTCAGCTTAAAAGACTTTAAATTTTATGAAAAAAATTTGTTAATGGACAACTTGGGAAGTCTTCATAACCCAAGCTGCAGAAACTGGAAAGCTACCGGTTTTCAATCAAGCATAGTGAGTACTGACAAGAAACCAGAGCTAAGAAAAAGCCTAGCGGAACAGTGGCTCAGCTTAAAAGACTTTAAATTTTATGAAAGAAATTTATTAATGGACAACTTGGCAAATCTTCATAACCAAAGGTGCAGAAACTGGAAAGGTACTGGTTTTCAATTAAACATAGTGAGTACTGACAAGAAACCAGAGCTTTGCTAAAGCAGCACAAATGAGAAGATTAAATGAAAATTTGACTGTCAAAATTTAATGGCTTTCTGTGAACATGACCAGTTGAAAACCACATTTTGCCTATCATGAAGATTACTTCCTGATTTGGCAAAAAACTAGGGTCTCCATAAAAAACTCTGTTTCTGATAAAGGACTTTATTACACGAAGCTTGACAGCAAATTAGAATTTGAGCTCCAGCTTTTGTAACAGTTCCCTGTTCTCAGATAAAAAATAGTGCGTACTGACAAAAAAGCAGTGCTCTCACTAACAAAAGCCTAGCGCAACAGTGGCTCAGCTTAAGAGACCAAATTTTATGAAAAAAATTTATTAATGGACAACTTGGGAAGTCTTCATATACCCAAGCTGCAGAAACTGGAAAGCTACCGGTTTTCAATCAAGCATAGTGAGTACTGACAAGAAACCAGAGCTTTGCTAAAGCAGCACAAATGCAAAGATTAAATGAAAATTTGACTGTCAAAATTGAATAGCTTTCTGTGAACATGACCAGTTGAAAAACACGTTTTGCCTATCATGAAGATTACTTCCTGATCTGGCAAAAAAACCGGGGTCTCCATAAAAAAACTCTCTTTCTGATAAAGGACTTTATTACACGAACTTGACAGCAAATTAGAAATTGAGCTCCAGCTTTGTAACAGTTTCTTGTTCTCAGGTAATTATAGTGCGTACTGACAAAAAACAGTGCTCTCACTAACAAAAGCCTAGGGAAAGTGGTCCTTAAGAGACTTTAAATTTATGAAAAAATTTATAATGACAACTTGGCAAGTCTTCATAACCAAGCTGCAGAAACTGGAAAGCTACTGGTTTTCAATTAAGCATAGTGAGTACTGACAAGAAACCAGAGCTTTGCTAAAGCAGCACAAATGAAAGATTAAACGAAAATTTGACTGTCCAAATTTAATGGCTTTCTGTGAACATGACCAGTTGAAAACACGTTTTGCCTATCATGAAGATTACTTGCTGATTTGGCAAAAAACTGGGGTCTCCATAAAAAACTCTGTTTCTGATAAAGGACTTTATAACGAAGCTTGACAGCAAATTAGAATTTCAGCTCCAGCTTTGTAACAGTTTCCTGTTCTCAGATAAAAATAGTGCGAACTGACAAAAAAGCAGTGCTCTCACTAACAAAAGCCTAGCGGAACAGTGGCTCAGCTTAAGAGACCACATTTTATGAAAAAATTTATTATTGGACAACTTGGAAGTCTTCATAACCCAAGCTGCAGATACTGCAAAGCTACTGGTTTTCAATTAAGCATAGTGAATGACAAGAAACCAGAGCTTTGCTAAAGCAGCACAAATGAAGAAGTTAAAGAAAATTGTGTAATGGCTTTCTGTGAACATGACAGTTGGAAAACACACGTTTTGCCTATCATGAAGATTACTTGCTGATTTGGCAAAAAATGGGGTCTCCATAAAAAATCTGTTTCTGATAAAGGACTTTATAAAAGGAAGCTTGATGGTAATTTAGGATCTGAGCTCCAAACTTTGTAACAGTTTCTTGTTCTCAGATAAGTTTAGTGCGTACTGACAAAAAAGCAGTGCTCTCACTAACAAAAGCCTAGTGGAATAGTGGCTCAGCTTAAGAGACTTTAAATTTAATGAAAAAAATTTATTAATGGACAACTTGGGAAGTCTTCATAACCCAAGCTGCAGAAACTGGAAAGCTACCGTTTTCAATCAAGCATAGTGAGTACTGACAAGAAACCAGAGCTTTGCTAAAGCAGCACAAATGAAAAGATTAAATGAAAATTTGACTGTCCAAATTTAATGGCTTTCTGTGAACATGACCAGTTGAAAACACACGTTTTGCCTATCATGAAGATTACTTCCTGATCTGGCAAAAAACTGGGGTCTCCATAAAAAAACTCTGTTTCTGATAAAGGACTTTATTACACGAAGCTTGACAGCAAATTAGAAATTGAGCTCCAGCTTTGTAACAGTTTCCTGTTCTCAGATAATTTTAGTGCATACTGACAAAAAAGCAGTGCTCTCACTAACAAAAGCCTAGCGAAAGTGGCTCAGCTTAAGAGACTTTAATTTTATGAAAAAAATTTATTAATGGACAACTTGGAAGTCTTCATAACCCAAGCTGCAGAAACTGGAAAGCTACTGGTTTTCAATTAAGCATAGTGAGTACTGACAAGAAACCAGAGCTTTGCTAAAGCAGCACAAATGAAAGATTAAATGAAAATTTGACTGTCCAAATTTAATGGCTTTCTGTGAACATGACCAGTTGAAAACACACGTTTTGCCTATCATGAAGATTACTTGCTGATTTGGCAAAAAACTGGGGTCTCCATAAAAAACTCTGTTTCTGATAGAGGACTTTATACAGAAGCTTGACAGCAAATTAGAATTTCAGCTCCAGCTTTGTAACAGTTTCCTGTTCTCAGATAAAAATAGTGCGTACTGACAAAAAAGCAGTGCTCTCACTAACAAAAGCCTAGCGGAACAGTGGCTCAGCTTAAGAGACTTTAAATTTTATGAAAAAAATTTATTAATGGACAACTTGGGAAGTCTTCATAACCCAAGCTGCAGAACTGGAAAGCTACTGGTTTTCAATCAAGCATAGTGAGTACTGACAAGAAACCAGAGCTTTGCTAAAGCAGCACAAATGAAAGATTAAATGAAAATTTGACTGTCAAATTTAATGGCTTTCTGTGAACATGACCAGTTGAAAACACACGTTTTGCCTATCATGAAGATTACTTGCTGATTTGGCAAAAAACTGGGGTCTCCATAAAAAAACTCTGTTTCTGATAAAGGACTTTATAAAAGAAGCTTGATGGCAATTTAGATCTGAGCTCCAAACTTTGTAACAGTTTCTGTTCTCAGATAAGTTTAGTGCGTACTGACAAAAAGCAGTGCTCTCACTAACAAAAGCCTAGCGAACAGTGGCTCAGCTTAAGAGACTTTAATTTATGAAAAAAATTTATTAATGGACAACTTGGGAAGTCTTCATAACCCAAGCTGCAGAAACTGGAAAGCTACCGGTTTTCAATCAAGCATAGTGAGTACTGACAAGAAACCAGAGCTTTGCTAAAGCAGCACAAATGAAAAGATTAAATGAAAATTTGACTGTCCAAATTTAATGGCTTTCTGTGAACATGACCAGTTGAAAAACACGTTTTGCCTATCATGAAGATTACTTGCTGATTTGGCAAAAAACTGGGGTCTCCATAAAAAAACTCTGTTTCTGATAAAGGACTTTATAAAACGAAGCTTGATGCAAATTAGAATGAGCTCCAAACTTTGTAACAGTTTCCTGTTCTCAGATAAGTTTAGTGCGTACTGACAAAAAAGCAGTGCTCTCACTAACAAAAGCCTAGCGGATAGTGGCTCAGCTTAAGAGACTTTTTTAAATATTTATTAATGGACAAAAGTCTTCATAAAAGCTGCAGTGGCAAAGCTACCGGTTTTCAATCAAGCATAGTGAGTACTGACAAGAAACCAGAGCTTTGAAAGCAGCACAAATGAAAGAAAATGAAAATTTGACTGTCCAAAATTTAATGGCTTTCTGTGAACATGACCAGTTGAAAACACACGTTTTGCCTATCATGAAGATTACTTGCTGATTTGGCAAAAAACTGGGGTCTCCATAAAAAAACTCTGTTTCTGATAAAGGACTTTATTACACGAAGCTTGACAGCAAATTAGAATTTCAGCTCCAGCTTTGTAACAGTTTCCTTTTCTCAGATAAAAATAGTGCGTACTGACAAAAAAGCAGTGCTCTCACTAACAAAAGCCTAGCGGAACAGTGGCTCAGCTTAAGAGACCAAATTTTATGAAAAAAATTTATTAATGGACAACTTGGGAAGTCTTCATAACCCAAGCTGCAGATACTGCAAAGCTACTGGTTTTCAATTAAGCATAGTGAGTAATGACAAGAAACCAGAGCTTTGCTAAAGCAGCACAAATGGGAAGATTAAATGAAAATTTGACTGTCAAAATTTAATGGCTTTCTGTGAACATGACCAGTTGAAAACCACATTTTGCCTATCATGAAGATTACTTGCTGATTTGGCAAAAAACTGGGGTCTCCATAAAAAACTCTGTCTCTGATAAAAGACTTTATAAAAGGAAGCTTGATGGCAATTTAGGATCTGAGCTCCAAACTTTGTAACAGTTTCCTGTTCTAAGATAAGTTTAGTGCATACTGACAAAAGAGCAGTGCTCTCACTAACAAAAGCCTAGCGGAACAGTGGCTCAGCTTAAGAGACCAAATTTTATGAAAAAAATTTATTAATGGACAACTTGATAAGTCTTCATATAACCCAAGCTGCAGAAACTGGAAAGCTACCGGTTTTCAATCAAGCATAGTGAGTACTGACAAGAAACCAGAGCTTTGCTAAAGCAGCACAAATGCAAAGATTAAATGAAAACTTGACTGTCAAAATTGAATAGCTTTCTGTGAACATGACCAGTTGAAAAACACGTTTTGCCTATCATGAAGATTACTTCCTGATCTGGCAAAAAACCGGGGTCTCCATAAAAAAACTCTGTTTCTGATAAAGGACTTTATTACACGAAGCTTGACAGCAAATTAGAAATTGCCCAGTGGGCAAACAACGTTGCTGCAACGTTGAAAAAACGTTGATGTCCAACGTTGTATCTACGTTGAAATTATGTTGGAAATGAAAGTTTTTGTCAACGTTGAAGTTCAACGTTGACACAACGTTTGTGTTGCAACTATTTTTCAACGTTGATATTATGTTGAATCAACGTTTAATTAACGTTTTTTCCACGTACGTCCACCTAAGAGCATTCATTATTTATTTCACAATTTTTAGTTCAACATAATCCTCTCACAAGCTCATAATAGAGCTAAACTTATTTCGTGTATTTGGAACAGGGCAAGTTTCGTATAGATAAATAAAGACAAACTATACATTTGCAACAACTCATTGAAAATTCATCCTTCTATGTTTACACAAAAAATAAAAAGTTCGTATACTTTTTTGAAACTACTAAATTATATCTTTGCTTATTTTATTTCTTTCCACCATCTTTTCTAAGTCTTTCAACTTTTAGTAATTGGCAAGAATGCTGTTAATTTCAGTTTCCATCGCTTTTTTCCTGGATATTGGAGAACCACAACTAGAAGAAAAGAGAATGCAAAATTTAATTCCTGACAAAGCTCCATAACATGTTACTCGCAAATTTACCAGTTTTAAATAACTTCTAGTTCTGAAACTATCAAGGAATGGCAATTGGAGAGTTCATGTTAATTAACACTTAAAAACATGATAGGCCTACCGAATAAAGTGCTTTTTGTTCTTTCTCTTTATCGACTTCAACTGTGTAACGGCGCTTTCAGTTATAATTTCCTGCATAAATCAACCAAACTATTGGTATAAAATACCCTTAAAAATGTAAACCCTTTAAATAATTATTTGCTTTACGATTATCAAATCATGAAAATTTGAATAATTGATGTTCATTTAAGCTTGAAAATACAAGACTTACCAAATGGATTCTTTGACATATTTTCTGTTGCAACTTGTGCTTTGCATTTTCTCCAAGTATCGAAGGAGCCAAATGGTTCAGACTTTTGCACAGCTTTTAAATGACAACGTCAGTGCAACTTCACTCAAATATATTTTTCTCAGATGTTAGTAAATTTTGCTGTCAAGGAATACTTGTAATTTAAAGTTCAAACATTGAACTAACCGCCAAAAATCCCTCACTTTGAAACTCTGTCAAAGAGTGTAAAAGTTTTGTTGCTTGGAAACAAAAGAACAGTGCCTTCCATTTTCGAAGGCAAAACAAAAGGAAAGGCGGGAATAATTTGCGACATCGCAGAGGTTGTGTAAGCATAGAAGGATGAATTTACAATTAATTATTGCAAATATAAAGTATTTTTATTTATCTACACAAAACTTGCGCTGTTCCAAATACACGGAAAAAGTTTAGCTCTTTTACGAGCCTGTAAGAGGATTATGTTGAATCAAAAATTGTGAAATAAATAATTCAATAATGAGTGCTTTGGGTGGACGTACGTGGAAATAACGTTAATTAAACGTTGATTCAAGAACATAATGCAAACATTGAAAAATGGTTGCAAGAAAAACGTTGTCTCGACGTTGATCTTCAACCTTGACAAAAACTTGTCTTTAACTTTGCTTTCATAGCAATAGTTAACTTCTTTATCATATTAGAGTTATTCATTCACATCAAACTTCGCAATGCGATCAGTGTTAGAAAAATACTAAAATCTATTCAACGTTGATTCAACGTAGTATCAACGAAATATCTCAACGTTGTTTTCGGGTTGAGATATCGACGTTGATAAAACGTTG
Source organism: Sanderia malayensis (assembly GCA_013076295.1). Classification (NCBI taxonomy): domain Eukaryota; kingdom Metazoa; phylum Cnidaria; class Scyphozoa; order Semaeostomeae; family Pelagiidae; genus Sanderia; species Sanderia malayensis. Next base: position 194,260 of record RQOL01000759.1, on the reverse strand, counting down.
AACAAACGTTGATCAACGTGTTAACCAAATTTCAACGTCATATCCACGTTGAATCAACGACGCATTGCCCACTGGGTGAGCTCCAGCTTTGTAACAGTTTCCTGTTCTCAGATAATTATAGTGCATACTGACAAAAAAGCAGTGCTCTCACTAACAAAAGCCTAGCGGAACAGTGGCTCAGCTTAAGAGACCAAATTTTATGAAAAAAATTTATTAATGGACAACTTGGGAAGTCTTCATAACCCAAGCTGCAGATACTGCAAAGCTACTGGTTTTCAATTAAGCATAGTGAGTAATGACAAGAAACCAGAGCTTTGCTAAAGCAGCACAAATGAGAAGATTAAATGAAAATTTGACTGTCAAAATTTAATGGCTTTCTGTGAACATGACCAGTTGAAAACCACATTTTGCCTATCATGAAGATTACTTGCTGATTTGGCAAAAAAATGCGGTCTCCATAAAAAACTCTGTCTCTGATAAAGGACTTTATAAAAGGAAGCTTGATGGCAATTTAGGATCTGAGCTCCAAACTTTGTAACAGTTTCCTGTAATAAATGTTGATAATTAGTGGAAAAGGTATTGACGCAAACAGAGAAACTGCATGAGTTAAGTAGGTCGTACACATTTTCCACTCACTTGATTTTGCAAGAATTGGCAGTTTGGTGTTCAGTATTGTATAGCCTGCCTCCTCTTCCCTAATTAACTGCACCCTGTTTTCTTCTTGCAGCTGAATGATGAATGGTTTTGGTCTTTGCCATTCTCCGCTATCTGACATGTACACCCACGTTGGCAAGTTAGAATGGGGTTGCGATCCATGCTCCTACAAAAACAATGCAAGTTTAACAGACTACAACTATCCCACAAACCAACTTAAAAGTGACCATTTGTTAAAAAAGAAAAGGTGGTCAAATATTTACCAAAACGAGAACACACTGTCTTGCTGACGGCATTGATCTGTATTAGTCACAAATGCTTTTGAAATATGCGGGTAAAAATTGCTCTTTAATAGGCTGTGTCCAAAGATTTTTCAGGTTTAGTTTCTCGGTTATGCCAAACTCAGAGGACAAACCTTTCCATGTCAAGAAAAATACTTCCTGTTCAGGTTTCGTTTCGTTATCTCTGGAGATGTGGCAAATTTAGGTATATATATACTAGGGGTCATCACTCGCTTCGCTCGTTCGGCCCAGCCTGTCAAGTAAAAAAAGCTTAATCTGGTTGGCACACTTTGTGCGCTGCATTCGCCTATGCTCATGCCTCTTTCAACGCCACATACGATGGGTTAGCTCACTGCGCTCGCCTGTCTATCTATTATCAAGAAACATAGACTGATAGCACACACTTCAGGCGCTGCATTCCCTTACGCTCATGCCTCTTTCAACTCCATGTACAATTGGTTGGCTCGCTACGCCCGCCTGTGGTTGATGCACTTCGTGCGCTGCATTCGCTTACGCCCATAAATACATACATACGTACATACATACATACAAACATACCTACATACCTACATACCTACATACCTACATACCTACATACCTACATACATACATACCTACATACCTACATACATACATATATACATACATATACACTAAGAAGAGAGAGACTCAGAAGAAAAAACTTGCCATCTCGACAAGCCTGTTTCGTGGTTACCCACTCATCAGGAGATGTACAGATAAATATATTCTTATAAACAACTAATTTATATGCTGAGGGTGGTTAAGAAAGTATGCGGGGGAGGTGTTAGCCTGTGTATCTATTATCAAGAAACATTGACTGATAGGGCGCACTTCGTGCGCTGCATTCGCTTACGCTCATGCCCCATTCAACCTCTCTTACAATGGGTTTATTCCCTAGGCTCACCTTGGTATTTGCTTTTAGTCATGTTTCCAGATAGTACACATCACTTTAGGGGGGTGTAGAATAAAGTTTGAGACATTGGCCTTGTTTTTACAAAATAAGCCTCGTATTGGCGATTTTTGCATTGACATGGAATATTGCATCATAAGATGGCAAGTGACCTTTGAAAGCACAAAACTTTTGGTGAAGGGATAGTGAAAAGTTGAACAAATGTAAATTGTAACTGTGGGTAGGTTAGCAGAAGAATGGACTTAAACTTTACTAATAATATGGCATAACAGATGAGCATTAATTTTGTGCAAGTATTGCAGCTGCATGCCAAGGATAAAAGTAATACATTGTTATTTTACCAGTGTCCCATATAAGTCCATTATAATTAGGCAATAACCTGACTCAAAAACTGCTTAAATTACAATGTGATAGAAACTTACATTAACAGAACTCTTTTCCATGAGTTTTTCAAGGTTTCCATTGACATTTCATGCATAGTGTAGTAAATGTTTGTTTCGGTCATTTGACATTTGCATGGTGTGAATAGCAAGTATTAGTGACATTGACAGCTTCAGTTAAGCACTTCAGTATTTGTTTCACTAAGAATCATACAGGAAAAAAGAAAGAATTAATAATCAATGAAATGACCATATGATAATTACAGGATAATAGGACACCATGATTGTTGTGCAGCCATAATGATCAATAGCCCTTGTGGATTACATGGAAGAAGATGTTTGAAATGCAAAATAAGTGAAAATTATCTTTCCAGTGGTTTATGAATACTTCATCCATCATCAATATTGAAGATAAAAATAGTTTCATGGGGATGTCAATATATTTTGCTTGTGACTGACACATGAAGGCAAAATGAACAGTAAAAAATCCATAAATTGGTAAATACTTCAAGAATCATTTTAAATCCAAGCTAGTACTGGAGGCACATGTAGTTAGGGCATAAAACATTTATTTTAGAAGCAAGTAAACTATGAAGGTTTAAAATAACTAATCTGAATCTTCGATTTCGTTCCCTCCCCTCCCCTCCCAATCAGTGAAGTTAGCATGGTCTAACCCAGATTAAGCTGGTTTAACAACTTGAGGAAATTGGATTGGGAATGAGTTAAAAAGAAGATCTGTATTACCTGTATCATACATTGAAAATGTCCCTTGTAAATTTGGAAATAGTTTACCAACTTCAAGTTGTCCTGTTCGATGAGCTTTTTGTGATGCCAAGCCAAGCTGTTTCAAATTCTTATTTTAAAAGTTAGCGGTGTCAGGTTACCCCGGTGGGCATTGATGGAAAAGAGGCTAAAGTTTTTTCAATGCAACACAACGACCTCGTTTCAATGGGGGATAAAGGGCTGGAAGGACACCAGAAATGCATCTCATTAAAAAGGGGCATTGATGAAGTTCAGTAAAATTGAGCAGAGAGTACATTAATCCTATATTGCTTTGGTATATAATATATTTATTAGTACATCAACGGCAATAAAGTAAGTATCATTGATGATAGCTTCAATTATGTGCTACACACAACTATAAAAAACTGTTGGCATACAGTGTCATAAAGGAAAGCATGGGCTTTAACATCCACGAAAAAAAATGTACACAAACTGTAATGTTCGTTTAAGGTTCATGTTTTATAAATCGATAGTGAACATCAATGAGAGAAAATTTGTCCCATCTGTAGATTGTATTGATGTCTTCATTCATCATGTGGAGTGTTCTGCGACGTTGACAGCATTGTTCAATAGAAATTCATACTCGTGTGGCACAGAGCAACGTTACGGATGTTGTTGTTCATCGTGCGTTTTTACCATTAAAGGGCTACTCCCACCATATTTTTCTATTTCATTTCTGGGTAGTTTTTGATGGAAAAACAGGTACTGCACTTTTTAAATTTCGAAATTCGCTCATTAACACCTCTTTTCACGGCTCCAAAAGTGCGATTTTCAGGCCATTTCTGAAAATGTCGCGCAACATGAAACGATCTGGGCCGAGGTTGTGTGACGTAGATGCCGGAACGCAAAAAAACTTCTGTCTTTGGCTTCAGTATGGAAAAATCAACGTTGCGTCCGGTTTTCTCCCTTGTTTTCAATGATAAATACAAATGTTTTTTCAAACCACTTCAACACCATCATTACAAAGCTTATTGACATCCCCCCGTGTGTTTTTTTTTTAATTTTCGGCATTGTTAAGGGCTGAAAATTGACTCCAAAGCTGATGCAGTGACAATGGATTTTTCCAGTATTCACACGCCTCACGTGGTTATGTGTTCATCACTCAACCACAACCTCTTCCTTCCTTTCATTTTGCGTGATAAAACAACCAGCAAACGTTCGTAAATCGTGATATAATAAGTTTGTTTATCGTGCCATCAGTTCTATACTCTATTTTATCAAGTTTTGCCGTGTGCTTGGTTTTAGCAAGATAATTATGGATTATTTTTGTATTTACTACTTGGGTTTTTGTCAAAGATATTGAAATGCTAAAGTGATGCGCTGTTAAAAAGTTGCTCAAATTGAAATTGTTTGGCTGACATATCCATGGAGTTCTTGTTATAAATTATATATATATCTTGGTGATTACATTGAAACCTAAGGCAAAGTAAAGGTGTATATTGTTGACAAAGTCAGACAATATAACCAAAACCAGCACACCAGTATGAAGCCCAACATTTTGCTGGAAAGTTTTTCTTCGAATTCACATTGAACTTGTCAAATCTTCGATCTCTGGGCATTAATGTTTACACTCCTGGAAGGGATTTTCGAGTTTTTCCACACAGTTATGACCATAACTACACTTGAAATATTACCAAAATATGAGCTGCTGCTTCAAATACACACCAGATAAAACAAATGAGGTTATTTGCATGCATTATTAGTCCAAAATAGCATTATTCTATTTTACCCGTGCCAGGACCTGCTCGGCCTAGCGATTTTGCAAATTTTTGACTGACCCGATTTGGTTTAAATCTTATAAATGCGTAGATAAGAGCTCACAAATTTTCCATACTATCAATTCTATCGAAAAATTGTTGAAAGAGAGCTTCCTCCTCTTTAATTGAATAGATTTCGAATTCATATTGTTATTTAAAACCATCCCGCACCACTGAAGACTGTATGTGAAGCTCGCTCGAGACTGCGACGTTGAGGTCGAAAAACATGCCGGCTTGCAGCGTAAGCGTGAGCAAATCATCCTCATTTGTGTAAAAAACTCACGCTTTTCATGATAAACGAGACATCAACAGATTCCTTAGATCCTGAACTGGTGCGTGGCAGGGTTTAATTTTTCAAATACGACTTGGTTTTGACTATAGATATGCAAAACGTTTTCGTGCGAGCTTTGGTACTGAACACAATAAAGTAAATTTTCTGCGTTCCGGCATCTGCGTCACACCGGCCTCGTCCCAGTTTTCTTTTTGCCCGACTTTTTTCTGGAATGTGCATGTTTGGAGGCGTAAAAAAGGGTGTTAATGAGCGAATTTAAAAATTTAAAAACTGCAGTGCCTGTTTTTACGCCAAAAACTACCCAGAAATGGAATAAAAAAATGTGGTGGGAGTAGCCCTTTAAGGACGCAGTCTATAGAAAATTTTAAATCGGAGCTTTTCCAGATAAACTAGAATTGTGATGGCCCTGATGAAGATATTGAGTCAACAATTTGCAGGAAGATAGTTCTGTATTCATGTTCTTCGAAAATGATAACAAAAATGAAAAATGGGGTTTCATTACCATGACAACAGTAATTAATTGAAGGGTACTTTTAAACTTTAGGAACATTTTTTTCCTAAAGCAGAACAGATACTTTACAAAAGATTATACTGAAGGATTAACAACACCAAGATATTTAATTTAAGCAATGGAAATTTTCCTTCCTTGTATATTAGTGGGGCTGCCCCCAAAAAACACTGTTTCCATAGTAACAATGGATTTTCAAAATATTTCTAAATTTCTATTGTACAAGTTGTAATACTAAGTAAGTTGAATGTAATGTTAAAATTTGAGGGTTGAAGGAGTCATAGTTTTGGAATAAACTGTTCCTAAAGGATGAGATACTGTAAATATAAAGATTTGAGAAAAACGGTGTTAAAGAAACACAACAAGAACAATATACTACAAGAGCAAATATTATAAAATGCAACAGAAAAAAGTTAAATGTTATTACCCCAGTGACAGATTGTTACAAATCCTTGTCTTGAAAGAACTGGCAAATTGAGTTTTCATTAATAAAAGTAATATCAACTGTTTCATTTTTTTCCGAAAAATCCAATTTTCGTCTCTTTTGACCATCTTTCCTATCAGTGTTGCATTTCGTTGGCAAATCTGGCTTTGCTCCCAAACCAAAACTCCCAGCCTTGTAAGAAACTGCCTCATTTTTGCCTTTTTTCTTTGTTAACCTTTTCTTTTTCCTTGCTAATCTATATTTTTCAGATATCTGTCTTGCAGAATTAGTGAGTCGATTCTTATCTTCTTGCCTGAGAGAAAGCAGAGTATTTCTTCCCACATTCACACCTAATCTCTCCATGATGACAAACTTGCTGCTTGCTCCTGTATTCCATTTGCATATAGTTTCACAGACACCAATAATGATTCGACGCTTGCCACAGAACTTTGTTTTTGGCACTGATGACCAAAGACGTCCGTTGATGCTTTCATTTTGGTTCTGTGTCAATCCAAGTAAACACCGTTGTAGCAGATCACTTTCACTCAGTCTCTTAAAAATTGGCTGCAGTTCCTTGAAAAAAACATCACTTAGTCTGTGTGTCTCCTTATAAAGCTTAGATTTATTTGCTTTGTCTCTCCAAAAACGGCACCAAGACTCTTTTCCACGTGGACAAAATCTATGCTGGAAAGACAATGGCTTTTTACTATTAGTGACAACATGATGCAAGATGGCATTAATTCCATTTTTCATTCCTTTCAGGTTTCCCTTATTTTGTCGGATTGCCAATCCATAGTAGTTTTGAATTTGTTTTATTACATCTTTTGTGAGGCGTCCTGCTCCTCCTACACCTTTTCCATCAGAGAGTTTTTTGCCCTTCATGTTTTTCTTGTACTGCAAAAGGGCAGAACCCATTCTTTTCTGTATGTGACCAACACATTCTTCTTTTTGCACACTATAGGATTCACCATAACATGCCTTTAATTCTTGCACCACCTTTCCAAAACAACTGCTGTCACCATCCCCAACAAACTGTGTGTACTTCAAACACCTCTTTTCAATACTTCTTTTGAACATGGCAATAGCTCCTTTACTTTCCATGTCTCCAGAAGAGCCAATGTGGTTGATCTGACAGACGTTGTTGATTCCAGCTTCAATGGTATTGGAATTTGGAATTGCGAATGCGATGTTCTGCCATTAATAAGCAGTGTTGCTGCAATTCCTGACCAAGCCATGCACTGAACTTTGTGCCCAGATGCATGAAGATTACGAACCAACGTGTTGTAGAGAAATGTTTTCCCTGTGCCAGCTGGTCCGTCGAGAAAGTGACAGTTCTGCTCTGATTGCGCCTCAATCGCTTAAATAATGGCTGTGTATACCACTTGTTGTTCTGGATTCAACGCAGTGCGCATTTGTTCTCCTTGCTCTCTTTCGTTTTCAACATCCATGTGATCTTTCTCTGAAAACATAAATAATAGTTTATTTGGTAGAAATAGAATTATATATTGGCTAAATTATAACAGTGAATATCATCATGTTAAGTTGTAAATCACCTTGTTCTGGAATGATAAAGTCGGCTGGCAACTGAGGAAGATGATCGTAGTTCGTGATTGACAAACCATGAACCTTCAAATTGTTGTCAGTATCATGTAGACATTGATACATATGTCTGTCTTGAAAGGTTATGTCTGGATTGTTGAGTTGATCACGTCTGACAAAGTCTTCACTCATTGCTTCTTTGAAGGCGTTGAAGAGTGTTCTGATGTCTGATGGCGTTTGAAAGAGTAGCAATGATGCCACACCCAGACGGCACACTAGATCATGACCAACATTCAACCCCAAACGCCCGGCCATTGACCAAGGAAAGCGTGCATGTTTGGGCCATGATGGGTCATGATGACAGCAATGATCTATGCGTATTACCCATGCTTTGAGCAGTGGTGTATCACGCTACATATTCTCTCAATCAGCAGTCAAACAGCCGAGAATAAGAATCCAGATTGCGTGTGACTTCAATTCGATTGCATCTGAGTTGCGTCTGAGTTGTGAAGGCATATTGAAGATGACAGCTTCATCAAGACAACGTGTGACTTCAGCATCATCTTCTAATAGCCCTAGAGCTAATGCTGCATCTTTGAAGGAGTCACATAGATTACCTTCTACTGTACGAAGGTCTTCAAATGAAGTAGCTCCTCGTTGATGCAATAGCAAAAGTCTGAGTGCAAATTTTTGCTCGCAAGGTCTGGGCTGCACTTGATTTACTCTACCAATGATTGGCATTGTTCTTCGTTGTCTGGCTGTCCATGTTTTTTAACGCTCCTGGAAGACATAATGCTCTGGTATCTCATGATAGAGGTACTGACGTGCAGCTGGATCTTGCTGGTTGAGTTCAAACCATGCTGTGAGTGTTGTTCTATCACCAATGTTGTTGAGTCTTTGTTCGTCATCATTGTCATGAAAGATGACTTGTTGCTCAAATGGCAGATGAACAGAAAGCCGTTTGACTATGTGGCTTTTGTCGTGCATGGGGAACTGCATAAGCCGATAGACAGCTTCATGTGGTCCAATATATCTTGCATTGATGTATTGGCGCACCTCGTCGTGTTCAATGTCTTGAGGTACTTGCTGTTGATTTTCTTCAAGAATTTCAACATGTGCCATATCATGTCCTTTGTGGATATATTTGAAAATGTACTTGACACTTTTAACTGTACTGCATATTTCCACGTTGATATGACACTGATATTTGATGAGTAGGTGTCTGTTGTGGGGCACTACCCAAGTATCATCCAAAATGCGGTCATTCACATTGACTGGATGAAGACAGCCTCGTCTGTAGAGAGGATAGCCGTTGACATTGACTTGAGTGTCAGCAACTTGTTCTTTTGGAAACCGCTTTTTGCATCTGTTGTTTTCCATGCACACGCATTGAGGATTTAAATTTCCACAGGGTCCATGTGTCATGTGCTTCAGGACCAACTTGTGATATTTTGCATCCTGTGGATCCGGTATCTCTGCTGATATGAGTTGATCCACCTGACAATGAACATGAACATGATAGTTAGCAACTATTATTGAGATCACGTATGCAGATGACATCACCTACCTGAGCACGAGCGAAGAAAGAAACGACAAGATTGAAAAGGAAGTACCATCTACCCTGAAAGACAGAAACCTGTATGCAAACTATACCAAAACAGAGAAAGAGACAATCACAAGAAATGGCAGTGAAAACTGGAAAAAGATCAAGTTCCTAGGAAGCCTACTTGACACTGAGAGAGACATTAACAGAAGGAAATGTCTTGCTATTGCAGCAATCGAAAATCTGAAAGACATTTTCTACAAAGACAAAAACTCAGTTGGAATCAAAATGAGATGTTTCCAAGCCTATGTAGCTGGTATTTTCCTCTACAACAGTGAAGTGTGGACAGTTACTGAAGATCTTAATCATAAAATTGATGTGTTTCAAAGAAAACTCCTACGAAGAATTCTCAACATCAAATGGACCAGGAAACTGCCTAACAGCAAACTATATCAGATAGCAAAATCTGAGCCTTGGAGTACCACCATAAAAAGAAAGCGTCTCAGTTTCCTGGGACATGTTATGCGTTTAGACCCTGGGACACCTGTAAGAAAGTCCATGAAAGAATTCCTCAGGCCTGTCAAACGCCCACAAGGAAGACCAAAGAAAACCTGGATGGAAGTGATAAAGAATGATCTGAAAGAAATCAACATTGAATTGAACTTTAAGAAACCAGAAGAGACAATCAAAGTACTAGAATATCATGCACGGAACAGAGAGAGATGGAGAAGTTTGGTGAGGCACGCTGTGCCGCGCAGTAATACCTCACAGTAACTACTGCCACAGCGGCAGACGCGCACTGAAGAAAGAAGAAGAAGAATTGAGATCACATACAGAATAGTTGTAGCACATGTCCATCATGACATACTCTGCATTTGATGTTATAAATATAATTTTATGAGTAAGAATTATTACAATCTCTATATCAGAGTATGTAGATATTACCTGCTGTGGTGTTCGTGGTTTATCAGCTTGTGAAAGAAACAGGATCATGTGTGCGTGTGGTAGGCCTCTCTTCTGAAATTCTATGACATACACATGTGCAGTGACATGTCCAAGAATGTGCTTGTCTAGTATGTCTTTGAGTAGTTCTTTGAGTTTGAGTTGAAATACTCGTGTGACAATGTCCGGTCGATCGTTGGCCGTCTGATATGGATGAATGTTTTCTTCTATCTCCTTCCATTTGGGATTGGCAGTCATTGTGAGGAAGATGTCTGGCTTACCATACTTCCTTACAATTGTCATTGCATCTTGAAAATGTTGATACATGTTTCTTTGGCTGCCTGGAAAGGATGATGGTAGAATGATAACACTGCCAACATCGATATGTATAGGCTGATTCGGATTGTTAGCCCTGGCCATCTGGTTTTCGAGTTCAGCTCTTCTGTGGAGATGATCCATCAGGCCTCGATAAGTGTCAACACGAAGCTGACGTTGATTTTTCATAATCCAGTGCAGTTTATTGCCTTCTATCTTTGTATATGCATCTACCAGATACTGTTGAAATAGAAGTGATGCAATGTGGATGGCTGAGAATGCATCCCTGACCTGGATTCTGTATAAATAGTATTCGGCAAGGGTTAGTCTGGTATGACGGTTACGATCATTGTGGTGTTCACCCGCTACGTGCGCTGTCGGCAATCGTTGAAGGTCCAAACTGTAAACGCTGTCACCATGAAAGAATATCAATGGATACGTGAGTGGATCGGCAATTGGACTCGTTGCGTAAATCTTCATGAGATCTCCGCGTCTTGTTTGTATCTGCAATTCTCTATCATCAGGATTTGGTGCACCTCCATTTTGTACAGTATATATAGCTGCAATTTCTCTGGCAGTGGGATTGTCGTATCTGCGATCTTGTTGTGGGCGACCTGTGATGATCATTTTGAATGTCGGAACAGACTGATTGTTTGCAATAGCTTGCTGCCGCTGTTCCTCCAATATTTCACCCATGCTACGATAATGTTGCGCAAACCGATTGACTGCCATTAATTCATGCTGTAGAAGTGCAACAATGTCCAAATCAAGACATCGTTGTCTTGCAGTGTTTTGCCGTTCCTGCAATGCTTGTTGCATATCCATGATGTAAAGTTCTGCATATTTTCTGGTTCTGTCTGTTTCTGTTACACCTGTTAATGATCCAACAAAGCATAAGTTTGGGAATTAGAAATTACACTGCATCAATAATGAGGGAATTGATATTTAATGTTGAATGGAATTATTGTAAGTGTGAACATATTCTATAAATTACCTGTCATGTGATATGCCTTTCCGCGAATTGTGATAACTGGTGGTCCAGCTCTAGCATGACGTACAATATCAGCCTTCCATGATGCCATGGCCATTAATGAGTTGTATTGGCGGAAGTGCTTTAAGAAATATTTAGATTCGGCAGTATCACCAGTGTATAAATGCATGACACTTACTGGAGGTGATTCAATTTGATCCAGAGCAATTAAACCTCCCATGCAACATTTGTTGTATTGTTTTTTTGTGTTTTGTTCTTCTTTGAAGTACTTTGCACCAAAATGAATGCATGTTCTGGTCATTTTATTCAAGTGGTGTGGTAATGGGGAGAAGGGGATGAGGTTTTCAGCTTCATTGTTCTCGGGGACAGGGTTTTCAACTTGCATTTGCTGATCTTCAACGGGTTCTGGTATCTGATTTTCATCAGGTACTGGAACTGCATCTTGCATCTCGATGTCTGCAGGCTGTTCTGCTGCTGGAAGCCCTTGGTTCTGAATGGGAAGCTCTAGTTTCATGTCCATCTCCATTGGCTGTATCTGTGGAAGAGGATCCTGTGCTGGAAATGGCTGATATTCAGGGGCTTCTAGCTGACGGTTTTCGAGCTGCAATTGTTGAAGATCGTTGACTGCTTCTAGTAGGTTATCGGCATTTCCTGTCTGTTGAGGTTGAAGCTGTTGGTTGATCTGTCTCCTATACTGCACATTCTCCCGCACTTGATTTTGGCGTCTGTCACCGGTTATACTTCTTTTGGCCTTGCGCGGCATGGTGCAAGTTGTGATTTGAAAAAGAAGTAGGAACAAATTAAATTAGGCAATATTGTTGTAAATGCTATTGTTTGGCTTCAATAGCAACAACACTGAAAATAATTAGAGCCTTGGGTAAAGCTGCAACACAAAGACGTAAATATTATATATTTTAAGGGTATGGTAGTGTTAAGTATAATGTTGTAAATAAGTCATTATCATAAAAGTAATGCTATGTAATATGATGTAATTTTTATGAAAACCCTTACGTTAAACTGTGCTCGTTTCTGTTATGTAAACAGTCACTAAAATGGAAGAGAGTAAATTGAAATTAAAATTATTGTTGACATGAATAAACGAATCATAAAAAGAGACTCCTAAAACCTGTATGCAATGAAAATTAACTTGTTGAATCCAGTGCAGTTGTTAAGAATTCAACAAATTTGGTTACAGAGTAAATTTGTTAAAAACGGCGCCATAAATGTTTGTTCATATATTCCAGATGCATAAAACAAAAGTGATGTTTTTATCCATGGTAAAGAGTAACTCGCTGCACATAGGTTACATTTACAAATCATTTAAGAACTAAAATATCATGTTCTGGTTCTGGTATCTGATGAAAATCAGATACCAGTAATGGAAAGAAGTTTGTAAAAGAGAGGTGTCCGTTATTTTAAAATCGATCAAAGTTGGCCTGTTTTTATAAAGTAAACAACTAATTAAAGAGCTGAACAAAATAGTGAGAAGGAAAAACTGCAATGAATTAATTCATTTCTTACCGAGCCTTGTGTCTTTCAAAGCTATGGTGAGAAGCGAGAGAGAAATTAGGATAGTTATAAACTTGAAATATTTAATAAAAGTATGATGCCTGAATAACAACCTGTTCTTGCCATGAAAAGCATGGAAAGAAGAGCAAAAATTATTGACATTATTAAGCGAAATAGCGATAAAGAAGCTTGTCAGCTTATAATGATAGCTTGTTAGAAAAAAACAACATTCATAATACTTACTCAGCGATAAATAATTCCATATAATGATATCCTATTTATAGTTTGGACAAATAAATTAAATTAGGCAAAATCTAATTGTGCAAATAATTAGAGGCGGGATTTCTATTGTACCATACAGCTCCCATGATTGGTTTATACACGTCACGTGTTAGAAAAGGCGGGAAACTTGTTAGTGAAAAGGGAATTCCCCTTCGTCCGTCAGATTTGTTATAAAGGTAGGAGAGGGAAAATGCACGTGAAATTGAATTACATCATGGCGGCGATAGCATGCCAGCCAAGTATAGCCAGTGAGTATAGCAGATTGAGGAAAGGCATGGTGAGAGTCCAACTGCATCTTCTTAAATCATTTCCATCTGAAGAGTATGTATAAAGTATTTTGACTCACTGTTAAAAATGTGTTAACTCCAGTCTCATTTTCTGAGTTTAGATGGCAAAAATCGCTTAAAAAAGAATCATACTGTGAATAAATGACCACTGTTACCTGGTGCAACTGCAACATCGCATTCATGAAAGTGAATACCATGCATTGGGTTAGTTATTAAGTGAAGGTTTTGCAACGAAATCATGTCAACATTCATAACTGATAAAGCTTTCTGAATTATTAGAAATATAATTTAAATATTAAAAATACTGGAACATATAATTTGGAACATTTGGAACATATAAAATAAGAACATTTGGAACATATAATGAGAACAAATACTATAGTAATAAAACTTTGACCATGGATGAACAAAAAAATGTGAAATGTTTTTCAAATTTTGGATATGAAAAGTAGATAATGTTAGTCAATATTTTGTGTAAATATCAGCAGTTGTAATTTTATGATGGTTTAAAAGTTTTTATTTTTTCATGCATGGTCAAAAGCAGGACATGTGTAAATTAGTTAGGAAACTATTCATTTACACATGTCCTGCATAAATTTTGCGGCCCTTTGGGTGGGCATGGCCACCATCAATGTTCGCGAGAATTCTTTGGTGGCCTTCCCACCCTTTTTCTCATTTTTGGCCTTTCTTTGGCCTTTGCCAATCCTGACAAAGGCCTCCTTCTGTGATCTGTGAATACACAATTATGTTATAGGTTGTTTTTTTGGGGAAAGGATATTATGCAATATTTGGAAGATATCAATTGAACAACTGAGCTTCAAATACAGAAGGTATACTTACACTATTTCTTTGGCGGGGAGTCTTCTCCCTTCCTTGTCATGGAGGGAGAATTTTTTTTGAAATGGGCAATTCACAATTCAAAGAATTGGGCAGCACATTCCCTCTTCAGACTGAAAATGTCTTTGTACGTTATTTCCTGGGATACAAAAGCAAACAATGAAATAATTTTCCACGAAAACAATAACCATGAAATATGAACTAATTATTGTGAATTGTGCAAAAAAACTGATTAATTATGAATGAATATATATATGTTATAATTACTTTCGCTTCATCACCAAGCCAGATGATCATTTTTTTTGTGGCTCAGGCTTTTTGGTTGCACTTGCAAACCTTGAAGCCATAATAACCTTAAAGCAAACAAATTATGGTTGTTTTTCTTCAATAAGGATAATTGGTGTGTGAAAAACAGAACATGTTTGCATGAAGTTGTACTGATACAAAATCAAGGGACAACTGCTAAACTGCAAATAGTGAAAAAGCAATAACATAATAGTGATTTAATTAGCAAGTAGTAAGTTATACATATGGTTGGTAAACATAATAGTGATGGAAAATTTCATTATCTAAATAATATTGAAAGAAAAGTACATACCCAAAAATCTGAAAAAAAATGAGATGTCAACAGCTAAACTGCAAATACTGAAAAAGAAGAAGATAATTGTGATTTAAATGCTAAGTAGTAAGTTGTACATATGGTTGGTGAACATAAAAGTAATGGAAGTGTGAAGAGGTGTGAAGGCGCGTGCCAATCCACACTAGGGTCCCAGGTGCACAAGAATGGAGCACCATGTCCCCACGCTTGTTTTGATTATTACTGTGAACTTAAATAGAGAAGATTCAGAGCAGAGAAGTTTAGATAGAGAGTAAGCAGTCTGAAGACCAGTGGTACAGTGGTGGCCTTCGGGTCAGCCGTATCGCACCGCAAAAAGTTTGTTGTCTTTATTGCGTCAAACCTTAGCGTTATCAGCACCATTGCAAGCGAGACATCGCCTACCGAACTTCTGACTACCGTCCCCAGCTCTGGGGTGGCATTCTCAAAGAAACACCCTACGACAAAACCACTGAATGAATTTTAAACACGGTTTTTAGCATCTATAGCATTTCCTACATTATTTCCAGACAAAAAAATTGATCCCACAAATAATACCATGCAAAGAGAAATTTCTAATAATGACAGTGAGTCATTAAGTGAGAAGTTAAAACATCTGATGAATTTTGGAGAGCATAGGAACGGAAAATATCATTATAGATTTGCTTCACATCCCCAATTTGCTTATTGGGGAAAAAGACTTCTTGGCCAAGGGAATTTCTGCATGAAAAAAATTTGTCTGCCAATTATTTAGGCATCAGCGAACTTAAAGATTTATTACCATCAGGAAAATATTCACAGGTGAAAATGAAAAGCATTCTTCATCGTGCTAAAAATGTAACTGCAACAAATGCTTATTGGAATGAAAAAAAGAAAACCTGAAAACTTTGATGACACAAATGGGTCCACCTACCATATTTTGGAATTTGCAGTGAGCAGACTACCATTGGCCCGAATTTCATGCAATTTTAAAACAACAGAAACTGATGTAGAAGAAAGAAAATATTTGTCATTACTAAAAGACGGAACGACCTGGATCAAGCAAGGACAAGAACAACCTAAGAACTAGCCTGCATCACAGACCATAACTCATGTGGAGTTAAGGTCTGTGTGACAGCCTCACTTTTCTTGTCCCAGTTTCGCAAACATCTTGTGATGTGCGCAGGCAGCTTTGAATAAAAAAACCTTTCACGAAATCAGAAAATGGCCGCCGTTTCATCTCCACAGCGAAAAATGTCTCTCGACGAAAACACACTTACGGAGGCCCTGGCATTGGTATGTAGAGTTTTTGATGTCCCATTTTTGAAGAAAGGGCAAGAAGATACGATAAGGGTGTTTTTAATGGGGAAATCGATACTCGTGAGTGCAAATACTGGCTTTGGGAAATCATTAATTTTTCAGTCTCTTCCCATAATAATGGACTACATAAATGACGAATTGGGATATTACACTTTGCTCATTGTTTCCCCACTTAAATCATTAATGGAGGATCAAGTGAAAAAGCTCGGATATCTTGGCGTCAATGCTGTTGCTCTTTCTGACATGACTGAAGGAGGAAGATGCGAAGATGACGAGGATGACGTATTCAACAGAAAGAGGATCAATGCCGTTTAAAAAATGGTACAGCAATATGTCAGAGCTATGGTCGCTACTTTCCAATGATATGAAATTTGCCATATTCACAGCAACAGCCACCACCTTCACTCGCCAGGTAATATTTGCAAGTTTAATGCTAGATCACACGGAGCTGTTTGTTCTGGAATTGGATCCAAACAGAAGCAACATTACCTACACAACGCACCCCATATCCCCAGAAAATTATCTTCAAGAAAGCGGACAAATCAGAAGAGATGGTGAACAAAGCTATTCACTCATACTTTTCAATGGCTTATTATCCGGAAGGGCATCAAGCGCAATGAAAGACTACATTCATAGCCAGTCATGCAGGAGAGTCCAATTGATGAAACATTTGCCTTCTTCGATTTGTAGCACTGGAGTATCTATTACTGGCTGTCATTGTTGTGACAATTGTGCAAATTCTTGTGACTGTGGTAGCTGCGACAACTGGTCCCTTATAATAAAATGTGATGCGAATCGTGCTCAAAAGGTTAGGAAAGTGTCCCTTGGGGAAAAAGAGAAAATAAAAGAGATGTTAGAACCATATTCAGCCAGCTTGAATTCCAGAGATAGACCAAGGATGGTCTCTGTTCCAAATATTTTGTTGGAACATGGCCACTTCCATATTGATCAAGTTTTAAAATCATGTCACAAAATTTTCAAGAAGTCTGATTTGTATGATTGCGTAAAGATATGCCGTACTGTGCATGCAAATAACATCCTAGTGGTTCTTGATGAGGTATTTGGAGATATTGAGGAGGATATTTCCGATCTTGACTTGGTAGGGTTAAGTGAAGATGTTGAAAATGCTGTTTGCCCAGAATGGCAGTGTATCAGAGATGATACAGCTTTAGTGAATTTAGGAGATTCTGACTTGGAGGTTTATTTGGACAGTATTATAGATAAAATGGACATTTCTGCAGAGGAAGATTCATTCAATATGTAAAGAAAAATTCAGGGTGACTAAGAAATCCCAATTTTGGAGCATTATTTTGTTAACATAGTATATTGCTTGGATCAATTATGACTGTATTGTAGAGTAACTCATCTGGCAGTCTGTCTTTGCGAAATTTTCTTCTTGTGCTCATTAGTCCATGAATAAAGTTCTCTGATATATATCGGTTAGACCTGATTTAACCGCAGTTAATACCACCTGGGCGAAGTGTCACTGTTGCTGGGGAGGGTGGTAGTTAGAGTCCGCTTGCACTATCACGAGGTCACAGCGGGTCACACCATGCTATCTAACTTGCTAGATCCCTTGAGTTTTATTCAGATCAGTTTGCACGCCTGAAAATTACAGCTGACAATTTCGTCTATGTGTTTTTTATCACGTCCGGCGTATTGGTGATATTTCTTCAGTGTTTTGGACACACGATTTGTTCGCCGTGTTGGAATTTCGACGGTACAAGTCCTTATTCACGGATCCTTGTGAATTGGATCTCACCAAGTTGCAAAAGCATTCGTTAACGGTTAGGCCCTTCCGTCTATCGGGGTTAACCCGTGGCTTCAGTTTGGTAGTGTCGAGAGCGTTTGGCAATCAGAGTTAATCGCTTCAAGCTTCAAGGGACAACAAGCAATTTCATTCCTGTGGATCGGTGAGATCGTTCTTTTATTTTTACTTAAGACTTTGGCGTTAGCAACCTTCTGAGTCCTCGCCCCCCCCCCCTGTGGCGAGGAAGAGAAGTTATCAGAAATTACTATGGGCCCATCTAGACGGGTGCAAACACAAGCATGCTCAAATTCTTGAGGAGGATCTAAACAAATATGCCAAAACTTGCCAATTTTTCTCATATAATGCCAAAATTGGGCAAAAAATGCCAAACAGTACTGACATCTTTCCAAAATTGCGCATGCACATTCCTTCATGCGGATTGATTTCATAACCTGGTCTTTATCAATGAAATTTGTTTTGAGTCAGACGTTATTTTCATAACATTATTAAAATTGTTTAGATTTAGATTGTACATGCACATTTTGGGTGATTTTATGCAGCTGAGTCGCGATAAGACAAAAATCTGCAGTTTTGCTTTTATTCTTCAAGGTCGAGAATTTATATACAATTGCCAAAAATATGCCAACTTGCCAAAAGAAAAATCCACTGCCAGCAAGGTGCTGACAAACGCCAAAAATTTTAAAATTTGCCAATATACCAACCCTGTGCTCAACCTTCTTATTTCTATTGTTTCACTAATCTTGCCTGTCATGATGAATTAGTTTCTCTTCCCTCCTTGTTTATATTCTCGAACAAAGTAGAGATATCAGAATGCAGAGCTTTGTGTCATTTGCTGCTAACATGTTTAACATAAAAAACGATCAAATGCAGATCGCAGCAATCAGGCAGTTCGACACGATGTATACAATCTTGTTGTTCAAAATACTGATCTGGAGAATCTTCATATAGTTCATCGCTATCTTCCACGTCGTGGAATTTGTTGTTTTGCAATACGTCGCAAGCCAGCCATTTTGATAGAAGTTTCAATGTTGTTTGCATGTGTTGTTTTTTGAAGGCGTTTGTATTTGAATGAAACAAATGAGCGTGACCATGATATACATGTTTACTTGTTAATTTGCTGGTAGCTGATAGGTCTTATTTGATGAGAAGAGACCCTGTCGCAAAATTGGAACATTTCATTTGGGCCCTATGGCCTTGATTTTAATTATAGTCAGCTCGATTTTTGGTGATTTTCTTTTCTCCTTGCTGCCTGCTCCAGTGACTCTTACACCATTGAACCTTTACACTCAGCAGTTCGGCAAGTCTTCACCAGGCATGAAGCGAATATTCTGCATGTTCAGCATTACCTAGATGATGTCTTTCTGGCTGGTCCAGCGGTCTCTCCGCTGTGCGAGAGGAATTTGCCAAAGTGTTTTGCCCTTTGCAAACTTTTGGGTGTTCCAATCGCAGTAGATAAAACCGAAGGGCCTTCGACTCTATTACCTATTTAGGCTGTGTGTTCGATACTGAAGCTTTGGAGTTGCGTTTACCGGATGAGAGGATCATTAAGATCAGAGCACGGTTGAGTTCTTGGGATCAACGAAAATCTGGTACCAAGCTTGCCTTGTTATCATTCACTGGCAGCCTTCAACATTGTTGTGAAGCCATTGTTCTTGGTAGGATTTTTTTTAGGCGTTTGATTGACAGGGCCTCTTCGGTAGCTGAATTGCATCATTTTATTCCGCTGTCCATCTGGGAAGGGGATGATTTTGCTTGGTGTTTTAAGCTAGTGCTCGCCTGGAATGGTAAAAACTTATTTCTTTTTCCTTCAGGGGACAGCATTCTCTGCCTTTCTGTAATATCTGCTTCATTATGTGAGTGGTTGCTATGTCTGCGATTCTGGCTGCTGCTTTTGCGCCTTATAATGCCTTTGGGCCATGATTTTGCCTGCTGGCCTTTGTTATGTAGGCGTGCCATGTATTTTGCCTTCGGGCCATGCGTATATTATCATAATAAAAATAATGATCAGTTTGGTCTTCGGGCCATTCGTCTGTCTTCGGGCGTTGCTTTTACTTTCGGACCTTGCTGGGGCCTTTGGGCCATGCTTGCCTTCTAGCCTTTGTTATGGATGCGTGCCATGTACTTTGCCTTCCAGCCATGCATATATTATCATAATAATACCAATGATAAGTCTGGTCTTCAGGCCATTCGTCTGCCTTTGGTCCTTGCTTTTGCCTTTGGGCCTTGCTTTTGCGTTTGGACCTTGCTGGGGCCTCCGGCCCGTGCTGTTGCCTTCTAGTCTTTGTTATGTCTGTGTGCCATGTATTTTGCCTTCGGGCCAGGCATATATTAGCATAATAATACGAATGGTAAGTTTGGTCTTCGGGCCATTTGTTTGCTTTCGGGCCGTGTTTTTTTGCCTTCGGGCCTTGTTTTTGCCTTTGGGCCATGCGTATATTGTCATAATAATACTAATCATAAGTTTGGTCTTCGGGCCATTCGTTTGCCTTCGGGCCTTGCTGTTGCCTTCGGGCCATGCATATATTATCATAATAATACAAATGGTAAGTTTTGTCTTTGGGCCATTTGTCTCCCTTTGGGCCTTGCTTTTGCCTTCGGGCCAGGTATATATTATCATAATAATACAAATGTAAGTTTGGTCTTCGGGCCATTTGTTTGCCTTCGGGCCGTGTTTTTTTTTTGCCTTCGGGCCTTGTTTTTGCCTTCGGGCCATGCGTATATTGTCATAATAATACTAATGATCAGTTTGGTCTTTGGGCCATTTGTCTCCCTTTGGGCCTTGCTTTTGCCTTCGGGCCAGGCATATACTATCATAATAATACTAATGGTAAGTTTGGTCGTCGGGCCATTTGTTTGCCTTCGGGCCTTGTTTTTGCCGTCGGGCCATGTGTATATTATCATAATGATGCTAATGATCAGTTTAGCTTTCGGGCCATCTGTTGCCTTCGGGCCACGCGTCTATTATCATAATAATACTAAGGGTAAGTTTGGTCTTTGGGCCATTTGTCTTCCCTTGGGCCTTGCTTTTGCCTTCGGGCCATGCATATATTATCATAATAATCCTAATGGTAAGTTTGGTCTTCGGGCCATTTGTTTGCCTCCGGGCCTTGCCTTTGCCTTCGGGCCATGCGTATATTGTCATAATAATACTAATGATAAGTTTGGTCTTCGGGCCATTCGTTTGCCTTCGGGCCTTGTTTTTGCCTTCGGGCCGCGCGTCTATTATAATAATACTAAGGGTAAGTTTGGTCTTCGGACCATTCATTTGCCTTCGGGCATTGTTTTTGCCTTCGGGCCATGCGTATATTATCATAATAATGCTAATGATAACTTTGGTCTTCGGGCCATTCGTTTGCCTTCGGGCATTGTTTTTGCCTTCGGGCCATGCGTATATTATCATAATAATGCTAATGATAACTTTGGTCTTCGGGCCATTTGTTTCCTTCGGGTCACGCGTCTATTAGCATAATAATACTAGGGGTAAGTTTGGTCTTCGGGCCATTCGTCTCCCTTTGGGCCTTGTTTTCGCCTTCGGGCCATGCATATAGTATCATGCTAATACTAATGGTAAGTTTGGTCTTCGGGCCATTTGTTTGCCTCCGGGCCTTGCGTTTGCCTTCGGGCCTTGCGTTTGCCTTCGGTCCTTGCTGTTGCCTTCGGGCCATGCCGTTGTCTTCGGGCCATGCCGTTGCCTTTCTCCTTCTTTCTTTTCTTTGCTTCTTCTTCTGTCTTGCTCTTAGCTTGTCTTTCTTTCCTTTTCTTCTTCCTTTCGGGGTCCCTTTCTGGTTCTAGTGGGTTAAGTCTGTTATTGCTAGGTTTGCTAGGATTTTAGTATTAGCTTTCGGTGATTGGTGGGTACACTGGCGTGTCCTTTGGCGGGAAAAGTGTTTTCCTGGGCAATCACCGACCTTAAGGCTAGGTTTTGCTCAGGCAGTTCAAGGGCTAACGCACGAACGCCCACTTCCTGAGACAGGTGAGTATTAAATATCGGTTAGACCTGATTTAACCGCAGTTAATACCACCTGGGCGAAGTGTCACTGTTGCTGGGGAGGGTGGTAGTTAGAGTCCGCTTGCACTATCACGAGGTCACAGCGGGTCACACCATGCTATCTAACTTGCTAGATCCCTTGAGTTTTATTCACATCAGTTTGCACGCCTGAAAATTACAGCTGACAATTTCGTCCCCACCCTGGGTTTCCCTCCCTCTTTTTTTTTTTTTTTTTTTTTACATTCTTCTTTTTTCGACTCTCTCCTCTCCTTTCTTTTTCCTCTCTTATCCCGCAGTTTTTCGCTGCGGTGACAGGTGCGTTGGCGGGAAAAGTGTTTTCCTGGGCAATCACCGACCTTAAGGCTAGGTTTTGCTCAGGCAGTTCAAGGGCTAACGCACGAACGCCCACTTCCTGAGACAGGTGAGTATTAACGAAGTTATGAAGGAGAGAGTTGGGAACACCACGGTAATGACTGTATGTGCGACTTGGAGTGAAATGAAAGGCTTTTTGCTCCATAAGCTCACTGACGATTTTCTTCAGATCTTCTTTTGCACTTTCTTTAACATGTTTGCCAGATCTTTGCATGAAAGACATTGAGTCGTATTTAACCATTAGCTTCTTACTGAAGGAAAGTGCATTTGCATACCTTTGCAAGATTTTTGGATTTCTTGCATTGGAACCAATGTTGCGGATGATGATTTTCATTATTCTTATATAATGCTTCATTCCTAGGTCCATGGGAATGTTACCCCCTTGACCAGACTTGCTCTTCACACTACGATTTCAAACGAGTCTGTGGGCATCACATCTTTGCTGGAATCGGTAAAAAACAGCATGGAAGACTTGGAAAGTATACGAAGACGTTACCAATACTTTTGTAGCCTTGTCAGAAGCGCCCAATTCCCTTTCCGATGACCGCATTCGTGCAATAGAACGTTTTGTCGTCCTTTTATATGACCGAACGAGCAGCCAAGAATCTGTCAACTCAGCGAGAAAGGAGCTTTTTACGCAGAAGGGAAGGCAAATAGATGCCATTCCTTCTACAAGTGATGCATTAATGCAACATCTAAAACGAGCTCTCTATCAAGCAGTCCACGTTTGGGGGCAGTGTTTGGTTAGGAGTCCAGAGCTTCCCTGTCCCGATGAATGGGGTTGGCAACGCGATAAGAACAACTTTTGGTGTCCGTTATGCATTACGCTTCCCGATGCATCTGAAGCTTGTCAAGAACTAATCAAATGCTCCTGCAAACAAAAGTGCACTGGACGATGCAAATGTGTCAATCATGGACTTTCGTGTACTGCTATGTGCAAATGCAACGGAGATTGCTGAACTCTTTTATTCATTACTCGTATTTATCCACAGGTTTGTTCGTTATTCACTATAGTTTAGTTATGCTAGTTTGTTATATTAAGTAACGGGGTACTAAAAACCCAATCTATAACTAAGCACATACGCGATTTTTGACTGGAAGGTCGGGTTCAATCTGGGAGACTGGGCTCTAGTATTCCCATCTAAAAATGAATTTAGGTGCAATTTTGACTGGAATACCATTCAATAATGTTCTGCATTTCAAGCTCGCAAATCCTTTTCGAATTATGTATCTATAAATAATCTAATGGTCTATTTTATACTGTGTTTAATCTGGGGGACTGGGCTCTAGTATTCCCATCTATAAATAGATTTGGTGTGGTTTTTGACTGGAGTACCATTCTATGAATTTATTTCATGGAACTCATAACCATTTTCCTAATTAAGTATCTTCAAATCATCCTAGCACTTACTTACACTTTGGGGACTGGGCACTAGTATTCTGATCTATAAATAGATTTTGGTCAGTTTTGGGCAGAAATACCATTTTATGATATCCTGCTGGGGAAACAAACTAAAAACTGCCCACATCATATGCCTTTTCGTCAATAAGAAGCTCAGTTATATGAAACTTGTTTTGGGGGATTGGGCTCTAGTACCACTGTCTAAAAATAGCATTTGGGGGCAAATTTCGGCATGGGTCTATATCTAATATTTTTCAGCGTATCAAACTGCATATGTGTACCAAGTTTCATGCTTTTATCACAAAGTGAACATTATGACCCAAAATCTGCCGTACTAAAAGGCAGCAATTGTGGAAAGATTCAATAGAACACTTAAAGGAAGAATGTATAGATACTTCACAGCTAAAAATACGTTAAGATATATTGATAATCTACAAGATTTTGTTGATTCTTACAACAATACCTATCATAGATCTATTGGTATGAGACCTTCTGAAGTTAATCCAAACAATGTGAGCACTGTCCGAAAAAAGCTGTTTAAAAAAGAAACTAAAAAAAATAAAAAGATCTTTAAAATTGGAGATTATGTAAGACTGAGTTTGAAGAAGAGAATGTTTAAGAAAGGTTATTTACAAAATTATACTGAAGAAATATTCAAGATCAGCAAAATATTTAAAGAAAGGTATCCAGTAATGTATAAAATTGAAGATCTCCAAGATGAAGAGATAGATGATCGCTTCTATAAAAAGGAGCTACAACATGTGTATCTTCCAAAAACCTTCGTCGTCAAGCAAGTGTTGGAAACTAAGAAAAAAAGAGGTAAAAACTTCTATTTAATCAGGTAGAGAGGTTATCCTCCCCAGTTTGATGAGTGGGTAGCTGAAAGTCAATTAGAGACAATATGATTGATGAAGAATTTGACTTGGTTCTTCCTTCGGGATTTGTTACTGATAGATTAAAACTAGTAGATTTCACAGTTGATTTACCTCACGTTTTTCAATTAAACAATAAAAGAAAATGGGAAATGGCATTACTACAAATGACGCTGCCAGATAGAGGAGCAAAATCATTACATGATCAATACTGGTTTTCAATTTCCAACGAGCATGTGACTATTACCGATGAAAATGGAAAATTGATTTCTTGGAGTACAGATGGTTTTTTCTATGAAAAAATCCGTCTTGATAAAGAAATTATCGAAACCCGTGATAATACTCTGATGTATTATGAATTCAAAAGACTTTTCAATGATAGAGTCTTGGATTTCCCTGAATTAGGATACATATTAAAAAACATGTTATCAGTATCATTAATTGACGGAAAGATACAGTTTGAAATGAAAGATGATTTGAAAACATTAGGCTTTGCAACTCATGGAGGTAAAGGACGGAGATATACTAGTGCACTTTTAATAAAATTTGCAAGACCTTTGGCACATTTTCTTGGTTTAGAAGATCTGGTCACCCACACTTTACCAAATGGCTCAATAGTCAAATACTTTCACTATAAGATTTCTGATAGTATACAATCCAGTCAAACAATGAAACTGATTGTTTACAAAAGGAAGGCAGACGGTGACTCGCTGACTGGAGGAAAGATAAACTGCTTAAGCAGAATAAAGGACGGTGTTCATCTAAATCAACATACTTCTATAAATGTAGAATGTGATCTATTGGAAAGCAACTATCTTGAAGGTGTTAACAAACAAAGAGTTTTGAGAAAACTAGCATTTTACGATACAGATCTCGATACATATGTTAGATATTACGCTCCAAAGAATATAATTTACACACCACTTGAGAGGCTGCAGTTTCAACAAATTCAAATAAAATTGGTAGATGATGATGGAAATCATATAAAATTAACATCTCTCTATTCCGCAAAGCAGTATATTGGAGAAACATCACTGACCGTTCGAATTAGGCCAGTAATATGAATGTGACACTAAATAATAGACATGTAAATTTTGATAACCCACTTCCAGTGGATACTAATTGGAAATGTAGTATGATTGCTTGTACATTAAATAAAAAAGAAAAAGATGAGAGTGAAAAGTGTTTGCTGTTTGTTGCAATTTCATTATAAGTAAGGATGCTGTTCCTCTATTGGGGCTAGTTATTGACGATTCAAAATCAATTCACAGATCAACTATAAATCCAGCAACGTATAGAGTAACAAGATCTAACATAAAATCATTCGATATTAAAATTATCAACTGGGAAACTCTGGAAGATACATCAGATAAATTTGAAGAAAATTGTCAAATTGATTTATCATTCGTTAAAGATGATTAATGATTTTTACCTCACATGTCCTACTGATTCTGATGGAAAAATAAAACTTAAAGAACAATTACATTTACATGGAAAATGGGAAGTGGCGCTGGTAGAAATGATCTATGAGCTGAGTGATAGACTTGTATTTGATCCTGCTCAATTTAAACATGGTGTTTACAATAGTTGGAAAATGTGTGGATTGATGCAACTTGGCACTGATAAGGTTGGCTTTGATGAGTTAAATGTGAGAGTAGCGTCAAGTAATGATTATACGAAAAAATGGAATCAAGCAGCAGATAAACCTGAGAGATGGATACAATATCGCGACTTCTATGATGAAATCTCGAGTGGAGATACTATTAAAAAATTCACAATGAGAGAAATCGTTGCAATTTTTGATGAAAACGTAAAAAAACAAGAGGGGGAACTGAAAGAGTATGTAAATGATTTAGGTTCATCTTATGAAGGTGGACCAGAGTTTTCAATTGTCGATTCAAAAGTCAAGATAACATTTCCAAAGTATGCAAGAAGAATTGCAATGGGAAAAGATTTATGTAAATTGTTTGGTTTTGTTGAAGATGAGCAGGAATATAGCCGCAATATAAATAATGTTTATTATAGAGATGTGAGATGGACACCTTGCCCGTTTACAAGTAGTCTAGATCCACCTATTGGATTACTATCAAATCATACATTCAAGGCTATCGAAAGAACAACTGATGTGACTGGTGATCAAGATTTCCAAGTCAACGCAGAAGGGAAGAATATGTTTATATATGGCTCCATGCTAGACTACCGTGTAGTCGGAAAAATTAGCACACCATTGTTACGTTTCATTCCATTCAAGATTAACAAACATGTGCTGAATTTTGTGGAATTTGAAAATCTGTTCTACTATCCGTTGCTGTACAACGACATAAACGAATTTACTATAAAAGTCTACAACGAGCTAGGAAAAGATATACAATTTTACAAGACAAAGACAACATTCTTGCTACATTTTAGAAGAAAGCATGTATGATTTTCCAATTTACAAATCAACTCCATATTTCTATGCTTCCCAGCGTGGGAGAGGAGTAGGTACTATTTTCAAGAAAGCTGGGTCTATTTTCAAAAGAGCTGTTAAAGCTGCAATACCGGTTTTGAAAAAGCAAGGACTAAAATCTACAAAAAAAGTTATACTTCCTGCTTTAAAAGATTTTGGAGAAAAGGCGGTTGATTGAGTGTTAGCGGGTGAAAATGTTAAAAATGTTATGAAAGATACCGCACAATCTTCTATGAGAGGAATTAAAAGAAAAGCTACTGAAGAAATTGTAAATGTCGTAAAAAAAGCAAAAAAACCACCTGCCAAGAAGCGCTCTGCCAGTAAGAAGCAGCCTGCCACTGGTAGGAAATCAAGGAGCCGTCGTAAAAGAACTATAAAAGAAAGCACCATGAGAGGGATCTTCATGCCAAATAAGAGCAAGAAGCCTAAAGCAAAGCGTCCAGATTTGAGAAAAAATTTGTTGAAGAAACTGCTGAAGAAGAAATTGTTACAATGAGTATAAAAACAGAATATACTGAGTGCCCTAGTGAGAGTTTAGATTTATTCAGTACACCAATAGTTCAAAGCGATGTTGATTATTTTAAAGATGTTGAGTATTTTCCACAAACTGCTGCTCTCAATTCCTCAAAGCAGACTGTTGTGTTTGACATTCCTGCCCAGCCAGATCATATGATTGATTTGAATCATTCTTATTTCGTCTCAACTCTTGCTATTAAGAAAGCAAATGGAGCTGATATTGGAAAAACAACTGCAGAATTTGTAGGAGTAGTAAATAACATTGGTCAATCTATGTGGAAGCAGATAGAGCTGGTTTTGAATGACACCCCTGTCACAGAAGCAAACGGGATGTATGCATACCAATCTTACTTGGAAACCATGTTGTCGTTTGACGAAACTAAATCTGAAAACTATTTGAAAATGACAAACTGGGCCAGTGACACACTAGGTAAGGAAGATGCTGCTTACCCAACGAATACGGCATCAGCGAAAAACCAAGGATTGAACACAAGATCTGCGCCATTTGACGACAGCGAGAAAGTCAAAGTGTTAACAAAACCTCATGTTAACATTTGCAATCAACTCAAATACCTACTACCTGGCGTACGTCTTCAATGGCGATTGAGTCCCAACAGTAATTTGTTTTGTTTAATGAGCAAAACTGGAACATCTCCACAGCTTTTCATTTATGAAGTGAAATTGATACTTCGCCATATCCACGTTAAAGATGCAGTATTGAAAGGAATTGAAAGGACTCTGATGAAAACCCCGGCAAATTATCCTCTTTGTCAACCCCATATGGCAAACTATTTGGTCCCCGCTGCAACAACGAGCTGGGTTCAAGACAATGTGTTTAATGGAAAAGTACCAAACAGATTGTTTTTTGCTCTTGTGGATAATTCTGCATTTAATGGATCTTCAGAACAAAACCCATTCAACTTTGTACATGGATCAGTTTCTGCTATACAAGTGACTGTTAACAATCAAGAGGTCACTCCCCCTTTAAGATTAGATTATGATGATAATGACTATTTCGATGCCTATAGCCGTCCGTTGACTACTCTGGGCAATTCAGCTAGTGTGGTTGGTTATGAGAGATTCAATCAAGGATCAGCAATTTATGGTTTTGACTTGACACCAAAGGGAAATTGTGCAGATGAACAATACTTGCTTAAAAGAGAGGGTAACTTGAGAATAAGCATCAACTTTGCAACGGCTGTTGTAAGTTTGATGAATATTGTTGTTCTCGGAGAATTTGACAGAACAATTAAAATTGATAGTCATAAAAACATCATTTGTGATTGGTAATGATGGATGATATAACAATCAATAACTTACTTCTGAAACATGAAAAGCTACCTTATTTCCATGGTGTATTTGGAAAAGATGAAATCAAAAACATCGATGTGCATTCACTGCCCTGCTCATTCATTTTCAATGAAGATAATTTTACTGGTAAAGGAACTCACTGGGTAGCCGTCTATATTAGCGATGATCGCGTTTTGGATTTTTGATTCGTTTGGTGAACCTCCTATGCTGAAAGAACTTAAAAATTTCATTCATCCGTTCAAGCTTACTTACAATAAAACTCAAGTTCAATCCTATGAGAGTGCGACTTGTGGACAACATTGCATGTTCTTCCTCATTAATAGAACAAAAAACGTTACAATGAACTCATTCATCAATAAATATTTTAATGTAAATGATAAGTTAAGTAATGATTTGTATGTTTACAATTATGTTAATAGAAGATATAGTTTAAAATAATGTTGAAAACTTAAATGTTCAGTTAGTTTAGAAATGTTCAAATAATGTCTTTTTCTCAGTATCTTTCTTCAGCAGCTTGCGCATTTTCTTGCAAATAATGCCCACATGGCAGTGTGTTAAAACCATTATCAAGAATGTATCTCTTATCATCAAAAGAGCTCAGCGATTTCTTTGTTCTTTCTGTTGTGTAGATGGTATGATTGTGTGATTCAATATTACACTGCCTGTGTGAATAGGTTTGCTGTTCTTTCAGACAATCTAGGTAATCTTCATGCTTTATTTGCTTCTTTACCACATTTTTGTTAATTCCTTTCGCTCTTTTGATTGTTTGCCCATCATCGATTCTGAGGCTATACATCTTCGATCTCAATCCGACGAATTCTATCATTTCCCCACCACCGAGCTCATCTTTCATTTTTCCAATAACTTTCTTGTTTCCTACAGAGTAATTTGGATGTTCTTTATCATAGTTGCTGAAATCGAATCCATCTTCATGATCTTTCAATACTCTGTTAACTTGATCTTGAGACATTGGTATGTCATAGATGAAGCTATCAGTATCCATGTAGCATAGTTGAACGTTTGGAAGGTTTGGTTTTGCAAAGTTGTAGTGGAAATCATACATCAATGTCTTGCTAATATCTAATATGCTGAAACCAACATACATTGGCTTTTGAGTTTAACTTTCCCAATCTTTTTCTCTACCAAAAATGTATCTTCATTAATTTCAATTACTCCATAGAACTTTGGATTTCTGACCCATCTTCTCAGGACTATACCATCTGTGCAGATTTCAAAACGTCGATGATTTCTTACGTTTTCCATCGTCTTTCCAAACACAGAATTGTTCATCAGTTTGAACAGATCTTTTTCAAAGTCGTTTCTTCCTTGAGTTCTGTTTTGAGTGTTGAAATCAATATATTTTTTCAACCAAAAGTTTTGCTTGAATTCAATAATCTCATGAACTTTTGTTAGCTTCAAACCCAATTCCAAACACTGCTTCAAATTTCTTTCATGCATGGTGTATTCTTTTTTGTCATATAGATTTGGTATTAGCTTTGGTGTTGACTTAAACTTTTTCCCATGAGCTTGTCTTTGATATTTTGATAACATTTCTTCTTGAACTTGTAATCTTTGTGGTGCTAATGGTAGATCTGCATGGTGATCATGTAACTCAGCTGGATATTCTAAGTCAACTTTGAGAATGTAGCCAATATCTTCATCAGATCTTGACAACAAAGCGTCGATGTTTGTGTTTTTAATTTCTTCTTGTGTAAATTGTTTGAAACCACCATAAGGCATTGGCTGCGACATTGCCTATCCATAGAGATTGTTTGCATCTAAGTACATCAACATGTTGTTTTCCGTCGATTCAGCATGACGTTTCACTGCTATCGAAACACCCCCCGAATACAATCTTCAATCATAAGGTGAATGTCCTTCTTTTCTTCAGATAGTAATTCTAGCGTTACAAGCAGTCATCTTCAACATTGCATCCCAAGCTAGTGAAGGAGCAGTTAGATAATGAGCAGGATCAAGCTTGTAGAATTTTAGACTCTGCTTTCTGAACAATTCAAATATATCAGCTAACAGCAGCACATCAGTTTTCAGATATAGCTCATGATAATCTTGAAAGGTCGGACAGTTGAAAAATTGCCAAACCTGTTGAGCATATGTATAATCTTCATCACTGATGCTGGAATCATAGAGTTTGTTGTAAAATGCTTCTTTTGGTGGTAGAGATGTTTCTTGCATTTTTTCTATACTATCCACCCAGTCATAGGGATAAACACCTTTCCTTGTCAGCAAATCAAATGCTTTCTTGACATCTGCATCTTCTGCTTCTGTTAAAGCTCTCTTTGGTGGTATTTTCCAATTTCTATAATCCAAAACATCTTCATTTTTTAGCGGATCTTTGCATGCTACGCCCGGTTCAAACATGTTTTGACGCTCTCTTTCCAATTCTGTAACTCTTTCTCCTTCATTTCTAGGTACCTCAGGATATTGTTGTTGGGTGATCTCATCATGCAAGTATTTTTTCATAGTTATGAAATCTTCTTTCGGCAGGTTGTTGGCCAGTGTTGCTAAGCTGGTGCTTAAAAATGCGAATGAATCAATGTATTTGATTCCATTAGTATTGGTATTTCTACCTTCTTCATTTTCTTCAGAATAACCACCAATCTGAGCAGTCATGATCTTTTCTTTCGAATTGGCGATGATCTTTGCATTTCTACCATTCAAATTCTTCAGAATATGATGCATATCATATCCTTTTAGATTGTGAAAGACGATGGGATGGTGTGATAGTTTGCTACTATATCCAGATGTTTGAAGTTGCAATGCTTGCAAGCTGGACCTCTGTATTTTTCGGTAATGTGACAATGATCTCTGACTTTTTGTCTATCATTATCATTGAATAGTTGATTGCAACAATAGCAATGCATAGCCTCAGCATGTTCCGCATTTTCTTCCGGTGTTAATCTAATCATTGGCATGGTTTTCTTGAATACTGTTCGTATTTCTTCATTTAGCTTATCTAAACTATTCATAAACACTTCCATGCAATCTTCTCTGGTATAACATTCCAACGGTTGTTGCCACCTATCATCGATTGACATGGAGTAAATACAATAACTGATTGGTTTGTGTTCTTGATAAGCAGCTCCCTTGTTTGAACTTTCCAAAATAGATTCAGTATCTGCATATATGATGAATAGTAGCATGCATTGGTTCTTAAAATATTCAAACTTTAATTCTGCGTCTTTGGGATATTCAACACCTTGGAAGATTTTGATTTTCTGACATAATGTTTTATGTTTATCCAGATTTTCTTGACTTGTGCATGATGACAGGCATAGCGGACAGTAAAAACGCTTTCCATGATGTTTATGACCATCGCGACTGGCCAACAAACGACTCATACTCTTTATCCAACAGTAGTGATTCTCATCATCATCATTAAATATTAGTAGCAAATCCACATGCTTTCCAAGTTCTTTTTTCGCTATTCTTACTGGTATAATTTCATCATGTTCATTTAAATAGTTGTTGATTGAAATGTTGTTGTTTATTTCGAATGTATCAATCATCTTTTTATCTTGCACTTTTACTGGATATTTCAATCCCTCGCAGTTAAGCTCGCCCAAGTACTGTTGATACTTTGCGACTCTTTCTGGATGGATTGATTGTGGATGTAGTGCAGATAGAATTGCCCAGATGAAGCATTTATCATCATCGTTTTGCACGTTAATGACTGCCTTTTTGTTTTTGATTTGGCGGGTAGCTGCAAATATTTTTTACCTTTGATTGCTTCATAGTCGAACATCTTCACTAGCAGTTTGATATACTTTGTAAATATCCAGCCGCTTCCATTTTCTGTAAATTCATCTATGTCATTTTTTAACTTTCTAATGGCGTCATCTATTTGGTCTTCAAGCTCTTCGATATCTTCAATCTCTGATCGCAGCAGTGAATAGATAGCAGATCTGAATACTGGTGGTGGATCTGATATGATATCACCGATCGGTTTATGAAATTCTACTTCGAGAACAATATAATACTTTATCCCTTGCTTATGTGTAAATATCTCACTCATAAGTTCGCGAATGGTGTGCTGCTTGATCTTTTTCATATTTTCAATATCCTCTTCCTTAGTATATATTTTAAATGCTTTATCATCTATCTTTTTCTTTTTCCTACCTTGGCCAACTAATTTGGGTGGTGATTGCACATTATGAGATGTTCGCTTGTGCGCCATTAGATTCGCCATTCTATTGAATACTTTCCCACATTGATAGCAAGAGACTTTTCTTTTTTTGTTATTATTAGCAGCTGCGCTTTCTTCGTGTGATCTCTTCATGACTAGATCGTGATTTGAAGTGATTTTATTTCGAGGATAATTTATATACATAAATCAACCAATCAGATTGTAGAGATTTCTGCTTCTAAAACTTTCTAGAACTTCTCACTTCTGGAAACTTCTTTATGACGTCATAGAACTTCCTAGAACTTTCCCGGGGGACTTTCCCTACTTCTAGAAACTTCTGAAAAGTCCCTGTGATCTGATTGGTTGATAGCTCCTGGAAACTTCTAGAAGTTTCTGCTTTCTCATTTCTCATGACAGAGATTTGATGCGTACATTCAAACGACGCATTCGAAAGTTTCTGATTGGTTCTTTGAATTCAATCTCGAGTCGAGAACGTGAATTTGCCAGTTCCTCGATATCTTTGTGTTTTCTTGCGATTTATTTAACAAATTCTTATCATCTTATAAGTGCATGAAAAATATGAAATAATTCATTCAATAAAATCAAGAGATTTTCTTTTTATTGCTGTAAAAATCTTTTTCATAAACAAAACCATTTTTTAGTTATTAAGCTTTTTATGGGTTTTTTATCAGCTTTGGCGATGTTTTGCAACTTGAAACTAACTTTCCACAACCTTCCCGTTATCGTTTTTGATTATTTTTTACTGTTCATGCTCTTTTCAATTCTCGAAGACTCTCGCGCATGCGCGATCTTAACAATAAAATAAAATAAAAATTCTACTGCGCATGCGTGTCCTAGGACGCCCAACCCATCTCCTACTATCCACCACAAATGAGCTCGGGTTGACTTTTGTTTCAAAGCTCCTTATTGATTTTGTGGGAACTCTTGGTACACTTCTCGAAACAGGTTTTATCTTCGCAAAATTACCAAGTGTTTTTAATTTACACTTTGCATGTTCGGCAGTTCTCCTTCGTGGATCCCTTGGCTTTTCATTAATCGCCTTTACTTCCTTTGTTTCACGTGGTTTTTCTGCTTTCACTCGTTTACTTACACGATCATTATCTACCGATTTTATCTCTCTCTTCTTCTTAATTTTTCCTACTACAGCTTGCTCTACTTTACCATCATCTACTTTATGGCTGATGACATCAAAGTCCGTATTCACATAAAAATGCTTCATTTTTTCTACTTGACTACCATTCGGATACATAATTCTAATAAGACACATTTGCATTTCTGTAAATCCCTTCTTTTTCATACACGCTAATAATTTGTTACAATAAAATCTCATAAGTTGTTCCTCATCCCGTTTTTCCTTATTATAAAAGCTTAGAATGTTCATTATATCTCTTACTTTTAACACATCTGTTAAATTAACAAATTGATCTATGAAAACAGTAAATTCCATTTTAACTCTAAGCTCTGAAACTGATTTCTCAATTTTAACTGGAAATGATAGTTCACCTTAGATAATTTCTGCAATCACATTTGTCAATTGATACGGTGCCACTATGCAGATAGTCTTTCATTCATCTGTTGAATATTCTGCGAAGTTCACCATGCCTTCCTCTTGAAAGCTTCGGCTGTCTTCACCAAATTTCTTCATCAACGGCATCATACGTCCTCTTTCCTTCGAAGCTTGCCTGACATGGTACAAGTTTATCTGATCTGTTCATGCTCATACTCGCTTATTTATGCGCTTTTTACAATTGTTGTCTTCATTGTCTGGCATGGTACGATTTCAAAGTTCACATCTCCTTTGCATAGCATTTGTTAAGGAATTCTGACTAGTGGGGAAAATTTGTCAAACGATTCTCAAAAAAGTGGCAATCCTGATGTCAACGATGTCCTGAAGTCACACGTACAAAGTATAATATGTCTAATGCACGTTGACAATTTTAAAATGATACTTTCTTTAGAAAAACATCTAAGTCTTTAGAAAAACAAAGAGTGCTAAAGAGTGCACTTTTCTTTTTGCAACACTTTTTTAATGAAGTCCCACTCTTTGTAAAGTTCATTGCACGATTGCCTATTA
This sequence comes from Sanderia malayensis, assembly GCA_013076295.1. Taxonomy (NCBI): domain Eukaryota; kingdom Metazoa; phylum Cnidaria; class Scyphozoa; order Semaeostomeae; family Pelagiidae; genus Sanderia; species Sanderia malayensis. Next base: position 159,191 of record RQOL01000759.1, on the reverse strand, counting down.
CATTGTTCTTTTATTTTTAAAAACTCAAAAACGGCAGGCCTTGGAAGCTATTGCTAATAGTTCAGAAGGAAGAAAGAATAGTAACAGTTCAGATTTGTTAACACAAAAACTATTTAGAGTATTTAGCTAAGAAATCTTTGCAATTTGATAAGACAAGTTATCGAATGGATCCAAGCAACTGGGGAATTTTTCTGATTTCGCCTTTCACTATGGGGAAAGTATTGGGCCTGCTGGGGAAATTTCCCCAGTAGTTAGTATGTTAAAAAATGGCCTGCTTCTTTGTCTGACATGGCACGATGTCAAAATTCACCTGTCCTTTGTCCTCCTTCCAGATTATTGACATTTTGTCCAGATCATCGTGTCCTTATTTGTAACATCACCCGCTCATATTTCGATTTGAATTCACGCGCTCATTATTCGATCCGAATTTTCACGTGTTGAAGTGAAGCTCATCACTCGATCTGAATTTTCAAATATTGAAGTTAGAAAGTGCATAAATACATTTTTTAACTTCAACATCTCACTCACTTCCATTTTTGCTATCGACGAGTGAACATTTCATTTTAAACATCATGCGCTGCTACGTATATCACAAAAGAAGCCCTGTTCCCAAGCCATACTATTTGCTCTGCATGTTTCAAGCAGCAGAGCAAGGATGTTCAGCAGCAGACTTATCACAAACATTTGAAATTGATGAAATGCGGAAAGACGAAGAAATAAAACAATAATTTGGTAAGATATTCGATGATTTACGAAAAAAGATATTGACTGATGGAGAAGTGAAACTGAACGTTCCAACACCATTCGATAGAAAATTTATCAGCGCTGCTCAAAGATTTTCCGAGCAGAAGGCAACGATTCAATGGATTAACGCTCAAGACAATTCGGATGAAACAACGATTAATGACCTCTCAATTTATTCGGATATGCTTGACAATCTACATTTTTAATTTACTTTATTACATAATACATTTTATACTTTTAATTTACTTCTATACTACATTTTATACATTTAATAATATATTGAATTTTACTTATTTCGAACACATTGTCCTATTCTATTATACACTCTACGTACATACGGTCTCCTGCAATGAACTCTGGTTGCTGTTTTAAGCGAGTCAATGAAAACATTAAAGGTAAGCCTGGAGGAACATTTCTATTTCCTATCGGTTTATCCAACAATGCATTCCCACAACTTTTTCTGAACGAATCTCTTACATCTTTCGATCTATCATGTTGATTTATTATCCTAAACTTGACAGGTTTAATCATAGGCCATTCTACGATATCATCATATTCTCCTTTATATACAACAATAAATAAACTGATGTACTTATTCTTTCCCAAACCATCCCCGTTAAGATACAACCTCAGTCTTAATTTATAACCTTCTTTATCTGTTAAAAACTTAGGACTAAACAACGATGTACCGCATCTCATCGTATGTTTGTTCTTCTCTTCAAAATTATCGATTCTCCAAATTAAATGACCGTTCTCAGATACACTATTTTCTAATTTCTTCAGTCTTTCTTCATGTCTCTCCATGCGCGAATCTATTTCCGACTGCTGACCGTTTAACTCGTATACCATTTTGAAATCATTCTGAACTTCCCTATTTCTCACTCTTTCTCTTTCAATTTCTTCAACCCTCTTCGCCAATTTGTTCTGCTGATTCAATACTTCCTCTAATATCTCCTTATCTCTTTTCTCCTCATGCTTTGTTTCTTTCTTATCCGATCCGACTTCTTTTCCAGCTATCTCTTCATACGTATTCCCACTAGCTGCGAACCCGCTCAGTTCAACTTGTCAATGCCATTCTAAATTTTTAATTTGCCGTTCAATGTTTCTGATTTTATCCTCATGCGTTAAAAATGATAAGTCTTTAGTATCCATTCTGTTTTATCTCACTAAATCAACCAGTCTTCTCCCCGTCTATTACCGTATTTCCTCGATTAAACCCCCTGGGGCGTTTATTAATCTCGGTACTTTCTTGGGGGGCGCCTAATCGAGGGGGGCCATTATTCAAGGGGGGCGTTTATTGGAAAGTACAAGATCACAGGCTCTGTCATTGGGTCAAGAAAAAAGAAAATGGTTTAGTTGAGCCTTGCTTTATCAAGCAACAACGTAGAAAATGAAAGTCGCCATGGTTTTGCACAAAGAGGGGGCGTTTAATCGAGGGGGGGAGTTTATTGCAAAAGTTGGTAGCATAAGGGGACGTTTATTCGAGGGGGGCTTTTAATCGAGGGAGGGCATTTAATCGAGGAAATACGGTAAAGACTTTTCGTATCTCTTTTGTAAATAATCTCTCATATTTACTCGTACGGATATACCCATTTCATCAATCTCCTTTTCTATGTCCGATTTCTTATCTCCCCCATACCCAGCCACGTTCATCGATTTTATAAATTCCAACTGATTCCGATATTTTAGAAACACAACCTTCACATCACATTCCAAAATATCAACCCAATCCATTCTAAATAACTTAACATACTCTTTATCTGCCTTTGCATCTACTTCATCATTCTTCTCCATCCTCTCTTCACCCGACCCACTTCTCTCCTTAACACCAACCATATCTAACACTCACACATTTCCCTTTCTTTTTATCTCTTTTTTATTAATACTTCTGAATCTCTCAGTTCTATATTTTCCACACGTTTAATCTCACTCGTTCTCATCTCCACCAAAGTAGTGTATCTCTTAATCCACTTTTTCTCTGCCTTCACCAGCACACAAAACACAAATACTCCAAAGACAACCGTCAACCCTAAATTCCACACCCTTATTATCAACAATATATGATATACCTTTCCTTTTCTTTAACTTTTTCAATCTTTTTTTACAATCCAAATCAACCCATCCATTTTCATCCGCCAGTCGCTTCTTAAACATTTAACCAACAACTTGCGAGATCTTTGCCCTTTCCTTAAACATGAAAAAAAAGCGGCTACTCGTTAGCATACATATACTACTCTCGTGGTCGTATTTAAAGGAGCGTGTGGAAATTAGACCTTGTGGAAATTGTGCATTTAATATGAATAATAATAATTTATTTGGTCTCACAAATCCTCCAGTTTTTGATAGCTCAGATATTAGTCTTTCATGCTTGAAATCAGATATATCTAATAATCTCAGGAAACTTTAATATGGGAATATTATACTAGATATGGGACCGCACGTTATAAGTTAGACCGGGGTATTTCATCAGAAGTAGTTATGGATTCTACTAGAAGAAAGTATCTAAACTTTATGATCAATCATTATATGAAGTATCCTCCCTAGTGTTTTGGTCTTCGATGTGAGTGGAGCAGCGATTTCGAACAAAAGTGGGTGGATTTCTATTGTTTTGGCCTTTGATGTGAGTGAGACAGTGATCTTGAAGAAAAGTGGGGTGGATTTCTATTGTTTTGGCCTTCGATGTGGGTGGGACAGCGATCTTGAAGAAAAGTGGGGTGGGTTTCAATGCGAGTGGAGAAGGAATTGGGTGAAGAGGAACTCTGCCTCCAATGTTTTAACATATATTGTCTCAGATCGGCTCTCTGTAGAATATTTGTTATTTAATTATTTAACATACTGGAAAGAGATTTACAACAAAATCATAACTTGCAATTGCATTCCTCCCCGGCCCATGTTGTGATTGTTTGCCAACAGGAAGCTATTGTTACCGTAGATGAACAGCTGTCAGTTCAGCTTCTTGCAGTTATTTTCTTGCCGTGTGCTGATTAGCGAGTAACAACTGGCTGATCGAATTAGCTAGAACAGCGACGCATGCGAAGGGACACGGCTGAACAGGGAGTGCGAGAACACTGACGTATTGGCCTCGTTATGGTGTTAAGTTGTTGTAGAAGTGAAGCATGTCCAACCGAATTCATACCAGAAACTGTATCTACTTGGGATGAAATTAAGCTGTTGTAATTATATCCTTAATTGATATTGTCAATCACTTTGACTACTTAATGGGGTAATTCCCCAGGAGAGGGTATATACTAGCCGGGGGCGCTTGCGTACGCTCGCTTCCCGGAGGGGGGAATGAAAAAAATGGATGAAGAGCACGAAGTGCGCTACATTCGCTAAGGCTCATGCCCCTTTCAACCCCACCTACAATGGGTTAGCTCGCTACGCTCGCCTGTGGTTGGTGCACTGCGCGCGCTGCATTCGCTCCCACTCATGCCCCTTTCAACCCCACATACAATGGGTTAGCTCGCTGCGCTCGCCTGTGGTTGGCGCACTTCGTGCGCTGCATTCGCTTACACCTATGCCCCATTCAACCCCACCTACAATGGGTTAGCTCGCTGTGCTCGCCTGTGGTTGGCACACTTCGTGCGCTGAATTCGCTAATGCTCATGCCCCTTTCAACCCCACCTACAATGGGTTAGCTCGCTGCGCTCGTCTGTGGTTGGCGCACTTCGTGCGCTGCATTTGCTCACGCTCATGCCCCTTTCAACCCCACTTACAATGGGTTAGCTCACTACGCTCGCCTGATAATCCCCTATCATAAATTATTGATTAAAACTTTGGGCTTGTTTACATTAGGCCTACCACGTGGGTCGGGCAAAAAGAGCCAATCAAGTTGCAGCAAAAAACGAAACACGTCACGTGAACAGCGAACGCTTTGTTCGAAAATGGAGTTCGTGACGCGAAATTGGAAGTTTCGCCAGCGTAAACCGTGGTTTATTCGTGATAGGCGAAAAAAAACAAAGAATTTCCAAACCTTTTAGTGGAAACTGTGAGCTCTCATATAGATAACTTTTTGGTTCAGCAGGCAAAGAACAACTCACTCAAAAATAGGGCAGATTGAGGGCCTCAAAAAAAGCCTTTATGGATACCTCGTTTGCCGCTTTGGCCCATTGTTTTGGGGCGTCCAACCTATTGTTTCCTATTGTTTCAAATTATTTGATTTACAACATCCATAACTTGGTCTATCTCCTTTTATGTATAATTATTCTGGAAAACCATCAAAATATCCTTGATCTAGTTGCTTAAGGTATAGTTCGGAACATTTTCCGATTCCTCAGTTACCATTTGATTACTTGCAACTCCTATATTTGCATTACAAATAACTAATAAATCACTCAGTTCTTTTTTTAAAATATGATCTAATTCACGCCTTTTATCTATCGTGTTTTCGATTTCCTTTTCCAAACCCTCATTTCGAAATTTTTCAATAGCTCATCTGTTTCTAAAACTGCAAAGTCAGTGTCATTGTGGATAATTAATTGTTTGTCAGAAAAAACATTTTTGTACGTAAAATTCCAATCACATCCAACTTTTCTGAGAATTTTTCCTTCAGATGTGATTCATATCTATTTAACATTTCTTTTACATTTGTTGTGATTTCGAATCCTAATATTTCTCACATTTCATTATATTCCTTTTCAAATATACACAACATAAGTTTATTCACAAATGATTGAAATCGTAGTTGATACTTCAAACATCATTCACTAGTTTAAATTGTAACTTTACTCTTACTTTCGTTGTTCAAAATATGTAATGTATATTTTGAAACTTCATACGGTATCACGAAACAAACAGTTTGTTTTTCTCTTGCAGAAAATGTATTCAAAATCTTCATCCCATCATCCTCGAAACTTCTAGTATCTTGAGTAAGTTTTTTTTATCATCGGCATATTGAAGTGATCTAATGTAAATTAAAAACTTCATTTCAAGGCAATAGATTAAATATTATTTTTCTCACCTCTTTTTTGTTTTCTCTCTTTTCTTCTTCTTTTCTTCACTTCAATAGTTTACGAATTCCATTTAAACTGAACACATCATTTTCATTCAACCATTTATTTTCCTAGCATGATCTCAAATGAGTGTTCAGTTCAAAAAAGAAAGTTGAAATTTCACTTTGCTCAAGTTGAAAAAGAAACCAAAAAGCTACTTTCAAACATTTACAATACCATATGATCATATAACATAACTATACATATAATCATCTTTTAAACAATTACTGCATATTTATTAACTTGTTCATAAATTGTGCAATGAAATAACAATGTCATTGTTCTTCCTCTGATGAGGAATCATTTGATGAATCACTAGAGGAGGCTTGTTTTTCTCGTTCCTCCTTAACCATACTCCCAAACGAGTGTAGCTTTCCACGTCCTAACCCTGTGATAGTTCCCTTTTGAGCTATGCCAGCAGGTGACTTCTGTTCAACTGCAAATTCGTTAACGAAATTTACGCCCAGAAAATCATTGAAAGGTGAATCCACCATTTCATCATTAGATAAGATACTTGCTGTAGCAGTAGCTACTTCATCCGTTTCTCCCATCAACTCTGAAATCTCAGACAGAGTTTTCGTTATCACCGTAGATGTCTGAGATGACATGGATGGATTCGACTTCACCGTCGAAACCTTCGTAACCTCAGTTTTCGGTTTTTCAACCTTTTTTTCACCTTTACTTTTGGCTTCACTTTTCGCTTTACTTTTGGCTTCACTTTTCGCTTCACTTTTCCCTTTGCTTTTCGCTTCACTTTTCCCTTGGCTTTTCGCTTCACTTTTCCCTTGGCTTTTCCCTTCACTTTTCCCTTGGCTATTCGCTTCACTTTTCCCTTTGCTTTTCCCTTCACAGTTTCCTTCGCGAGATGACATACTCAATTTCGTCTTCTTTCCACTCTTACGCCATTCATCTCCTTCATCCGATTTTCGTTTTAAACACGATTTTAACGGCAACTCATGATTCACAACTTGAAAGTCCGTATTTGAATAAAAGTACTTCAAATTCGCAAGTTGTGCTTGCGTTGGAAACATAATTTTAATTAAATTTATCAACACTCTATCTAAAGGCCCGAATACACCTAGCTATTTTGCATTATTTATTCTCCAGACATCCCAAAAATAGCCCGTCGGGGGGGGGGGGGGGAAATCGAATTAACACCTTGTCAAAAGAAGCAAAAGAAGCTGAGAATATTCGATGGAATAAAATCAAAACGTTTTGATTTTATTCCATCCGATATTCTCAGCATGATTTTGGGTTTCTAGCATAAAACTGCAGACATAAAGAAACCGACTGTCTGGTGACGTATTCTTTTAGTGTTTCACAATTTCCAGTGCTTGCATTTCAAGTTTCTGGTCGATTTACATGGAAAAAGAAATGTTTTTGTCACTCAAGTGATCTTTATGACCCCTATATATGTTGATAAAAAACTTCTGTTTGATTATATAAGCAACAATCATTGCATAACCATGTTCAGATGAAGCTACCTTACGTGGGAATTGGCTTGCGACAAAACATTGCAAGCCAAGCACATTATTGTTGCATTGTTCCCCGAAATACAGTGTAATATCTTTAAATAACTTACCCATGACCTTTTTGCGAGAATCATGCATCACTAATAATGGAATATCGTCCCACTCAGCGAATTTTTGTTGCACTAGATGCTGTAATACTACGGAAAGCGTCTAAATAAGCAGATTGCCTCATTATTCTCGTGATCACCCTTTGCTCTATAAATTGAATCAATGCAATAATTTCTGAAACTCTGAACATATCAAACACGAAAACACGAATGATATCACCAAGATTCGAGATGAGTACTCCAAAGGCTTTTGCTGAATTTTTAAAAAAGAGAGCTGCAGAGAGAGAAGCAGAAGACAATGAAAGGTAAAAAAAAGATATTTATTGAAAGAACTTTATAACTAAAAGAATAGTTTTTGACAGCAATGAGCATGATTTGATTATAGTGAACCATTCTCATTTTACTTCAATGCGTGACTTTGCTTTGCTGTCCTCTACAGAGAGAAAAATACGCATATCACCCCATTCGAAATCATACATGACACTGAATTCGAAGAAGACTCACAATTGGATGAACAACTCAGCCAAGCAGTAGTGCCTCCAGCTCCACAAGCTGCAACATCTAAGAGACGTGGACGCCCAGCAAAGAAGGTCGAAACGGAATGGACTGACGATGATATTTTCCGATTGATCGATTTATGGGGCACAAAGGAGAATCTGTACAATGTACAACATCCACGCTATCACAACAGAGATACCAGACAGAAGTCACTAGAAGGCATACTACAAGTATGAAATCTGAAGGTGCGGCGAGAGAAAATGAACAGTCTACACAGCTATTTCGGTGCAGAGAGAAGAAAGACAGAAAGCTCAAGAAGGAGTGGTACAGGAACCGATAATGTCTACATCTCTGCCTGGAAATTTTATTCTCATCTAGAGTTTCTACAAGATGGTTGGACACCTAGAGAAACGGTCAGCAACATTGAAACAGAAGTGCCAGCAGAAGTACCAAATGAGAGATGTACTTATGAGGTGAATAGGCTGTGGTCAAATTGAATGAGTGAGTGAGTACATAAGCAGACGTTTGTAACATTTGATATGGAAATTGATATTTGATATTATCATTCCACGCATGTGTGGTGTTCAAACTAAAAATACAGATTGAGGACTAATAAATAAATGAAAATAAATACATGAAATGTCTATTGATAAATGTAACTTAATTGAACGAAGAATGAAAGTCGAAAACTGAATCAGAGAAAAGCTACGTAAATCTGATTGAAAAATATAAGTTAATATTGATATTTGAATACCTAATCTATACGAGTGAGTGGGTGAGAAAACAAACAAGCTAGCCTAACTAAGCCTAGAGTGATGCTATGAGACACGCCTAGAAACCAAACACCAAGAAACAAAATGGCAGAAAAAAGTGGCTTACCAGCTGCCATACAGAGGCTTGAGTTGAGTGTTTGAACTAGTAGAGATAATTTAAATTGAGTTAATTAACTTCTTGAATTATACTTGACTTGAATCAACATAAAATGATAGCTTTGATTGAGTAACTATGTTACAGTTGACATCCTGACTTGACCATGGTCAGGCCCAACTAAAAAATAGCATCACTTATTTCCTGAATATAATGGTCAGATGGCCTAATGTAAAAATGTCACCAAATTGTGATGATGTCATCAAAAATGGCTGACATGAAAACAAAAAACAAATATGGCTACCAATGCACAAAATCCTATGAAACTGAAAATAATTTATAAAATAAAGGAATCATATTACATAGGCCCCCATCCGCTAAAACTGCAAGAAAAATGAAGCAGAAATCTGTAGAGGCAGCAGAAAAGTAATGGAAGGTGCAGCACAAGCACTACAGAAGCTATCAGATATCCGAAAGCAGCGCACTGAAGAAAGGTATGACAAGGATCGATGTTTCACCGACATGATTTTGCAGATGCTACGTACTATACCGGATTCCGAAGATAAAGCAATGCTGAAGGTGGAGTTTCAACAAAGGCTGATACAGTTGCGATACCGCCATGCGCCCCAGTATGCGCAGATGAACCAGGTGATGCCACAGCCTGCACGATATTTTACATCCGAGCTTCAGGGAGAGGGATTGTTGCCTGGATCGTACCAGCATGCGACACCTTCTCCTGCATATAGCAATGTAAGCTTTCAGGAATGAACTTTATTAGTTGTTTTTTTATGTTTTAGTATGTTTATAGATTATATACATCAGTAATATATAAGTAAAGCTTTGACAGTTGGTTTGATTCACATATAAAGGTAACAAAAAGCGTGTGTTAAATATGTCTCTTGTCTCAAATTATTAAGTTCCATTGCCAAGGTATCCGCCCAGGACCACAGAAATGATCAGCTAACATTTCACGAATATGCCCTGCTGATGATGAGGCTCTGTTGCTCTTGGTAGTTGGAAGAGTTTGCGCAAAGCTCAAGTTATCAGAGCTTTCCCACCAATCCCCATGGATTATTTGTCCGTCTTCATTCTCAACATCAAGAGAACCTTCTCCTGTATATGTGTCCTTGGACTTACTTCGGAGAAAATTATGAAGAACAATTGTTGCAAGTGTAACATCAATTGCTTTATCCGGACAAAGGGCCATTGTTGTGGTGAACACTCTGGAGCGATTGGACCAAATACCGAAAAGATTTTCACTCAGTCTTTCACTCTTGAACGACGGTAGTTGAAAATACGCCTTCTGTCATCTAAGTTTGCTTGAGGAAAGGGCTTCATGCAATGAATCCCTAGAGGAAATGCATCATCTGCCACAAACATATATGGTATTGGCTCAGGTGGCTGGTAAAAGGCCCATGCTGGATCTGTTGATTGGGGTAAGGGCTCAGGGGCAGGTAAACCAAGAGAGCCATCTTGCAGTGATTTATAAAAAGAAGAATGCCTGTACACACCCCCATCACTTATGCGGCCCTGACAACCAACATCTACATACAGAAAATTGTAATCGTAGTCCACAGTTGCAAGCAAGACAATGCTGAAAAAGCCTTTGTAATTGTAATGTGCAGATCCAGAATCATTTGGGTGCAAGATAGCTATGTGTTTACCATCTGCAGCCCCAATGCAGTTAGGAAATTGCCATTTTTCTTGCGTGCATTCAGCATATTTTTTCCAAGCCTCAGGGCTATAGGGGCATTTTAGATGGGTTTCCTTCATGGTTTCGTATATTTTCTTGCATACGGTTGGAACAAATTGGGCAATTGTTGTACGATGAATTCGGAAAGCATAGGATAAGTCATCAAATGAATTCCCTGTGGCCAAAAATCTCATAGTTACAGCTAATTTCTCTTGTGCTGTTATTGGTTTCCTTAGTTGTGTTGTTTTTTTCGTGATAAATGGCCCTACATATTGCAAGAATTCCTGAAAAAAGTGATAGGTTCAAGCTAGGATAGCTAGCTGACCATCTACATTGATGGGTTGTTATCGTTATTGTAACCACACGGGTAGGTAGGTTTTAATAATTTTATACCTCAAAATTTTCTGCAGTCATTCTCAAATATCTTCGAAATGAAAAAGGATCAGTCAACCAGAGCTCTTGCAATGTCAATTTATATGCTCCACGTTCTTTGTGATGCTTAAAATAATCTTTGCACCATACTTTTCTGTTTTTAGTATTACCGCCATTCGTATTAACATAACCAAAACTTGCACAACCAAGAATAGTACAAACGAGAACTTCTTCAAGCTCATCTGGGCTACCTTGATTACTCATATTTAGTCCAAGCAGTGCTCAAATGAATGGGTTTATTGAATATAGAATGGAATGTAGAATGGAAAATAGAACACGCATATACACCTTGCAATATTCCGTTATTTATTCTAACCGCAGCTATTTTGGGAATAAATAATGCAAAATAGCTAGGTGTATTCGGGCCTTAACTCCTTCCTTATTTTAATTCTACTCATCACAAACTCTACATACAGACTACATAAACATATCTCATTAATTGAATCACTAATTTGAGGAATTCTAACCAATTCACATTCATTGAGCGAAAAAATTGTGTTATAAACTTATCCGTAAACGCAGTAAATTCAACATATATAAGTTAATAATGAAGTAGATAAATCATAATGAATATCTCGCCCATTTACTTCCTCTAGAGCTATTCTCAAAACATCATTAATTGAAAATGGTGCTAGAATACAAACTGTTCCTTTTACTTTACTAGTATATTTAGAAACATCGAGCATACCTTCTCCAGTAAAGCTTTGCGAACATTCAGTTGACTTCTTCACAAACACCATCTTTTCCGCCTTGTCCTCTTTCTTCAAACTTCACATTTGCCTGTAACTGAATAATTTTGAGTTTTCTCGGGTTACTTAAAATGCGACAACAATAGTGCGCTTCTATCCAATCACATTTCAGCTTTTAATCAAACCAATCTTTTTATTCAAATCAAATTATTCTCAATTTACATAATACCTCCCCTTTAAATGCAAATGCAACAACGATACTTAACTTCTATCTGATCACACTTCACCTTTCCCATGCCTTGAACACATGTAAAATTATTTTTAACTCTTATCCAAATCCCTTCCTCGTTCCCAGACTATTGAGAAACTGGTTTAACTTGTTCCTTATTTAAATTAACAATGCCCTCCATCATTTCTTGACCATATTTGTATAGCACAAAACAGCCACGCAATCAAAACTTTTGGAATTGAATTTCCTGCAATTGTGTGGTTTTTATGCAAACTACATTTCTATATCTCGTTTCATGCTCATAAATACATTAGCTTCAACTCAACATTCACTTTACCATTTTCAAAATGAATACGTACACGCACGAAAGCATCCGAAGCATTCCAGCTCCATTTTGGCCGATGTGCATTCATGAGTCAGTAAAGTTAAAGATACCAGTGAGTATTTTGTTTCAAAATGCAAACATAAGGAAAATGTGGCAGAATACCAGTGTAAGAGAAAAATACAAGAACCTGCAGAGAGACTGAAAACTGAAGTAAGAAGAGATGGCTTCGCCAGATTGGGGAGGGAAGTAATCTTTTCCCCTGAGATATTTGTTGCAAACGCTCCTTCTGGGGATCAGCTGGAGGGTCTCTCACGTGACCAGTCTTTTTTGGCTCTTTGGCAGGAGGTCTTGAGTCGGCCATTTAGAAATTATTATTCCTTACAGAGGGAGTGTGGGCGATGAATCACCCCCTCATAGAAAGATTCAGTTTGAATGTGATAAATTAAAAAAGATCTATTGCAGTGGTAATTGAAGCCTCCCATCTCAGTGTCTAAGTCTTCCATCTTCAACTCCATTCTATGGTTAGTATATTTACTTTTTAAAATCGTTCTGGTCTTTCTCCCCATCTCAATTATCTTATTACCTCGCATTTCAATTGATTAATTTTTAAAACAAAAAATATTTCTGGTCTCATTCTTGGCTCTAGCTTAAATGTTTAATTCTTTACAACCTCAGTCCTAATTTATAACCGTATTTATCTGTTAAAAACTTGGGACTAAACAATGATGTACTGCATCTCATCGCATGTTTTTTCTTCTCTTCAAAATTATCAATTCTCCAAATTAAATGACCGTTCTCTGATAAACTAATTTTTAATTTACTTCTTTGTCAAAATTTAATGGCTTTCTGTGAACAAGAAAAAGTGAGAAAAAAACGTTTAGCCTATCCTGAGGGTTACTTGCTGACTTGACAAAAACCTGGGGTTTAAGAAAACTCTGTTTCTAATAAAGGACTTCATTACAAGAAGCTTGAAAGCAATTTAGGATCTGAGCTCCAAACTTTGTAACAGTGTGTTGTTCTCAGAAAAATATAGTGCATACTGACAAAAAAGCAGTGATCTCATCAACAAAAGCCTAGGGGAAAGGTGGATGAGCTTAAGAGACTTTACATCTCCTGAAAAAAATTTGTAATAGACAACTTGGCAACCCTTTCATGGCCCAAGCTCTAGCAGCTAGACGAACTACCGGTTTTCAATTAAACATAGTGAGTACTGGCAAAGAACCAGAGCTTTGCTAAACCAGCACAAATGAAAAGAATAATTTGAAATTTGACTGCCAAAACTTAATGGCTTTCTGTGAAAATGACAAGTTGGAAAAAAACATGTTTTCTCTATCATGAAGGTTACTTGGTGACTTGGCAAAAAAACTCGGATTCCAAAAAATCTCTTTTTCTGACAAAGGACTTAATTACACGAAGCTTGACAGGAATTAAGGATCTGAGCTCCAAACTTTGTAACAGCTTCTTGCTCTCAAATATATATACTGCTTTTGACAAAAAAGCAGGCAGTGCTTCCATTAACTAAACCCTATGAAAACAGTGGACCAGCTTCCTTGAGACAAATTTCAAAACTGAACAATTTGGCAAGCCGAGCATTGGAGACCCAAACTGTAAACACTGGAAAAGCTGCTGGTTTTCACTTAAATATAACGAGTACTGACAAGACACCAGAGCTTTGCTCAACAAGCACAAAGCAAAACAATCAACGAAAATTTGACTGTCAAAATTTATTGGCTTTCCGTGAAAATGACAATTTGGAAAATACATGTTTTGCCTATCAGGAAGGTTACTTGCTGACTTTGCAAAAAATTGGGGTTTCAAAAAAAACCTGTTTCTGACAGAGGACTTTATTACACAAAGCCTGACAGCAATTTAGGATCTGAGCTCCAAACTTTGTAACAGTTTCTTGTTCTCAAATAAATATAGTGCATACTGACAAAAAAAGCAGTGCTCTCATCAACAAAAGCCTAGGGGAAAAGTTCTTTTAATTTTTCTTTTAAAGAATGTCTCTTTTTGAAAAGGCCTAACTATTTTCTGCATAAATGTCTTGAAATTTCTGTCCGAACAACAAACTGCAAACTTTCGATTTCTCTGGCTACTTGAAAATCACCTCTGCTTTCTACAAGATTGCGTTCATTGGGTTTTGTCAACGAAACAAAACAAAATACACAACTAGGTATTGACGACATGATCAAGGCTTCAAATTAAATTATCAAACATTCTGCTGAGCTGAATTCAAGTCGAAGACAAAGGGTTGTTGCTGTTACTTCCCATCTGAAGATTTAATTATGCGCATAAATTTCCTCAAAAACCTTGGAAGCATTGCTTGGAAGTTTTCGATTTCTGAACGAGGCTGTGAACAAGAAAATGCTCGATATTGAACAGACCACTAATTCCTTTTAATTCGTGGGCTGTGAATCAGGCTAGCAAATTTCATGCTTTTATCATAATTTGCATGGTGCTTATTAGTATCTGCTGCACTATATTTTATGCAAATTTGAACAGAATTTAAGCAGAGGTGAAAAGTGTGCATCGATTAGACACGAAAGAAATAGAAGACAATGGTAATCCTTTTGGCTAATCGTTTTGAGTACCTCCAGAGGTGCTCAGAGAAGACCAATAGGTATCTTTTATGTTGTGTCAAATTTTGGGCAAAAGGAAAAATTGAAAAAATAGCATGTACTTTATGTCGGAAACAATGTAATTCCTTAATGACTCAAGAAAGCCCAATTCTTCGGTAGTGTACATGGGCCCTGGCCTTTATGATATGTTGATTGCGTTGTCGTGTTTTGTTGGTTAACTAATTTTAGCTTTGAGTATAGCGGGTGTGGGAACAAAAAACGAATTATCTTACCAATGCTGTGTTTTGCATTGGCATGATTTGAAGACCATTCGAAATAAATTGACATGCGCAGGGAGGGGCAGAAACAGTTGTGACAACTTTGGCATTGTATTAATTTGAGGCTATTTATAGTTGGCTGCATTGTCTCATGAGGAGGTAAAGAGTAATAAAAGCAATTGGAGATCAATTTCCTCCTTAAATAGCGAAACGCAAGCAAGTTTTTACTTCCTATTCAAGAAAACTAAACAACAAAGAGAAACAAGTAAGAAGACAATTGAAGACATGGCTAATATCTCAAACTTCGAAGACATTACAGAAGACTTGATGAATCAGATGAGTGATTTGGTCGTGATAATGAGGTAAATTGCCTCTTTTTTACCAGTATCCCTGACTTTGGGTAAATGTGATGTGTCAAGGAAATTTTTTTGTGAAAAGTATTCCACAGTAAATGTACTTTTTTTAAAATACCGATTCAATCCTATAATTGGCATCTAAAAAGAGTGGCTTTCATTTTGGATGTTCCGCTTGCAAACACACGCTCTTTCATAAGGAACCCCCTTATAAAAACACTATGGGCAGATAAAGCAAAAAAGTGTCACTATACTCTTTTATTACCAATAGTATAGATTTGAATGTGCTGAATTCGAATCTATACTATAGTTGTTTTTTTTTAATCTTAACAGTCGTTTTTGAGTTACTTCACCCACTTACAACTTATCAAATGTCTCCTTATGATTACGAAACATTTTAGATGTGAAATGTTTTCTTGACAAAGGCATATTCATTTTTTTCTCTTCACAAGGCATTGGCAAGCAATAGCCCTGGCAGTTCATCGCTCAGGTCTGCAACACCATCCATCACACAGAATCAAAATGGGATTCATTTTATTTTGAAAGAAAATAATACAAAAGTGGTGCAGCATTTTACCCAGAAGGACGGGAAAAATGTGAGAAAATGTATAATACTGGGCAATTTTATTTTGAGAGTGGCAGGCTTAATTGCTAGTCGAAAAAATTGCTTTGGTTCCCGCAGCGTCGGACGTCACTCTAATAGCAGGGGCCTGGGACCATGTGCGGAATAAAAATAGGCTGCGGCCATTCCAATGAGACAAGAGTGTATCCCACCACGTAATATTATCACGTTCCCAGGCCGATAAGTGGGCATGATGATGTAACTCGAGTACCAAGCTTGCCCTGTCAATCAAGCGACGGAGGAATGGACGACCCAAAACAACCGCTTGACAGCAATGCTGTAATGTGCCAATGAGGGATAATAGCTCATGCTTTGTGCCCGAAGATTTATTAGACCACCGTGCAAGGTTGTCCTTGATTTTAGCAATTTTGTCGTCTGGTAAACGTAATTCCATTGCCATAGAGTTCAAAATAAACCCCAAGAATGATATTTCGGTGGCAGGGCCTTCTGTTTTTTCATCGGCTGGGGGAACCCCCAGCTGCGAGCATGTTTGAACGCATCAATGTGTTGTGTTCGCACAGTCGACTGTGCCGGGTCGTCCAAGGATAAGAAAATCAGCTAAATATTGCTGGATTAAAGCAGCCCCCCCTTGTTGTTTGAAAATAGTCTGTAGGACGTCAGCAAAACGATTAAATATCTGGGGGGCGGAACGCAAGCCGCATGGCAAAGCGAGATCCAGAAAATATACTCCTCGCCACCACATGCCCAAGAAACGACGATCCTCGGGTCGGACAGGCAATAAACGATATACTCCCTTGATGTCGAATTTCGCCATCAAAGTTCCCTGGCCTAATGCCATTATTTTTGAGACGGCGGCTGGAATGCCCATATATGATACTGAGGCATTTGTGTCTGGGATGCAGTCATTGACACTGTGGTTGACCAGGAAAGACAAGTTCGTTATTAAGCGCCATTTTCCCGGAGTAGACTTGGGGATAACCCCAAATCTGTTAATAATTAACGAAGGTATAGGAGGGGCAAGAAAGGGCCCAGCCATGGTGCCTTGTGAAAGCTCCTCCGCAAGATAGGCATCAATGATTGTTGATTGCTTAAGAGCGGACACACAGTTTTGGGCGGAGCCTCGTGGAGACCCAGAGGTTAAGCCGATATCAAATTTATGGATAATCCCATCAACCACCAACTTTGCATCCTGATGAGAGGGAAAACGCAGGAATTCACACCAAGCATAAGAACGTAAAGCAGTGATAACGACAGGTAACGCAAATGCAAAAGAAGAATTATTTAAAATGTCAAAGTCTAGTCATTTAGACGAGCGCTGCTTCTTTGTAGCGGGTGGCGAAAGGGTTCTGCGACAATCATCCCGGATTGCCTTGGCCGATTTTGAGGGGCATTCCACAGCTTGGTGGTCCCCCCCCCGACAAAGGTTGCAAATATGGGCAAAGCAGCAGCTGGGCAAACGAGCAGGTTCCTCGATTCCACAAATGGCAGGCGGGGGTGTGTTTGTTGCTGACATGTGGAGCTCTGGGTGGCAATGCAGGCTGCTGAACCCCGGAGGTTAGTACGGTGGAGATGTACACTGTCTGGTCCAGTGTTGACCAGGAAAGCTGTGGATTATGGCTGTTAATAGGATGGTGTCAGTCCACATTTCCTGTTAAGTACTGAAAATACAATTTTCCAAATTGCTTTACATTCTTCAATACAGTACTAAAATTGCTTAACCTTTTGTGTTGCCGAGTACTGCCTTGCTTATAAAGCAGTAACTGATAAAAAAATGTGTTTACAATACTGTCATATGCTCAATGCAAAAACCAATCACCAAACACTTTGCTTTGGTTGGTGACAGCTTTCGTAACATTGTTTTTATTTTTTAACTAACTACACATTTATCTGTATTTCTTATGTACGCTGTTTATTCTTATCTGTATTCCTTTATTGCGTTTATCTGAGATTTGTGAAATTTGATTCATTCATTGTACCACAATCCAATTCTTGATTGAATTTGTGGGGGGAATAAATACATGTTATGAATTCAGAGAATGTACATGGATTAAAAGTCGATCACTTTTAGGAGCCAATTACATAATTGGGCTATCATGATGAGCATGCCAGCACGTAATCACCCTGCTGGAGGGAGCCGTAACTGCCTTGGCAGAAAAACAACAATTCATATAAGCGATGTTTTCGACATTTAAATTACAGTGCACACCCAATGCCATGTCGTTCTCTTCATGGCTGGCAGCCTAATGAGATAAATAGCTCAAACTGGTGAAAGTTTTTGCGTGTTACTGCAGCGTGATGGAAGAACGTGCTTCCATCAGTGTTCCAGCTAGCCCATCTGTCCAAGCATCTGGACTTACGACAAAGCAGGGATGCCTGGCAATCCCTCGGAAAAATGGTATCGACAAAGTCATGACGAATTTCGTCCCCAAATGCATTCAGTGCGTAAAAAAGAATGCTTTAAGGTTAACCCCTCTCAGCAACTGAAAATTGATTTTTTTTCCAAAAATGTAACAACAACCTCAGGTACACTTTGAAGTATACTCTTTTTAATGGTAAACTCAGCCTCAGCAAAACAATTACTAGAAATCTCATACTCTTAATTTTCTGGGGTAACCTCAATCCAGATGTCCATGACAACGCCCCTAACAACGAACTTAATAGCTTTTTTCATCGATTTTCCAATGCATAGTCCCCTCAGATTGCTTTAAATTTATAATATGTTATTTGATGCTTATACAATGTTTTATATGAAGTAGCTCCCCAGTTGGGACGCACTTGTTGAACTTTGAACCACACATGCGCTGCAACCAGATTAAGAGATTGAGGGAACAGATTTTGGGAATTTTACGTAAACTTAAGATGGGAAATCCTCGAAACAGAAGCAGAAAGGTTTCCAAAAATAGACGAGCTTCCTCAAATACGATTGAAAGCAATACTACAAGGAAGAAAGCTAGAATCACTGATGATCCTAAAACAATCACACAACAAGATAATGGGCCTAGGCCTGGGCCCTTTGCTTCAGTTGATGGGACGCCTCTTTTTTCGCGATCTGATTCAAAGTTAAGCAAGATTAGGTCAAGCAAAGAAAAGTATGAGAATGAGTTTTCTTTTTGTTTATTTGACACTGGAATTTTGAGAGAAATTTTCAGCAGTCTTTGTTGCCCTTATTGTAAAGCCACAAGTTTAAAGTTGGAAATTTCAAAAGAAAAAAATAAAGGATTTCAGTTGCAGTTTGTTTTCATATGTGATGAGTGTGGCTGGAAAAAAGAGTTCTGTTCCTCCAATTCTGTCAGTGGCAAGACAAAAAGGCTATCAGAAGTTACATGTCAGAATGGTAGTTGCTTTCAGAAACATTGGTTGTGGCTATGAGTCCATTTTCGATGATTATGGACATGAAAAAGTCATTGACAAGAAAAAATTATAATAACATTATTAATCATATACATGAAGCAGTCTGTGCTGAAGCTGAACAAAGCATGCAAGATGCAGTTGAAGAAGTTGAAGCTTAAACTGGTTCATCTGATCTTGCAGCAAGTTTTGATGGCACTTGGTTCCCGTTGTCTTGATTTGTTCACTCAGAATCCAAATGAATCTTTAAACAATCTCATATGGGCTAGCTGCCCAAAGAAAATATATCAAGGTTTGAGGGTTGTGGAGTTATGTACTGCCAGTGCTCTAGCATATTTTAATGATGGAGCTTCATCAATTGCTAGGGTTCTAGACCGCCTCAATGTTTGCCCAGGAAAAAGCACTAATGTCGCAATTGAACATTTTGATAGACAAAGAATCCGATCTGGTGAAAAAAAAAGTCTGAAAGGGTTAAAACACAAAGAAAAAGACTAAGAGCTATCAAGAAAGAACTTTGGGACACCCAGAAAGATGAAGAGGCAAATGTGTATGAAGCAGGGGGGCACTGATACTCAGCTTTTCGTTTGATTAAACTTTAAAAGACTTTTTCTCAAAACGTGAAAATCTGTTAGTGTACTCGACTTGTGACAATGATTTTTAGAAACCCTTCATCCAATCAAGCTGCAATTTTCAGGATATTTTCAGCACATCAGCGTCCAGTGCATGTGCAATTTTAACTGCCATAGGTGCCATACTCCCATTTTTATGTCCATTTAAAAATCATGTGATTGGTGCGAATTAACAAATCTCCCACAACAGAGACAATCACCCAAAAACACCTATTGAAGCCACAAATTACAGAAATAGTACAAGTGATGATGAATTTGAAGATAGTATCTTAGTAGAGCCAACTAAAAGCCTGCGAAGTGTCAAGCAAAAAAGTCACAATTTATCAATTAAGGTTGAGGAAGAGGTAGAGAGCCTGGATAAAACTGGTAAAAGTGCAGAGGTGAGCTTGTCAAATTTGGAAGCAGCATCAGATGACACAAATGTCAATGATGCCACTCATTGCAAGACCCTTTTGAATATCCTCTTGTATTCTAACCCGCCAACGTGGGTGTACATGTCAGACAGCGGAGAATGGCAAAGACCAAAGCCATTCATCATTCAGCTGCAAGAAGAAAACAAGGTGCAGTTAATTAGGGAAGAGGAGGCAGGCTATACAATACTGAACACGAAACTGCCAATTCTTGCAATATCAAGCGAGTCGAAAATGTGTACGACCTACTTAACTCGTGCAGTTGCAACAGAACCTTCGTTTTCAAGTAAGAACATTTTGACAGAAAAATGACATTCAGCAAGAAAGAAATATTATTTTCCAACTACAACATGGATTTGGATACTCTATTGACAATGTTTATTCTGTTGATGCTTGGCTTCACGACCCTTTTCAGGTTCCAAATAAACTATTCCAACCTTGTGTTGAAATATTTTCGCTTGAAGAAAAAACAGAGGAGAAGATTGATGGCAGTGCGAAGCCTTATAATTTGAAGAAGTAGAAGACAAACTCCCAGAAAATACTGGATTAGGCCATGTAGGAGTAACACTTGGTGGCAAAAGTTGCAGAGCAGGGAAGCAGTGAAAAGTGAGTGGAAGGAGAACTTCAGAATTACAAGAGAAAGTTTTTACAAATTATGTGATCAGGTTAGACCATTCATTTTGTCAACTACCAACACAAGAATACCTTTGTTTGTTGAAACACAACTGGCATTGACATTGTACTATTTGCCCGATGGTGGGAGAATGCTGACTCTGAACTGTCTCACATATAGTAAATAAATTTGCAAGAGCAATTGGCACTGGTCTTCTTCCAATTTACATCAAGGTACTGAAAACTGAAAACACGGTCAATGATTTAGCTGCTAAATTTGTTGAGATTCATTGTTTTCCCCTATGTATAAGGTGCTCTGGATGGTACCCATATTCCAACCAAGAGACCGGTTGAAAACTCAAAAGACTAAATGAATAGAAAAGGGTTCTATAGTTTGAATGTGCAGGGATGTGTTGATCATTGATATTGCTTCATGGATGTCAACATCAAATAGCCTGGTAATGTGCACAATGCAAGGGTATTTATAAATTTCCAGTTGAATCAAATATATAGTGGTGGAACTATTCCAAATTGCAAGAGGAACGTTGTACCAAATGAAGATGCTCTACCCATTTGAATTCCTTGGGACCCTGCATATCCTCTACTACCATACTTGATGAAGGAATTTGCAAACGTGGAAGTACTGATATAGAGCAATTGTTCAGATACAGGGTTTCTTCTGCAAGAATGGCAGTAGAGTGTAGAAGGAAACAGCTGCCACAAAGTATGAGAGAAATTTTGAGCATCCTGCAGTTTGAAGATTCAATGCCCTGTCATGCACAATCATGAGAGTGGTGGGAAGAAGATCAGGACAATATTCATGAAATATTGTGAATTGTATTCTTGGTTATCATATTTTTAATTTAATTCAGTTTTGGTAATCAACGAAAGACATAAATGATTCCTCTTCCCTTTGTAATTGCTTTTGAGAAGCTTGGTACTGTGGTTGCCTTTGATCTCTGCCAGGCTCCATCTGTTGTCTCTCTGGTGTCAAATTGTGAAGTTGGTGGCTTCTTACACCTGTAAGGTAAGGCTGCTTTCCATAGTGTTGCACACTTTTTTGCTTCGGGGAACATCTCGTTCTCAGTCTCTTCCATTTTTTGAGAACATTTGCTCTTGAATTCAAGGTCCTCTTTGATGCATTTCAGCTGCTGTGCCTCTATAGAAACACTCTTTTGCTCTATAGAAATCTCTCTGATTTTTTCGTATCAAATCTTTTCGTATCCAGAACTACTGGAGCCATCATTTAAGTTTCTCCCCATGTTTTCTTTTTCTTGACTCCACTTGTGTCAGACGTCTTGTTTACTTTCTTACTACCACCCTGATTCCCGCCCTCGCGGTTCTTGTTAGAATTAGCTGAGATACCACTTGCAGCACTGCACACTTTACTTTAATCCTTGTGCTTTTGGAGATATTCGCCACTTGTGAATGTCTCCTGACAGTGTTCACACTTTTCACTCTCTCTTTTTCAGATACTGTAGTTGAAAGCTTAACTTTCACCTGATTACCACTATGAGTGGTCACAAACTTCCGGAATTTAAAATGAGCTAATGTTAGTAGTATTTTCTTCATGTTTCTTTTCTAATACAAGTGCGCCTAGCCCAAAACACAACTACCAGCACTTTCCAGTTCTGTATCACGTGATGTTTTGTGCCATGTCAAGCGAAAGCCATATCGAGGCTCTCGGGCCTAAGGAGCCTTCTTGTCTTTGTGTGGCCTACTTACTGTAAGTGTTTCAAGCACAGAATTGAAGCAAAGGAAACACAATGGCTGGTTATCATATTTATGCTCAGACAACTTTGAGAGGTTACCATGCATATAAAGATATTGTTGCGACCTTAGGTAAAATTTTTATATGTGAACCAGAGCCAGGTAATGTAGTCGATTAATTTGCTGTGGTTGTAAAAATAGATGGAGAGAATATTGCAGGCCATCTTCCAATCAAGATAGCTTTAACACTGCACAAGTTTTTGATTGATTGCCGGCAAGGAGAAGCAGAGGTCACAGGCTGCAGTTTCGACGAGGGGGCTAGCAAAGGCCTTGAAATTCCAATAGACATAAAATGTATTGGACCACATTTGTAGGTCAAAAGCTTGAGAAAAAAGTTGGTGAAAATTATTGGTAAAGTGGTAACTTCCATTGCTCCAGACAGAAAGACAAACTGAAAATGAAAGATTTGCTGAAAGATTATTTTCCAATCCTGTATATGTCTTTCAATTACATCAAGTTCTGTCAGTGTGCCATGTTGAATTTGTGCATCAATTGTCCATTTCTGGAAAACTTTGATTGTATTTGGATAGACTTATACAAACGTGAACCCTGATTTACAAAAAGTCTCATCCTATAAGAAAGTAACTTAGCCTGAAATGAAAAATACATTTTTTTAATTGCGGAACCCACTGTATATATCTGTTGATAAAAAAAATCCCTGGGAAAAATGTATTTGTGTAATTGGTAAGTTGAATGTTCACATTTCCTTCTTCTAAATTCTCCTTATGTTCACTCTATATAAAGCTGAACAACGTCTTCCTTAAAGCAACTTTGACTATCATTACATTGCATTTCATTGCATTTCATTAATGATTTGTAAATAACAAAGTAAAGCATAGTTTTGTTGCAAAGTAAATATTCGCTGATGTGCTTCTACATTACGTTTTGTTCCTTTTTCTTCACCTAATCGAGAAAATAATATGCAAGGTTACATCTTAAAGATTCGTTATTATTATTTATTTTATCTTGCAGCTCAAAACAAAACAACAACCCCATCCAGTTGCTACCAAAAACCACTCTTATTTAAAGTTTTAATATTTTCACTTGAATAGGGTTGCATGTAAAACACATTTTTCTGTTCGTTATAAAATACTAAACATGCCAAAAATCACCCAAAACAACCCAAAAATTAACAAATCTCCCACAACAGAGACAATCACCCAAAAACACCTATTGAAGCCGCAAATTACAGAAATAGTACAAGTGATGATGAATTTGAAGATAGTATCTTAGTAGAGCCAACTAAAAGCCTCCCAAGTGTCAAGCAAAAAAGTCACAATTTATCAATTAAGGTTGAGGAAGAAGTAGAGAGCCTGGATGAAACTGGTAAAAATGCAGAGGTGAGCTTGTCAAATTTGGAAGCAGCATCAGATGACACAAATGTCAATGATGCCACTCATTGCAAGACCCTTTTGAATATCCTCTTGTGTCACCCACATGGCTTTGAACAAAAAACAAAACCAAGTTGTGTAAGAGAGAACTTTATGTGTACCATTGATTCAAATAATATATTAATTGTGTCATGTAAAGCAGACAACATTGTTGCATATGGTAAAACAGGCTCTTCAAACCAGCTGTATAAAGTGACATTAGGAGATAAGGGGGAATTTTAAGTGTACTAACATGCCGAAAGGATGAAAATAGTATTCTGTTCATCAACAAGAGATCAGGAAGATATTATGCCACAAAAAGTTTATCCTGATGATGTGTATGAATCACAAAGGACCTACAGATACAGCAAAGCAAACCCAGGATTTCTTCATATATTGGTTACTGCCAAGAAACATAACCCACTTCGCTCATTAAGATTGTACATGTTAATGAGCAAAGTGAATTAATCTTAATGATTCTTTGACACTTCTGTCAGAGCACTACTGCCAATTTCATTGTTGGCACCAGAGCCTTGTTGACATGGAAAGGTTTTGTCTCAAGGGATCTGCAGTTTTACGGTTTGACACAACATAGGAGATAATTGATGGACTGTGGCTTAGTGACACAAGTTACCCAAAGTTATCTTTACTGGATGAAAACCATAAACACCCTGAGTTCCCTGGGCCAAATATGGCCCATTTCAGGAAAAACACAAGCACTTATTGACAATTTGCTGGATATCTGTCCCCCGTGCCTTGCATTTTGTAGACAATGTTTTTTGTTTTTTTATTGCTTGGTGTGAATACCTTGAGTCCGGAGAATGGCTTGGCTCTAGATAATGCAACATAGAGTTGTCTGTGAGCGAACGCCCAGTAAATACCCACTTGTTTCAAGGATTGTCATGTGCTTCGTGGAATCCCCCGTACCTTGCTCTCCAGTGCTCTGGAGGGCAAGGCACGGGGGATCCAAACAAGGGGCATCATCATACCTAACTGATCTATGCAGCTTTTGAGGAGCTTTCCTGTTACTAAAGCTTCACTTCTACCTGGTATACACACACTAACACTGTTGTGGCAGGAACTGATCCCCTTACTGATGACTGAACGAAGAGGCAAGAAACAGAGTCAGTCATCTCTTCAATATCGCCATTCAAAGATGTGTCCGCCACTGGAGGAGGGGAAGCAGGTTCCACGTTAGGGGTGACAGGGGTTTCCCCATGTAATCCGGCTAGAGTGTAGATGTCTGGCTGCCCATCGGGCTGGAACACAAAACTTGAACCATTGGAGGTCAAGAAATTCCAGCACAAAATACACTATAAAGGTGAAAACGAATTACTAGATACAAGAAACTCACCTGTATAAGAAACAAAATCGTTATCTAGAAAAGATAAGCTGGCCTGGACTGTTCCTTCGATGTGGAACAACTCTCCAGAGACACAAAAACATTTCTGCAAGGTTGGCCTAATGTCTTTCTTAGGCCAGAAACTGGCAAAAACTTGCCAGGAAACAAAGGATTTCATGGACCCGGTAGCAATTAACGCCTGGACTTTGATCTCAAGCAATGAACAATAAACAAGAGGCTGGTTGGGTAAAAACGAGGCTACATTGGAACCAACAGAGAAAACACGGGGGTGACCAACCCAGCTCTTTATGGAGGCACCCCTCTGAAGTTTAAAGAATTCTCACTCACGTGATTAGCAGCAATATTTCTTTCACTTTGTTGGTTGTTTGCACACTGCAACTGATTATGTGCCCATCCAAAACACAACTGACATTGTTGATCATACGGGCAAGAATGGGCAAATGCAATTGATTCCGAGTCGCACGATCCGAGGGTGTCTGTGACATTGCTAAGTGCCAGATTGACGTGGAAATTCGTCAGACAAAGACGGCTGCAGAGGAGGCGGGGGTGTAGCAAATGACTCTGCAATTCCTTTTTGTCAAGGGTAAGGGCGCTGACAGCAGCTGTCAAGCCGGCCAGAGATGCGTGCAATGTAGCATGACCCTGGTGGGGTGGCGAGCCTTGAACAGCAAAACATGGGTCTTCCGAAGGGCGATGAATTGCTCGAAGTTCTTGAACAAACTCTGTCATTTCTTTCAAGCTTGGTGTTGCATTATGTTCCAGCAGCTTAAGGAGTAAATGTGCTGATAACCTTTTCAAAAACTGGTGAGACAACAAGGCATGGTGGGGTCCCCTTTCGGTAGGGCTTCCTTGAGATCATATAAAAACAAGGAAGGATCCTCATTAGGCCGCATGATCCTCTGCTCAAAAGCAGCGAAGAACTTCTCTCGGCCAATGGCAGTGCATAAAACTTCTCTGAGACTCTTGGCAAGATGGTCTAAGAATCTTTCTGGGCATCTTCAAACGCATGAAAATGAAGAGTTAAATATAATATTATATTTGACTCTTTGCGATGGATTTGCAATGATAATATATAATATGTCATTGAAATATAATGTTACTATCAATATCTCTTAGATGTACACTTAGTGAGCATAAGTTACGCACCACCGGATAAAAAATGGCGTCTAAAAGTGGCCCGAGGCTTGAGCAAGAAAATTTACATAACAATATGTAAATACCAAATGGGTTTCACTAGCGAATTTCTTTTGCAGAAATATACTCAGAATTTCATAAATTTTCAAATGAAAACATAATGTAAACTATATCAAATTGTTTTGTAATATTATTTAAAGAAAACTGCAAAGGTGTCTCTTAAAAAATTTTCACAAAAATTTATCAAAGTGGAGTAATTAAAACGCCAATAACTATAATTTCTTTCACTGAAAGCCACACAAACTCTCTCATTTTAAAGAGAGTATTTTGAAATTTTGAAAAATGTAAATATTTTTCATGTAACTGGCTTGACCTTATATAATTTTCAGTTTCAGTCTTTGTTTACCATTAGGGAAGCACATGTTTTGTTTTTCAAATATCAGAGTAGGTTTTAAAAAATAAAATTTTTGGTTAACTTCAGAAAGTATGAAGCCCTTGAAAATTGTATCAAACTATAGTATTTGAAACAAATTATATGAATATCCATGTCGGATTTTTTGTTATGGTGCTTAATCTTCTTTTTTTTACTCTGAAAAAAAATTACGGTAAAAAAATTTAAAATGTAAAAAAATTATAAATCACAAATCACACTCCTAATATGATAAGACTGAAACTGAAAATTATAAAAGGTGAAGACAGTTACATGAAAAATATTTACATTTTTCAAAATTTCAAAACATTCTCTTTTAAATGAGAGAGAATTTGCGTGGCTTTCAGTGAAAGAAATTATAGTTATTGGCGTTAATTACTCCACTTCGATAAATTTTTGTGAAAATTTTTTAACCCTCTCATGCCCAGCGTCCCAGTAGGTCCCAGTAGAAGCAAAAATCATGAAAAACCCAATTTGATTAAAACTGGCTGAAACTCGGTGAGAAGTACAATTTTCGGGCGCTGAATTCGAATATCGAATTTATTTTTTGAGATTTTGATGTTTTGGGGGCAAAAATGGGGTAAAAGGGGGCAAAATGCAAATTTTGAAACTCGTCCAATTTCCATCAAATTTGATGAGAAGTACAATTTTCGGGCGCTGAATTCGAATATTGAATTTATTTTTTGAAATTTTGATGTTTTGGGGGCAAAAAATGGGGGTAAAAGGGGGCAATATGCAAATTTTGAAACTCGTCCAATTTGCATCAAATTTGGTGAGAAGTACAATTTTCGGGTGCTGAATTCGAATATTGAATTTATTTTGTGAAATTTTTATGTTTTTGGGGGGGGAGTGGGGCAAAACTGGTCATCAAGTGTGCAAGCACAGATTGGGCGTGTCATCAAAGGTCACAGAGTAATAGCGGTTGGCAGCAGACAATCGTAGAAACAGGTCATTTAGTTGGGATATATGGTAGCTTTTAAAAAAGCTGTTTTTGATTCAGTTGACGTTGCTTTGACAGTTACAGCAGCTTCTACAATAGCTTAGATCTCTTCTTCGTTTTCCTGAGATTGACTGCTCGGCAGATCGAATTCACGTGCAGCATGAAACTTATTCCAGCAGTCTTTTCCTCTGGTATTTGAGCAAAGAGCAAAAGGATCGCCAGGACCAGAACACTTTTTGCAACAAAATGATGTTTTCTTGTGACAAATTCTGCATTTCAATCTTTTCTCTTTGCTGGAAGATTCCTCTGCTGAAATTCTCTTTTCTTCATGGCAACCCTTTCTTGGTGATGCGAGGGCAGATTCCAACGATCTTTTCTTTCCACGTGGTTTATCAGATGGATAATGGAGGACTGGCATACGTCCATGATACATCTTGAACTTTGCATACCAGATACGAATTACTTCGAATCGAAATGAGCTTTGCGAAAGAGCATTTTTCGATAACTGCTCGTGAAGATTAATGCTGTTGCACCATAAAGTATGACCGTTGACTAACACGTACATCTCACAAAGGCTATCGAAAATTCTGTTTTGCTTCCTCACACTTCTAAATTCAGCATTATAATAAGACAGTTGCTGGTTGGTTCTGTCTACCCATCCATACATTTCACGATATAGTGCAGCAACTCTGGGCATATGAATGATGACCTTTTCTCTTCCTTGGTTGACTTCAACAGGTTCCCAGTACTGCTGGCCAGACTTGATGTCATTATCCAAGAAGACTACCACATTGTTGTCGTTCCAATATGTGATGTTTAGAAAACCTTTGTGAAGAGATTTAGAGAACCCACGAATAAATTGTCTTGCTGAACGCAAATTGTCCTTATGGCTGCATGGGAAATGAGCAGTGTTGCCCCTTTGCGTAGCAATTAATCGAGTATGCCATTTGTTCTTTGCATCTTCCATTAATTTTATTGTGGGAAAGCCACTGTCCATAACAACCAAACGTCCACTGTCTTTAAATTCAGATATGAGTTGCTCAACAATATCATAGTTTTTACCATTGCCAGATGTTTTGTACGCTTTCTTCCCCACTTTCACCACATGGTTAGCAACATAATTTCCACCGTTTGCTCCCGTATCACTGACTTTACAAATTGTCCATCCCATTCTTATTGGCTTGTCTGGATTTCTTATTTTATAAGGGTTCCTTTTGCTTTTGCTAGTCACTCTTCCTTCATCAACGCACATTTTCCAGCCAACCGTCCACTTTGATAATGATTTCTGTCCGAGATATTCAACTCCAGAGTTAATATTCTGCAAAGGATGGTAGTCTGGATGATCTTTAGGTGGCAAGGATGAAGCTTTGACAACTCGAAAGTGCTTTAGCATCAGACGAAAGACTTCACGGCTCATTGTTTTCTTTATTTCTGGCTGTGATTGCAAGGGGTCCTCACTCCAAGCCCATCTATATTGCCGATATCCAAGAAGACGAAGATGCCATTTGATTGCAAAGAAACCTCTTACAAAACGTATTCCTGCCTCATCTCTTGAAATCTCCCCAATTTTCTCAACGAATGATGGATCTTCAGCGCCATGTTCATTTGTACTTGCAATACATGTCATGATAAATTCGTCGTCCATAACACCTTCAACAATCTCATGTGGTTTTGTACCAGCATCAAATATAACTGCAGGTCTCCCATACTCAGGTATTCTTTCTGACGGAGCAATAGAACCTTCAAAATCTGCTTCTGACTCTGTAGACCAGTGGCAGCAACCAGGTTGATCATCATCGCTTTTAATACCATGAGGGTCATAAACTTCGCTATCATCGTAGGCCACTCTGTCATTTCTTTCAAGCTTGGTGTTGCATTATGTTCCAGCAGCTTAAGGAGTAAATGTGCTGATAACCTTTTCAAAAACTGGTGAGACAACAAGGCATGGTGGGGTCCCCTTTCGGTAGGGCTTCCTTGAGATCATATAAAAACAAGAAAGGATCCTCAATAGGCCGCATGATCCTCTGCTCAAAAGCAGCGAAGAACTTCTCTCGGCCAATGGCAGTGCATAAAACTTCTCTGAGACTCTTGGCAAGATGGTCTAAGAATCTTTCTGGCCATCTTCAAACGCATGAAAATGAAGAGTCAAATATAATATTATATTTGACTCTTTGCGATGGATTTGCAATGATAATACATAATATGTCATTGAAATATAATGTTACTATCAATATCTCTTAGATGTACACTTAGTGAGCATAAGTTACGCACCACCGGATAAAAAATGGCGTCTAAAAGTGGCCCGAGGCTTGAGCAAGAAAATTTACATAACAATATGTAAATACCAAATGAGTAGGAGAGGGAGTGGGGGTCCGAGGACACGCATGCGCATTAGAATGTGTTAAGATCACGCATGCGCGTTCGAATGCGGCGTTCGAATGTACGCGGCAAATCTCTGTCATGAGAAATCAGAAACTTCTAGAATCTGGTAAAGTTAGTTTGAAGTTGCGAAACATCGCCAAAGCTGATAAAAAACCCATAAAAAGCTTAATAACTAAAAAACGGTTTTGTTTATGAAAAAGATTTTTGCAGCAATAAAAAGAAAATCTCTTGATTATATTGAATGAATTATTTCATATTTTTCATGCACTTATAAGATGATAAGAATTTGTTAAGTAAATCGCAAGAAAACACAAAAATATCGAGGAACTGGCAAATTCACGTTCTCGGCTCGAGATTGAATTCAAAGAGCCAATCAGAAACTTCCGAATGCGACGTTCGAATGTACGTGTCAAATCTCTGTCATGAGAAAGCAGAAACTTCTGTCTTTCCTTTGTTTCAGAAGAAAGATAAAGACTAAAGAATGGTTGTAAGTGCTATTGTTTTTAAATACTAAGCAGGTGTTTTAAAAAACAGCAACAGCTTTGAAAGTTGGCACGCTTTTCAAATTTTGTAAAACTTTCTTTAAAAAGCTTTAATAAGTTGTTATTATATTTCAGCGACCAAGAGCAAGAAGAAGTGTATTGAGGTATGTAATGTTAACAGCATAAGATGCAATACTTATCATTTTATTATCTGTTTACAAAAACTTCACCTGGCCCGGGGTCTATCATAGACTCCTGCGTGCTCGTATATAAACCAAACCACTCGGAATCTGGAATGACTCGAACCACATTTTTATTCTAGGTTGCCAAGAGAGGAAATTTTCCCCGAGGGAAATTGTAGGATATGTATGAGTGACGATACGGAGGAGGGAGCTTTTCACCGATGTACCCAGTGCCGGCAGGTGTATCATGCGGCATGTAGCATACAGTAAGTTGTTGTTGTTGTTTATCTATTAATTATGCTTCTTTACTTAATAATTGATTATTTTTAATTGGTTATTCTTATGTTTAGATGGAGCGAATACAACAACAACTGTCCGCTGTGCAGGCTGACGCCAGCAGTATATGTACGGATTGAGGTAGTTTTTAATATAATTTTTACTCATTCTAATGCACATTTTAATGTAAAGATCTTCGCTTAAATCTTTTTTTTCTTTCTATTTTTAGATATTACAATCAGTGCCTCAACTCAGGACACCGCCGCAAACATCGCCGCGGGCGCCGCAAACACCGCCGCGGGCACCACTGCGAGGAGTGCGGAGATCTCGCCGATCTCGGCGAAGAACATCAACACCGTCGATGCAGACTCGCCTGTCCCTGAGATCATCACCGGCATCGAGAATATCTATATCTCGTCGGTCTCTCAGGGCAGCATCACCAACAACACCACCATCATCACCGATAACAGTATCATCAGCATCATCGTCAGTAACGATGCTATCGCCGCCAATAATAGCACCATTGTCACCAGCAGCATTGGAAGAGCCAGTAGAGGCAGCACCAACAGCATTAGAAGAGCCATGGGTTCCATCGGGGGATACTGACCGGCAAGATCTCCCGAGCCCATGGCAGGACACAGTTAACGAAATGGCCAGGATGGCATTTGATGGAGGCATCCCTCCAACAATAGTCGTCAATCCCGGATACAGCCCGAGCATCGAAGACGAGGATGAAGAAGATGAGATTAATGATCCAGAACAATTATTGGCTGTGATGAGATATGCTAATGCTAGCACAGAGAACTTAAACTTTTTATCAACAATGATTAATTTTAGAGAACAAGTTTTTGAATTGGCCAGAAACCGATGGACCCCCCGCTATGGTCATTTTTAATTATTTATTGTTGTTGTTTAAAGTGTTTTTAAAGTGTTTTAAATTGTCTATATGTTTATAGAAATTATTTATGAGAAGGAAAAACAATTTCTTTTATATACTCTTCAAGCTCTGGCGTGAAATAGTACGCGAAATAAATCCAGCATTTTTCAATTAAAATAATCATCATCTAAAAATATACAATTTTTCATCAGAAACTTCTGCAAAAAAGAAGGTTTATTATAATAAATGATGAAGAGGATGATGAACTATAATTTAACGTTCTCGGCTCGAGATTGAATTCAAAGAACCAATCAGAAACTTTCGAATGCGACGTTCGAATGTACGCGGCAAATCTCTGTCATGAGAAATCAGAAACTTCTAGAATCTGGTAAAGTTAGTTTGAAGTTGCAAAACATCGCCAAAGCTGATAAAAAACCCATAAAAAGCTTAATAACTAAAAAACGGTTTTGTTTATGAAAAAGATTTTTGCAGCAATAAAAAGAAAATCTCTTGATTATATTGAATGAATTATTTCCTATTTTTCATGCACTTATAAGATGATAAGAATTTGTTAAATAAATCGCAAGAAAACACAAAAATATCGAGGAACTGGCAAATTCACGTTCTCGGTTCGAGATTGAATTCAAAGAACAAATCAGAAACTTTCGAATGCGACGTTCGAATGTACGCGGCAAATCTCTGTCATGAGAAAGCAGAAACTTCTGGAATCTGGAATGATATTCAAACACACCGGACATTCAAAAAGTAAGTTGCATTTTTTTTTGCTTCAAATCTTTTTTATCCATACAGCTTTATTTGGAATTAATTCATAATATTAGTGATTATGGTTCGTTTATTTTGGAGTTAGAAAAAGAAGAAGAAGAAACATGAATACATTAACTGTCGAAAACGGGGCATTAATTGCGTTTGAATGTCCGGTGTGTTGGGCACTTTTGCCGTTCTTGGGCATAAGTCATCGATGTCCTAACGATAATGATGAAGACTATGATGATTTTGAAGATGATGATTTTGAAGATGATGATGATGAAGTGATCATGAAGATTTTTGCCCACGCATTGAGGGATGAAACTATACAAAAAAAATATATATTAAGTGATAATGATGATAATGATGATGATGATGTTAATGATGATGAAGATGATAATGATGAAATATAAGTTAATTATGTTAAAAATGATAATTCAGAAAAAATATTACTGTGTGTATTCTTATATGCTTCTACCTCTCAACTGCACATGCATCACTTTATGGCTCGAACCTTCTTTGAATGATTACATAATCTTCATTCGAATTGGCATACTTTAATCAGGTGGGCTAGAACCAGCTTCTTAACTGCGCATGCGCAGGATTTCGAGTAATCTATAAAAACGATCGATTTCACTTATTATCTCAGTAGCAAAGATGTTGTTAACATTAGCACACATTATAATTAATGACTTTTGGTCATTTCTACAAAGAACAAAAAAAGATTTGCTCTTGGTCTATTTGAAGGAACATTTTAGAGATGTAATGGGCATTAATACAAAGGTTCAAGTTCGACGCA
This sequence comes from Sanderia malayensis, assembly GCA_013076295.1. NCBI lineage: Eukaryota > Metazoa > Cnidaria > Scyphozoa > Semaeostomeae > Pelagiidae > Sanderia > Sanderia malayensis. The sequence goes on along the minus strand of RQOL01000759.1, from coordinate 125,603 downwards.
TATATCTTGGGAAAGTATACAAGAATTTACACAAGTTTATGGGATTTGCTCGAATAAGCGTTAATCTTGGAAATCTACCACAAGCAAAGGATGCTGAAGATGGGTTGCTGATTGAAGAATCTCCGGTGAATGAAGATGGATAGAAAGACAGGATCAATGACACCTTGAAAACACTATTCAATGAAAGTTTTTCAGATGGAAATGGAAACTTGGGAAGGTTTGCTGTGATACTCCTTTGGATAGAGAAGCAAATTATCTATCATCACACAAAGAAACAATACAACATTAGTAGTTTATGGGTGGATTGTTTACTTTATAACATTAAATATGATTGTGTTCTTAGAGAATGGGGAGATGTTGAAATTACACAAAATGATATCCTCATGTAAATGCGTGTTTTTATTTGTATGCATGGGTCTATATAAGGAATCTGCATCATTACAATAATGAAAATGGCACAATGTCGGAGGGCAATGCACGCATTCATTAAACAGCTTTTTCGTCTTAAATTTCTTATAAAAACAATGCATTTACCTCATAAATAAAGATGGGTAAGCGCAAGAGACAGAGTAGAAAGAAACGGCTCACTAAGAGAATTAGGGGTAAAGGTCTTTTTAAAAACATACAAAATTGGGTTGTGAAAACAGCTATTGCGGCAACACCACTACCAGGATTACAGCGAGAGTTGAAACCAACAATATGGAAAAAGGGTTGGAAAAAACCAAAACCCCTACAATTCATCCCTAGGGAATTTTGGAGAGCTGCCGGAGTACCGAAAAAACAACGCGATAAGTGGGCATATGCAGATGAAGAATTTAAGAAATAGATTATAAAAGAAGGAAGAACGCTTTAATAGCTATAATATAATCATGGCTAGTATAGCAGCAAGTGTTGTAGCATCAATGCTGATAGACGATATGTTGAAGGATGATGGTGGAGTTGAAGCGACTAAACTAATGACGGGTGAAGGAAAGTATAAAAGGGATAGAATACGAAAAGGAGAGAGGAAATCAACAAAGATGGGTTCCGCGATAGCACGTGTAGCAGCTAGGCAAGCTATTAAACAAGCTGTAAGACAGGGTGGAAGAGCGATAGCAAAACGAGTTAGTAAACAAGCTGTTAAGAAGATGGCATTGAGAGGTGCTAAGAAAGCTGCAAAAGGTGGAGCAATCGTTGCAGCTGGATATGGTTTAGACACAGCTATGAGGAAAATGCAAGGCGGCCGAAAGCGGAGGATGCGTAAGAAGCGGAAGAAGCATATGAAAGGTAGACGAAGTGGGACTAGATCTATAAAAATAGCAAGAGTAAGAACCTAACATTTTTAAATGAACAAAATTGAAAGAAATAGATGAACAAATCTCAGACAAAAAGCTCATTTCCAATAAGAAGTTCGTGGAGATAGGAGCTCGAGAATAATTCATAATGAATCGAGTATACAGAATTAATGTTGATGAAGTAGAAAGAAAGATGCTGCATTCTATTTTAAAGTCAGAAGGTGAAGTTGACTGTATAAACAAGGCAAATTTAGAGGATGCTTATGTATATCTAAGAACGATAAGAGAGGTTGTGCTTGATAGAAATTACATTTCTCGATTTACAATCGACACTGACATGGTAAAAGAAACACATGAATTTATTTTACCTGAATATCATGGTAAATTTGCAAATAGTGTAAGATGTGCACGCATGAGTGAAACAGAGATAATAGAATATTGTAAACCTGATCAGATAGAAATTTTATTAAACCAATTAATAAAGAGGCAGCATTACTATAATCCAATAGAACTTACAGCATTGTTATTATGGATTCACCCTTTTCCTGATGGAAATGGAAGGTTGGCGAAGTTGTTGTATTATTATTTAACTGGAGATTTAATAGAGTGGAATCAGGATAAATTTTTAAGTGATATGATTAAAGTTCAAGCAGAAATTGTAGAAGAATTTGCCTCAAACACTTTCGAAAGAAAGTTCTAGAACATTCGAACTTCGAATGCTAACACCACCTTTCAATAATAACTAGAAACTTCGAAGAAGGTTCTAGAACATTCGAACGATGAATCAGATCACAGAGATTTTTCAGAAGTTTCCAGAAGTTTCCAGGAGCAGAAGCTTCCAGAAGTTTCCAGAGGCTATCAGCCAATCAGATCACAGAGATTTTTCAGAAGTTTCCAGAAGTTTCCAGGAGCAGAAATCTCTGCAATCTGATTGGTTGATTTATACACATAAACAGACGTCGGAAGCTAAATCAAATAAGTCGTGCGGGGCTGTTGAAGAGTGCAGAGCTTAAAAAATCACTAAAGAATCGCTGAAGAATCATGGCAGGAATTTACGAAGTTAGAAATGAAGGGGCCTAATCAAGACATCATTTGCTGTTCAAGCTGCCTCTAACAAATGGGTGCTGGTGGTGAAAGATATGATTAAAGGTGCACTAGCTGTAAAATCAATGGCTATTTCTCATGCAGCACTGGCTCGTCTCTTGGAAATAGTTGATAGCAACATAAATCTCGGTGAGATAAATCATAAATTACAATTTCATGGAGAAGATGTTACAAGTCTGTTTGAGAAGAACGGCGCCATCATTGAAACGAAGCGATATGGGGGAACGTATACTCAATTTCTAACCCTATACACTGAAGTTTTGAGCAAAGAAGAAGCACATGAAGATAAGGTTGTAATCTATCTGCAGAAAAATGGTGATTTTCCCATAAAGTTATGCCTGGGAATACGAAGATGGAAGAATGAGAAACCAACTAAAAGTGGAATAAATCTAAAAGAAGAAATGTTGGAAGCATTGCATGGAAAGCTTGCTGATCTGAAAATGCTAGCACCGTCATCCCGCAAAAGGCCTCTATCATTAATTATACCATCATCTTCTGGAAGTGCTGAATCTGATGCGAAGAAAAAAAAGAAAGAAAATATCACAGCTCAAAAAAAGAAAGAACATGTTGATGATTCCTCAGTTAAAGCAGCATCAGGAAATGATGATGAAATGCTGCAAAAAGCATATGCTGAACTCCAAGAAGAAGATGCTGATGTACGAGTACAAGAAGCATATGCTACAATTCTCTTGAAACGCATTTTCAAAAAAGCAAAAGAATACTGTGAAAAATGCTCAACTACAAAGATTTACTCTACATCAATTGATGCTACTGACCACAAGCAAGATTGTATGGTTCACAATGCTTTCAGATTTTTATCGTTTCACATCAGTTATGTCAACGCCGATATGCTGGCTGAGGGGAAAGAATCGTTCAAAAAATCAATGTTTGATGAGTTGAAGAATGGACGTCTAACTCAAACAATCAAATCCAATGTCGGAAATCTGTATGATGAATTATCACATACAAACCTCTCTACATCCGTATATTTGCTACAGATATTGAACAGGATTATAAACAATTTAGTCACACCATTTGTTTGAGTTTTATAAACATTATTTGTGTTAAAAATAGTTGTTAGTTATTTGTTCTAAAAATTGTTATAAATAGAGGTTAGTTATTGTTGTAAAGAGACGTTCTAAATTTGTTATAAATATGAGTTATGACTTGAGATTTAAAGCACCTTTTTCTCTGATTTTATCTGGAGTAAGCGGAAGCGGCAAAACTACTTGGGTAGAAAATCTATTTAAAAATTATAATAATATAATCGATGATGGCAGGCAATATCCCAATCTCATGTGGATCTCAGGAACGAACCAGCCAGAGCTATTTGAGCGCATTAAAAAAAGTTTTGTTGGGAATTGTAGATTTATTACTGAATTACCTGAAAACTTGTACGAAGAAATCGAGAGGTCAGACAAAAGATTAACTATTGTTGTTGATGATCTAATGCATGAAATTGCAAACTTCAAAGATTTGGGAAAATTGTTCACAAAAGGAAGATCTCATGTCAACATTAATGTTATTGTTATGATGCAAAATCCTTTCCCAAGAGGAACGGAAATGAGAAATTTGGCTCTCAATACTCAATATCAAGTTCTTTTCAAAAATCCTAGAGATAGAAGTCAAATTAGATTTCTCGCACGACAAATTATGCCTGCATCTCCTAAAACATTTCTTGACATTTATAATGATGCAACAGCAAGAATGTATGGATATCTACTCTGTGATTTCACCCAATCAATGAATGAAGATATGAGATTTCGAACAAATATTTTCCCTCATGAAGCTCCCACAGCAGTGTACAAGTCTAAAAAAGGTTATAAATAGCCATCTATATGTTTATGAAAACAGCAAAAATGACTTCTTTTGAAAAGATAATCATACAACCTAGCGAATCATTTCCAACTGTTGATGAACCGGCGAAGAAAAAGCCCAAAAAGATCATAAATAAAGGAAGAAAGTCTAAAAAGCGTCTATCAGGTGGCAAAAGGAAAAGAACATACAGACCACGGAAGAAAAACTCTATAAATGATAAATTGTTAGAAATATTAATTGATTTGTTATGAATCTAGAAAAGTTATATTCTGATCCTTCTGTTCCGGGTTCTCTTGGAGGTTTAGATAAAGCATATAAGGAATTTAAAAAAGTAATTCCTAATCTAACAAGAAAAGATGTTAAAGAATGGAGTAAAACTAGTCTTGCATATTCATTGCACAGACCAAGTAGGAAGAACTTTAAACGTGAGCGGATACTAACTAATAACATTGATTATTTATGGGAATGCGATCTTGGTGATATGGCATATTTGAAAAAAGAAAACAACAACATTACATTTCTATTATGCTGTATTGATACTTTTAGCAAGTATGCTTGGGTAAAGCCTCTGAAAAGAAAAACAGGAAAAGAAATTGTCGATGCTTTTAAAGAAATTTTATTGGAAAGAAAGCCGGAAAAGGTACGATCTGATAAAGGTACTGAGTTTTTAAACAAAGAATTTCAAGCTTTGCTGAAGAAAAACGATATCGATTTTTACACTGCAAATAATGATGTAAAGGCCGCAATTGTGGAAAGATTCAATAGAACACTTAAAGGAAGAATGTATAGATACTTCACAGCCAAAAATACGTTAAGATATATTGATAATCTACAAGATTTTGTTGATTCTTACAACAATACCTATCATAGATCTATTGGTATGAGACCTTCTGAAGTTAATCCAAACAATGTGAGCACTGTCCGAAAAAAGCTGTTTAAAAAAGAAACTAAAAAAGATAAAAAGATCTTTAAAATTGGAGATTATGTAAGACTGAGTTTGAAGAAGAGAATGTTTAAGAAAGGTTATTTACAAAATTACACTGAAGAAATATTCAAGATTAGCAAAGTGTTTAAAGAAAGGTATCCAGTAATGTATAAAATTGAAGATCTCCAAGATGAAGAGATAGATGATCGCTTCTATAAAGAGGAGCTACAACATGTGTATCTTCCAAAAACCTTCGTCGTCGAGCAAGTGTTGGAAACTAAGAAAAAAAGAGGTAAAAACTTCTATTTAATCAGGTGGAGAGGTTATCCTCCCCAGTTTGATGAGTGGGTAGCTGAAAGTCAATTAGAGACAATATGATTGATGAAGAATTTGACTTGGTTCTTCCTTCGGGATTTGTTACTGATAGATTAAAACTAGTAGATTTCACAGTTGATTTACCTCACGTTTTTCAATTAAACAATAAAAGAAAATGGGAAATGGCATTACTACAAATGACGCTGCCAGATAGAGGAGAAAAATCATTACATGATCAATACTGGTTTTCAATTTCCAACGAGTATGTGACTATTACCGATGAAGATGGAAAATTGATTTCTTGGGGTACAGATGGTTTTTTCTATGAAAAGATCCGTCTTGATAAAGAAATTATCGAAACCCGTGATAATACTCTGATGTATTATGAATTCAAAAGACTTTTCAATGATAGAGTCTTGGATTTCCCTGAATTTGGGTACATATTAAAAAACATGTTATCAGTATCATTAATTGATGGAAAGATACAGTTTGAAATGAAAGATGATTTGAAAACATTAGGCTTTGCAACTCATGGAGGTAAAAGACGGAGATATACTAGTGCACTTTTAATAACATTTTCAAGACCTTTGGCACATTTTCTTGGTTTAGAAGATCTGGTCACCCACACTTTACCAAATGGTTCAACATGATCAATACTGGTTTTCAATTTCCAACGAGTATGTGACTATTACCGATGAAGATGGAAAATTGATTTCTTGGGGTACAGATGGTTTTTTCTATGAAAAGATCCGTCTTGATAAAGAAATTATCGAAACCCGTGATAATACTCTGATGTATTATGAATTCAAAAGACTTTTCAATGATAGAGTCTTGGATTTCCCTGAATTTGGGTACATATTAAAAAACATGTTATCAGTATCATTAATTGATGGAAAGATACAGTTTGAAATGAAAGATGATTTGAAAACATTAGGCTTTGCAACTCATGGAGGTAAAAGACGGAGATATACTAGTGCACTTTTAATAACATTTTCAAGACCTTTGGCACATTTTCTTGGTTTAGAAGATCCGGTCACCCACACTTTACCAAATGGTTCAATAGTCAAATACTTTCACTACAAGATTTCTGATAGTATACAATCCAGTCAAACAATGAAACTGATTGTTTACAAAAGGAAGGCAGATGGTGACTCGCTGACTGGAGGAAAGATAAACTGCTTAAGCAGAATAAAGGACGGTGTTCATCTAAATGAACATACTTCTATAAATGTAGAATGTGATCTATTGGAAAGCAACTATCTTGGAGGTGTTAACAAGCGAAGAGTTTTGAGAAAACTAGCATTTTACGATACAGATCTTGATACATATGTTAGATATTACGCTCCGAAGAATATAATTTACACACCACTGGAGAGGCTGCAGTTTCAACAAATTCAAATAAAATTGGTAGATGATGATGGAAATCCTATAAAATTAACATCTCTCTATTCCGCAAAGCAGTATATTGGAGAAACATCACTGACCGTTCGAATTAGGCCAGTAATATGAATGTGACACTAAATAATAGACATGTAAATTTTGATAATCCACTTCCAGTGGATACTAATTGGAAATGTAGTATGATTGCTTGTACATTAAATAAAAAAGAAAAAGATGAGAGTGAAAAAGTGTTTGCTGTTTGTTGCAATTTCATTATAAGTAAGGATGCTGTTCCTCTATTGGGGCTAGTTATTGACGATTCAAAATCAATTCACAGATCAACTATAAATCCAGCAAAGTATAGAGTAACAAGATCTAACATAAAATCGTTCGATATTAAAATTATCAACTGGGAAACTCTGGAAGATATATCAGATAAATTTGAAGAAAATTGTCAAATTGATTTATCATTCGTTAAAGATGATTAATGATTTTTACCTCACATGTCCTACTGATTCTGATGGAAAAATAAAACTTAAAGAACAATTACATTTACATGGAAAATGGGAAGTGGCGCTGGTAGAAATGATCCATGAGCTGAGTGATAGACTTGTATTTGATCCTGCTCAATTTAAACACGGTGTTTACAATAGTTGGAAAATGTATGGATTGATGCAACTTGGCACTGATAAGGTTGGTTTTGATGAGTTAAATGTGAGAGTAGCGTCAAGTAATGAATATACGAAAAAATGGAATCAAGCAGCAGATAAACCTGAGAGATGGATACAATATCGCGACTTCTATGATGAAATCTCGAGTGGAGATACTATTAAAAAATTCACAATGAGAGAAATCGTTGCAATTTTCAATGAAAACGTAAAAAAACAAGAGGGAGAACTGAAAGAGTATGTAACTGATTTAGGTTTACCTTATGAAGGTGGACCAGAGTTTTCAATTGTGGATTCAAAAGTCAAGATAACATTTCCAAAGTACGCAAAAAAAATTGCAATGGGAAAAGATTTATGTAAATTGTTTGGTTTTGTTGAAGATGTGCAGGAATATAGTCGCAATATAAATAATGTCTATTATAGAGATGTGAGATGGACACCTTGCCCGTTTACAAATAGTCTAGATCCACCTATTGGATTACTATCAAATCATACATTCAAGGCTATCGAAAGAACAACTGATGTGACTGGTGATCAAGATTTCCAAGTCAACGCAGAAGGGAAGAATATGTTTATATATTGCTCCATGCTAGACTACCGTGTAGTCGGAAAAATTAGCACACCATTGTTGCGTTTCATTCCATTGAAGATTAACAAACATGTGCTGAATTTTGTAGAATTTGAAAATCTGTTCTACTATCCGTTGCTGTACAACGACATAAACGAATTTACTATAAAAGTCTACAACGAGCTAGGAAAAGATATACAATTTTACAAGACAAAGACAACATTCTTGCTACATTTTAGAAGAAAGCATGTATGATTTTCCAATTTACAAATCAACTCCATATTTCTATGCTTCCCAGCGTGGGAGAGGAGTAGGTACTATTTTCAAGAAAGCTGGGTCTATTTTCAAAAGAGCTGTTAAAGCTGCAATACCAGTTTTGAAAAAGCAAGGACTAAAATCTACAAAAAAAGTTGTACTTCCTGTTTTAAAAGATTTTGGAGAAAAGGCGGTTGATCGAGTGTTAGCGGGTGAAAATGTTGAAAATGTTATGAAAGATACCGCACAATCTTCTATGAGAGGAATTAAAAGAAAAGCTACTGAAGAAATTGTAAATGTCGTAAAAAAAGCAAAAAAACCACCTGCCAAGAAGCGCTCTGCCACTGGTAGGAAATCAAGGAGCCGTCCTAAAAGAACTATAAAAGAAAGCACCATGAGAGGGATCTTCATGCCAAATAAGAGCAAGAAGCCTAAAGCAAAGCGTCCAGATTTGAGAAAAAATTTGTTGAAGAAACTGCTGAAGAAGAAATTGTTACAATGAGTATAAAAACAGAATATACTGAGTGCCCTAGTGAGAGTTTAGATTTATTCAGTACACCGATAGTTCAAAGCGATGTTGATTATTTTAAAGATGTTGAGTATTTTCCACAAACTGCTGCTCTCAATTCCTCAAAGCAGACTGTTGTGTTTGACATTCCTGCCCAGCCAGATCATATGATTGATTTGAATCATTCTTATTTCGTCTCAACTCTTGCTATTAAGAAAGCAAATGGAGCTGATATTGGAAAAACAACTGCAGAATTTGTAGGAGTAGTAAATAACATTGGTCAATCTATGTGGAAGCAGATAGAGCTGGTTTTGAATGACACCCCTGTCACAGAAGCAAACGGGATGTATGCATACCAATCTTACTTGGAAACCATGTTGTCGTTTGACGAAACTAAATCTGAAAACTATTTGAAAATGACAAACTGGGCCAGTGACACACTAGGTAAGGAAGATGCTGCTTACCCAACGAATACGGCATCAGCGAAAAACCAAGGATTGAACACAAGATCTGCGCCATTTGACGACAGCGAGAAAGTCAAAGTGGTAACAAAACCCCATGTTAACATTTGCAATCAACTCAAATACCTACTACCTGGCGTACGTCTTCAATGGCGATTGAGTCCCAACAGTAATTTGTTTTGTTTAATGAGCAAAACTGGAACATCTCCACAGCTTTTCATTTATGAAGTGAAATTGATACTTCGTCATATACACGTTAAAGATGCAGTATTGAAAGGAATTGAAAGGACTCTGATGAAATCTCCAGCCATGTATCCTCTTTGTCAACCCCATATGACAAACTTTTTGGTCCCCGCTGCAACAACGAGCTGGGTTCAAGACAATGTGTTTAATGGAAAAGTACCAAACAGATTGTTTTTTGCTCTTGTGGATAATTCTGCATTTAATGGATCTTCAGAACAAAACCCATTCAACTTTGTACATGGATCAGTTTCTGGCGTTCAAGTGACTGTTAACAATCAAGAGGTCACTCCCCCTCTAAGATTGGATTATGATGATAATGACTATTTCGATGCCTATAGCCGTCTGTTGACTACTCTGGGCAATTCAGCTAGCCTGGTTGATTATGAGAGATTCAATCAAGGATCAGCAATTTATGGTTTTGACTTGACACCAAAGGGAAATTGTGCAGATGAACAATACTTGCTTAAAAGAGAGGGTAACTTGAGAATAAGCATCAATTTTGCAACGGCTGTTGTAAGTTTGATGAATATTGTTGTTCTCGGAGAATTTGACAGAACAATTAAAATTGATAGTCATAAAAACATCATTCGTGATTGGTAATGATGGATGATATAACAATCAATAACTTACTTCTGAAACATGAAAAGCTACCTTATTTCCATGGTGTATTTGGAAAAGATGAAATCAAAAACATCGATGTGCATTCACTGCCCTGCTCATTCATTTTCAATGAAGATAATTTTACTGGTAAAGGAACTCACTGGGTAGCCGTCTATATTAGCGATGATGGCGTTTTGGATTTTTATGATTCGTTTGGTGAGCCTCCTATGCTGAAAGAATTTAAAAACTTCATTCATCCGTTCAAGCTCACTTACAATAAAACTCAAGTTCAATCCTATGAGAGTGCGACTTGTGGACAACATTGCATGTTCTTCCTCATTAATAGAACAAAAAACGTTACAATGAACTCATTAATCAATAAATATTTTAATGTAAATGATAAGTTAAGTAATGATTTGTATGTTTACAATTATGTTAATAGAAGATATAGTTTAAAATAATGTTAAATGTTCAGTTAGTTTAGAAATGTTCAAATAATGTCTTTTTCTCAGTATCTTTCTTCAGCAGCTTGCGCATTTTCTTGCAAATAATGCCCATATGGCAGTGTGTTAAAACCATTATCAAGAATGTATCTCTTATCATCAAAAGAGCTCAGCGATTTCTTTGTTCTTTCTGTTGTGTAGATGGTATGATTGTGTGATTCAATATTACGCTGCCTGTGTGAATAGGTTTGCTGTTCTTTCAGACAATCTAGGTAATCTTCATGCTTTATTTGCTTCTTTACCACATCTTTTTTAATTCCTTTTGCTCTTTTGATTGTTTGCCCATCATCGATTCTGAGACTATACATCTTCGATCTCAATCCGACGAATTCTATCATTTTCCCACCACCGAGCTCATCTTTCATTTTCCCAATAACTTTTTTGTTTCTTACAGAGTAATTTGCATGTTCTTTATCATAGTTGCTGAAATCGAATCCATCTTCATGATCTTTCAATACTCTGTTAACTTGATCTTGAGACATTGGTATGTCATAGATGAAGCTATCAGTATCCATGTAGCATAGTTGAACGTTTGGAAGGTTTGGTTTTGCAAAGTTGTAGTGGAAATCATACATCAATGTCTTGCTAATATCTGATATGCTGAAACCAACATACATTGGCTTGTTGAGTTTAACTTTCCCAATCTTTTTCTCTACCAAAAGTGTATCTTCATTAATTTCAATTACTCCATAGAACTTTGGATTTCTGACCCATCTTCTCAGGACTATACCATCTGTGCAGATTTCAAAACGTCGATGATTTCTTACGTTTTCCATCGTCTTTCCAAACACAGAATTGTTCATCAGTTTGAACAGATCTTTTTCAAAGTCGTTTCTTGCTTGAGTTCTCTTTTGAGTGTTGAAATCAATATATTTTTTCAACCAAAAGTTTTGCTTGAATTCAATAATCTCATGAACTTTTGTTAGCTTCAAACCCAATTCCAAACACTGCTTCAAATTTCTTTCATGCATGGTGTATTCTTTTTTGTCATATAGATTTGGTATTAGCTTTGGTGTTGACTTAAACTTTTCCCCATAAGCTTGTCTTTGATATTTTGATAACATTTCTTCTTGAACTTGTAATCTTTGTGGTGCTAATGGTAGATCTGCATGATGATCATGTAACTCGGCTGGATATTCTAAGTCAACTTTGAGAATGTAGCCAATATTTTCATCAGATCTTGACAACAAAGCGTCGATGTTTGTGTTTTTAATTTCTTCTTGTGTAAATTGTTTGAAACCGCCATAAGGCATTGGCTGCGACATTGCCCATCCATAGAGATTGTTTGCATCTAAGTACATCAACGTGTTGTTTTCCGTCGATTCAGCATGACGTTTCACTGCTATCGAAACACCGCCTCGAATACCATCTTCAATCATAAGGTGAATGTCCTTCTTTTCTTCAGATAGTAATTCCAGCGTTACACCAGTCATCTTCAACATTGCATCCCAAGCTAGTGAAGGAGCAGTTAGATAATGAGCAGGGTCAAGCTTGTAGAATTTTAGACTCTGCTTTCTGAACGATTCAAATATATCAGCTAACAGCAGCACATCAGTTTTCAGATATAGCTCATGATAATCTTGAAAGGTCTGACAGTTGAAAAATTGCCAAACCTGTTGAGCATATGTATAATCTTCATCACTGATGCTGGAATCATAGAGTTTGTTGTAAAATGCTTCTTTTTGTGGTAGAGATGTTTCTTGCATTTTTTCTATACTATCCACCCAGTCATAGGGATAAACACCTTTCCTTGTCAGCAATTCAAACGCTTTCTTGACATCTGCTTCTTCTGCTTCTGTTAAAGTTCTCTTTGGTGGTATTTTCCAATTTCTATAATCCAAAACATCTTCATTTTTTAGCGGATCTTTGCTTGCTACGCCCGGTTCAAACATGTTTTGACGTTCTCTTTCCAATTCTGTAACTCTTTCTCCTTCATTTCTAGGTACCTCAGGATATTGTTGTTGGGTGATCTCATCATGCAAGTATTTTTTCATAGATATGAAATCTTCTTTCGGCAGGTTTAGTCCGGTAGCTGAAAGGGGGGTAGTACCACCAGACGAGGTAATTTATGAGACCAAATGATTTTGGTCAATTTTGGGGCGCAGAATCCGAATTTCGATGTTCTTTTTATGGGGGAGGGGCCGTTTCGGAGATATGGGGGCAAATGCCCCCAAATTCAACAAAAGCATGTTATAGGTAAAACTGTGACTATACCTCTTAAATGTTTGGTTTCTGATTGTAAGGCATTGATTATGGCCTGATCAAGCTTATTCGAGGTTTTTTAGGTTTCAGGCCAGGGTATAGAAATTCTGGGGTAACCGTGCCCCCAAATGGGGGCAACAAGGTAATTGGATCAAAAAGTAATCAAAAACATCTCTTCCTATGAATTTGAGGGCGTAGAATCTGAATTTCGATGTTATTTTGACAAGAAATGAGCCATTTTGGAGATATAGGGATAAATGCCCCCAGAACAGGGGGTTAAGTGTGCTATTCTCATTTATATTTTTGATGACGTCACACTATTGAACTCTATACCGGGCTTTATTTTGGCAACTTATTGAATTGAACTATGATAGAACTCAGTAATTACCTGAGTTTTCATGCAAGAATATAATTTAGTCATCATCGCTGTCACTATCACTGCTCTCTTCATTTGAACTCAGCATATCGTTTAAGATTTCCTCTTCCATATCATCACCATTACGATCTTCTATCAGGAGCTCAGCTATCTCCTCTGGATACGCTTCCACTGTCCAATTTATTGTCATGTTTGATAGCCAACCATGATTGCATGGATCATCCAACGCTAGAATAGGATTTGATGCATTTCGCCACATCCTTGCCACAAAACTTGCTCGCTTGCAATGTAACTCCAGGCTGGTCTGGCATGGTGGAAGGAGAGACAGATCGATGACCTTTCCATCCTTTTCCAATCTCTACCAAAATATTTCTTTCCTTGCCTCGTTCACTGAATGCAGCTGCCTTCTTCCAAAAATTGCACACACAAAATGTTCCAATCCAGCTAGTTGGTCGAGAGTAATATGTTGACCGTTTCCTAAAGAAGCGACTAAGTAAGTCAATAAATACTGAATTCTCTTTGACGTGCTTCCAACAAAGTTGCTTCCTTTTGCGCAGAATGCTCGAAAGGTAGTCGTTGCCCGTGAAGGAGTGCAGTCCAAGCAGTGCTCTCTTTTGTTTTTGTGACAGTGTGCATGCACTGACGTCTAAAAGAGAGAAAACGGCGAGGGTACTGTTTGCGTGGTCCGTTCCAGCTCAGGCGATATCGATATACCTGTGATTTTAGTAGCAGGAGAATTCGACGCACGTATACTGATCAACAATTGAACAGAAAAATACCGCAAGGCTTTAGACGTCAGTGCATGCACACTGTCACAAAGACAAAAGAGAGCACTGCTTGGGCTGCATTCCTTCACGGGCAACGACTACGTTTCGAGCATTCTGCGCAAAGGGAAGCAACTTTGTTGGAAGCACGTCAAAGAGAATTCAGTATTTATTGACTTTGTCGCTTCTTTAGGAAACGGTCAACATATTACTCTCGACCAACTAGCTGGATTGGAACATTTTGTGTGTGCAATTTTTGGAAGAAGGCAGCAGCATTCAGTGAACGAGGCAAGGAAAGAAATATTTTGGTAGAGATTGGAAAAGGATGGAAAGGTCATCGATCTGTCTCTCCTTCCACCATGCCAGACCAGCCTGGAGTTACATTGCAAGCGAGCAAGTTTTGTGGCAAGGATGTGGCGAAATGCATCAAATCCTATTCTAGCGTTGGATGATCCATGCAATCATGGTTGGCTACCAAACATGACAATAAATTGGACAGTGGAAGCGTATCCAGAGGAGATAGCTGAGCTCCTGATAGAAGATCGTAATGGTGATGATATGGAAGAGGAAGTCTTAAACGATATGCTGAGTTCAAATGAAGAGAGCAGTGATAGTGACAGCGATGATGACTAAATTATATTCTTGCATGAAAACTCAGGTAATTACTGAGTTCTATCATAGTTCAATTCAATAAGTTGCCAAAATAAAGCCCGGTATAGAGTTCAATAGTGTGACGTCATCAAAAATATAAATGAGAATAGCACACTTAACCCCCTCTTCTGGGGTAAGCCCCCGGGGGCATTTACCCCTATATCTCCAAAATGGCTCCTTTCTTGTCAAAATAACATCGAAATTCAGATTCTACGCCCTCAAATTCATAGAAAGAGATGTTTTTGATTACTTTTTGATCCAATTACCTTGTTGCCCCCATTTCGGGGCACGGTTACCCCAGAATTTCTATGCCCTGGCCTGAAACCTAAAAAACCTCGAATAAGCTTGATCAGGCCATAATCAATGCCTTACAATCAGAAACCAAACATTTAAGAGGTATAGTCACATAACATGTTTTTGTTGAATTTGGGGGCATTTGCCCCCATATCTCCGAAACGGCCCCTCTCCCATAAAAAGAACATCGAAATTCGGATTCTGCGCCCCAAAATTGACCAAAATCACTTGGTCTCATAAATTACCTCGTCTGGTGGTACTACCCCCCTTTCAGCTACCGGACTAGTTGTTGGCCAGTGTTGCTAAGCTGGTGCTTAAAAATGCGAATGAATCAATGTATTTGATTCCATTAGTATTGGTATTTCTACCTTCTTCATTTTCTTCAGAATAACCACCAATCTGTGCAGTCATGATCTTTTCTTTCGAATTGGCGATGATCTTTGCATTTCTGCCATTCAAATTCTTCAGAATATGATGCATATCATATCCTTTTAGATTGTGAAAGACGATCGGGATGGTGTGATAGTTTGCTACTATATCCAGATGTTTGAAGTTGCAATGCTTGCAAGCTGGACCTCTGTATTTTCCGGTAATGTGACAATGATCTCTGACTTTTTGTCTATCACTATCATTGAATAGTTGATTGCAACAATAGCAATGCAGAGCCTCAGCATGTTCCGCATTTTCTTCCGGTGTTAATCTAATCATTGGCATGGTCTTCTTGAATACTGTTCGTATTTCTTCATTTAGCTTATCTAAACTGTTCATAAACACCTCCATGCAATCTTCTCCGGTATAACATTCCAACGGTTGTTGCCACCTATCATCGATTGACGTGGCGTAAATACAATAACTGATTGGTTTGTGTTCTTGATAAGCAGCTCCCTTGTTTGAACGTTCCAAAATAGATTCAGTATCTGCATATATGATGAATGGTAGCATGCATTGGTTCTTAAAATGTTCAAAGTTTAATTCTGTGTCTTTAGGATATTCAACACCTTGGAAGATTTTGATTTTCTGACATAATGTTTTATGTTTATCTAGATTTTCTTGATTTGTGCATGATGACAGGCATAGCGGACAGTAAAAACGCTTTCCACGATGTTTATGCCCATCGCGACCGGCCAACAAACGACTCATACTCTTTATCCAACAGTAGTGATTCTCATCATCATCATTAATTATTAGTAGCAAATCTACATGCTTTCCAAGTTCTTTTTTCGCTATTCTTACTGGTATAATTTCATCATCTTCATTTAAATAGATGTTGATTGAAATGTTGTTGTTTATTTCGAATGTATCAATCATCTTTTTATCTTGCACTTTTACTGGATATTTCAATCCCTCGCAGTTAAGCTCGTTCAAGTACTGTTGATACTTTGCGACTCTTTCTGGATGGATTGATTGTGGATGTAGTGCAGATAGAATTGCCCAGATGAAGCATTTATCATCATCGTTTTGCACGTTAATGACTGCTTGTTTGTTTTTGATGTTGCGGGTAGCTGCAAATATTTTTTACCTTTGATTGCTTCATAGTCGAACATCTTCACTAGCAGTTTGGTATACTTTGTAAATATCCAGCCGCTTCCATTTTCTGTAAATTCATCTATGTCATTTTTTAACTTTCTAATGGCGTCGTCTATTTGGTCTTCAAGCTCTTCGATATCTTCAACCTCTGATCGCAGCAGTGAATAGATAGCAGATCTGAATACTGGCGGTGGATCTGATATGATATCCCCGACCGGTTTATGAAATTCTACTTCGAGAACAATGTAATACTTTATCCCTTGCTTATGTGTAAATATCTCACTCACAAGTTCGCGAATGGTGTGCTGCTTGATCTTTTTCATATTTTCAATATCCTCTTCCTTAGTATATATTTTAAATGCTTTATCATCTATCTTTTTCTTTTTCCTACCTTCGCCAACTAATTTGGGTGGCGATTGCACATTATGAGATGTTCGCTTGTGCGCCATTAGATTCGCCATTCTATTGAATACTTTCCCACATTGATAGCAAGAGATTTTTCTTTTCTTGCTATTATTAGCAGCTGCGCTTTCTTCGTGTGACCTCTTCATGACTAGATCGTGATTTGAAGTGATTTTATTTCGAGGATGATTTATATACATAAATCAACCAATCAGATTGTAGAGATTTCTGCTTCTGGAAACTTCTTTATGACGTCATAGAAATTTCTAGAACTTTTCCGAGGGACTTTCCCTACTTCTAGAAACTTCTGAAAAGTCCCTGTGATCTGATTGGTTGATAGCTCCTGGAAACTTCTAGAAGTTTCTGATTTCTGATTTCTCATGACAGAGATTTGACGCGTACATTCGAACGTCGCATTCGAAAGTTTCTGATTGGTTCTTTGAATTAAATCTCGAGCCGAGAACGTGAATTTGCCAGTTCCTCGATATTTTTGTGTAAGTCCCTGTGATCTGATTGGTTGATAGCTCCTGGAAACTTCTGGAAGCTTCTGCTTCTGGAAACTAGTGGAACATCTTTAGACTTATATAAAAGGATAGTCGAGTAGATTTCATTTAACTATAAATCGTTGAAGAAGAAAGAAGTAATTAGTCAAGATGTATCGTTTTGAATCAAAAATCTCATTAGATGATATTGAAGAAACTGATGAGGTGGAAGTTCTTTTTACATCATTTTGTAGTGAGGGTTTACCGTTTTCCCCAATGTATCATACAAATGTGTATTATGAAGCATTAGTTCAATTCATCAGAGGCGATCAACGTACATATACAGCAAAGCCTCTAAAGAATGGTGCGTGGGATATGTTTCGCAAAGAACAAGAAGGACACTGGGAGAATGCCGATAAGCATGAAATAGATGGAGATGCGTCAAATTTTGAATCTGGGTCAACACTTGTCTACCTGTTTAAAGACTTGTTGGATATGTTATATGGTTACTATCCTCCATTTTTAACGATTGAAGAAAAATCTTCAATTCTTCTCAGTCTAGATGAGGGGAAAAAGAAATCATTTTCAATCTATATGGGGTGATAGATGATAGGCTGGACAGATGCATCTTATATCGCTATACTCCTGGATTGTACACTGATGAAATTCCTACGTTAACGATCTGTGGTGATTGTGGTCGAGAATGGGATGGTTTCGCTCAGTGTGATTGCTATGGCATAATTTTCCGAAATGCTGAGACGGATGATTCAGAAGATGAAAAAATGTCTATAGCAGAAGAAGATCCAGAAGATGAAACAATGTCTATATCGGAAGAAAGAAGAAAATTCCCAAGATGAAAAACGTCTATATCAGAAGATGACACATACTGCATGCTGCACATGTTGTGCTTAAAATTGTTATAAAATAAAGTTAGTATGATGAAAAATTTACTGCATATGTTACGTTTAAAATTGTTATAAAATAAAGTTAGTATGATGGAAATTTATGGCTCATTTTTCTAAATTCTACTAATATAAATTGTAAAAACTTTCTAGATTATTCCAGATTCTAGAAGTTTCTGATTTCTCATGACAGAGATTTGACGCGTACATTCGAACGTCGCATTCGAAAGTTTCTGATTGGTTCTTTGAATTCAATCTCGAGCCGAGAACGTGAATTTGCCAGTTCCTCGATATTTTTGTGTTTTCTTGCGATTTACTTAACAAATTCTTATCATCTTATAAGTGCATGAAAAATATGAAATAATTCATTCAATATAATCAAGAGATTTTCTTTTTATTGGTGTAAAAATCTTTTTCATAAACAAAACCGTTTTTTAGTTATTAAGCTTTTTATGGGTTTTTTATCAGCTTTGGCGATGTTTTGCAACTTTAAACTAACTTTACCAGATTCTAGAAGTTTCTGATTTCTCATGACAGAGATTTGCCGCGTACATTCGAACGCCGCATTCGAACGCGCATGCGTGATCTTAACACATTCTAATGCGCATGCGTGTCCTCGGACCCCCACTCCCTCTCCTACTCAAATGGGTTTCACTAGCGAATTTCTTTTGCAGAAATATACTCAGAATTTCATAAATTTTCAAATGAAAACATAATGTAAACTATATCAAATTGTTTTGTAATATTATTTAAAGAAAACTGCGAAGGTGTCTCTTAAAAAATTTTCACAAAAATTTATCAAAGTGGAGTAATTAAAACGCCAATAACTATAATTTCTTTCACTGAAAGCCACACAAACTCTCTCATTTTAAAGAGAGTATTTTGAAATTTTGAAAAATGTAAATATTTTTCATGTAACTGGCTTGACCTTATATAATTTTCAGTTTCAGTCTTTGTTTACCATTAGGGAAGCACATGTTTTGTTTTTCAAATATCAGAGTAGGTTTTAAAAAATAAAATTTTTGGTTAACTTCAGAAAGTATGAAGCCCTTGAAAATTGTATCAAACTATAGTATTTGAAACAAATTATATGAATATCCATGTCGGATTTTTTGTTATGGTGCTTAATCTTCTGCTTAACAATCTCATGTGGTTTTGTACCAGCATCAAATATAACTGCAGGTCTCCCATACTCAGGTATTCTTTCTGACGGAGCAATAGAACCTTCAAAATCTGCTTCTGACTCTGTAGACCAGTGGCAGCAACCAGGTTGATCATCATCGCTTTTAATACCATGAGGGTCATAAACTTCGCTATCATCGTAGGCCATGAGCTCGTCATATTCTTCAGCTGACAACTCAGACAATGAAGAAATATCACTTATGCTTTCGCTATCAGAAAAATCACTCTCGGTTTCGATATTCATCGTATTTCAGATAAATGAATCAGAAGTTCATGATAAGATATTTCTGATTTTGTAATGCAATGTCGGTCTGAACAGTTAAGTTTTTCATTATCGTAATCACTATTTTGAATTTCGCGCCAAAACTGTAACAAAATAAAGCTCAGCCCCAGACCTCTAAATAATAATAGAGTCGTAAAAACTCCATTTTTTGCCCCCAAAACATCAAAATTTCAAAAAACAAATTCAATATTCGAATTTAGCGCCCCAAAATTGTACTTTTCACCGAGTTTCAGCCAGTTTTAATCAAATTGGGTTTTTCATGATTTTTGCTTCTACTGGGACCTACTGGGACGCTGGGCATGAGAGGGTTAAGAGACACCTTCGCAGTTTTCTTTAAATATTATTACCAAATAATATGATATAGTTTAAATTATGCTTTCAGTTGAAAATTTATGAAATTCTGAGTATATTTCTGCTAAAGAAATTCGCTATTGAAACCCGTTTGGTATTTATATATTTTTATGTAAATTTTCTTGCTCAGGCCTCGGGCCACTTTTAGACGCCATTTTTTATCCGGTGGTGTGTAACTTATGCTCACTAAGTGTACTATACAATTAATTATTACAATCTTTAAAATCTAAATGACTTTGTTGATATGGATATACACTCCTAAGATTTTTTGCTTTTTCAAAATTTGGCCAGTGTTTTTCCACTATTCTTACTATTAAGTCAATTATTTTTTTGGTATAAGATGTTTTATTTGCCATTTTCTGCGCTTGATGAGTGATTAACTTTTTCTTCACACTTTAAGTTTGGAAATTTTGTACACCACACCACCCCTCCAGTGGAGTTATTTGAACTGTTGAGAAATAATGCAGTTCTGGGATAAAGCCTAAAAATGTAACAATATCATGATTCTGATCCAGTGGTAATACTATAATTGGTTCACCTGATGTGACAAATGACTATCTAGTTTATTTCTTTTCATCTTGCAAAAGATTTATTATATTCCAATAACCTGTAAAAACACAAGTTTTATTCCTGATTCCCGAGTTTTATTGGTGATACTATAACTGGTTCACCTGATGAGCCAAATCAATGCCTGGTGTAAATTTCACAGAATAAATAATTGGCTGTGGCCCTTATGATGATTTCATGACATCAAGTACTAGGGGCAGACATTCAAGCAATGTTTTCCATCCGAAACTATAAACTGTTGTAACAGTTTCAAAATACAAATTCGGATTTTCACGCAAATGCAAAATGTTGCATGGGCGCACCCTTCCGTGCAGATATTGTGTACTGTAAAGCTGATGCAAAACCCTTCTGAAAAGCAGTCGCCAGACAAAAAAGTTAACACCATCACAATTGCTGCTATCACGCTTCATAACTGGCTACAGAGAATTCTACTTTCGGAAAGGTTTATATTCCCAAGGGTATAGTTGACAATGAAGACGTGACAACAGGCGAAATGAAAGAGGGATCTTGGAGAAATGATGCGCCAACTGAATCATGGTATTCTTTGTCCTTCAATAAAGCTAGCAACGCTACTCATGAGGTGAAAGCAATCAGAGAGGAATTCAATGCATATTTTCATAACCAGGGACGTGTTCCGTGGCAGTAGCGTTGTGCGAGATTCGATGTCTAATGAATTATGACAACAGAAAACAGCAATAAAGACAAACAACAGTTAAATACTCGACTCTTTTTTAAACTAAACAAAAACAGACTTTTTTTAGTTAAAAATACATGTCTTTCTTTGATTGTCTAAGAAGCATCAGAAGATGATGGCGAAGGTGAAAAAGGATCAAACTGTGTATTTTGGTTTGTTGGAGCATTGGTGAGCATGTTAAAGAATGGTCCCATTCGGAACTGATTCCCTTGGAATTGAGTAAGCAGGTGACTTCGCAGCAAATCTTTCTTTCTTCAAATCCGAACAATGAAAGAAGACATTGCATCTCGTAATGTTCTTTCATACAAATGATTTGCCATTTCGCTCTATCGGGTAGCAACTTCTTTATAAACGGCATGCAATGGACTCCCCTGTTGTCTTTGCCCTGTATTTGTGGCCTCTGTGCTGAAGGAGACTGTAACGTGATGTCGACTAGCACAGCTGAAGGATTTTGATGAAAGCCGCTCCCCTTGCTTGCTACAGAATACAGCTGATATGTTTTTGGGAAACATGTTTCTTGCAAATAGAATGTGTGCAAATCTATTTTCTGAAATCACATTTGTACTGCTTGTCTCAGCAAACACCCCCATGCTGCCTTGCTGCAATCTTTTCCGGCAATTTCTTTTCCTGTCACAAAAGTCTCAGACTGCTCGATTGCTGCTTGTATACTTTCTGTTGCCAACCGATCCTGCTTTGCTCCTCGCAGCCTGGCGACCAATTTCGTTTCCGATACGCCATCTTGCTCCTTGTCATTTTTTCTCTTCTGCTGTAGTGCATTTTGCAACTCCTGCACTGCAGCAAGCAACACCATAAAAGGTTCCTTGATGTTGAAGGTCTTGCTTGCTTTGCTTTCACAACGCACACGGCACTGTTCTGGTTTTGTCGATATCTCTGAAATAAACAGTGAACTTGTGTAGATGGAATCTACACAAGTTCACTGGGTAGATGGAATCTACCCCGTTTGACAGTGAGATTCCATCTCACTGTCAAACGGGGGATGGAATCTCCAAAAAGCAACAGAGGGGGGATGCACAGTACTAATAAATGATCTTTCTTGATGTTGAAAATCTAGAAGTGCTACTAATATAGAAAAGGAAAATTAATTATGTACATGCTCATCATTCACATAATTTAAGTACATCAAATGCAAATCAGTCATTTTTACTTTCAGATAAACAATTTTCTTCAGCTTGCCTTTTTCTCATCCGCTTTTTAACACTTCTCCGCGCACTTTTATATGTCTTCTGAAACTGATGCATAAATGGAAGAAATGGTGTTGACGTTTTGCTGTTGTGTTTGTTGAAAAACACTTCAAAATCATCTAAAAATGCTGCATCGCCTTCAAGATGTGGGTAACATGCTTTACACGTTTCCGACAGACTAGAAAGCTCTCTCACTTGAAAGTCATTACCCGGCGGTATTACTGCATGAGCCTCTTCTGCAGCTTGTGGCACATCCTCTTCTTCCAGCTCTTCAATCTCTCACACGCTCATCGGTTCTTCTTCACCTTCACAGTCATGCAGCTCTATTCCTTCATCTACTGGAATTTCACTGGCTGTGGCAGCCTTTCTTTTGATACCCTTTGGCGGTATAATGTTTGCTATCATTTCCTTCAAGCCAGATGGCTTCTTGAGCAGTTGATTCCTATATTTGACAAGATCCTCTCCAACCAAACGAAACAATTTGTCCGAAACCATATGGTCTTCACTGCCATCCAAAGCATTTGTGACCCAAAGAGACTTGAATCGGGTGCAAAAATCGATATCCAATGCTGAAAAGCTTTCATTTAACATTGACATCATTTCGTCTCGTGAAGGCGAAGGAATTTTCTTTGGATCAGACTGAAGTTGTCTTAGCATGAGCTCCATTTCTAGTTGGCGATATTTTGCTTTCAATGGGGCATGGACATCTGTGTCATTTATTTGAATATCTCCTGTGATGCCTCCACCAATGCCAACATAAATGTAGCCTCGTTTCAACAAAGCTGCTTTGACTTCGGGCATCAAGTGGACACTATAATCATCCGACACATAAACGGCATAGTTCTTTGCTGTGAAAATATTGTGGCAATTTGGCAGGTTTGCAATTGTTTCCAGCATTTGTTCTAGTCGGTACGACCCCTTTGGAGACCAATGGATCTTAACACCATCAGGTGGGTTCAAATGTGTGCGTGCGCCCTTCCCTTTAAAAACAAACTCTGGCTTGAACTTTAGACTTGTATCACTGCATACTTGTGTATACGCAGTGATTCTTTCCCGAGAGAGCATGTAATTTTCCTTTACAAAAACATGTTGTCCGGTAAAACTCATTGTTTTCTGTCCAGAACTTTCATTTCGATGCAGAGGCATTTGATCACCATTGATAACCGGTGGATCAACTCCATATGTATCGATGAAGTACTTTCTCACCATCCACACATTCAAGATGTATTCCTTAATTCGCTCGATTATATCCTCTTGCTTGATCTGAAATCGTTTGTTTGGCTTTCTCAAGCTCACTCCATATTCCTTCATCCACCACTTTATCCAGTTGTTCGAGAACACAATCTTTTTACCTTCAGGAACATCTTCGTCTTGCTGAGCCAGCCATTGGTCGTAAAAAACTTGACATTGTGCCTTAAACATGTCTTTTGGCAAACGACCTTTCAGTGAACCCCTGATGTCAATAAACCATTCATACATGGCTTCGCGCACTTCTGGCAATGTGTGCTTGCGTCCAGCCCCAAGAGCGCGAAAGTGTTTTATACCCGGTGGGAGCATCATTGGTCCTGTTGAAGTGCTGGCATTAACAGACATCTTATAAGTGCGTTCAGCTACCTTAATAGCTCTGTTGAATCGTTATTTTTTAGATCTTTTAAATCTGGTTAAAACTCTCTGACAGCTCGAGCCAGACACCCCTCTCGCGGCAATGCTTTTGTAAATCGTTTTCTCTTTTCACTAAATGCACGTTGTGCATCATCCACTTGCTTGTCATACTCTTCTTTGTATTTCATGCATAGCTTCCCCAGTTCCATTTTCTCTTCCATTGAATATTTCTTTTTTTCTCCATGAATAAACACCCTCTCTGCATCATCAGCCATTTTTACTGCTACTTTTTCAACTGTTCACCGCTGTATTTTTTGTATTCATTGGTTTTATCACACAGCCTAATTGTTTTCCGCAAAATGGCGTCATCAAACACAGGGGAATCGATTTTCGCGCTATTTTTTCTATCTAGTTACCAGTCCCTTTTTGGGGAAAAAGTTTTGTCGACCAATTTTCTTGCTACAGTTTCACAACTTGAAACAAATTCCAACAATTTTGTAAACAGCAGTGCAAAACCAAAAATTCTAAATTTGAATTGCCAAAAAACAATAAACGGGGGGTCATAATTAGCTCCGGGGGGGGGGGGGGTGGGAAAATTTTTAAACAATTAATAAGCGGGGGGTACGTTTATTATGCACACAAGAGTAAACACCTGCTTAGATTTAAAGTAATAGTGTTTTCGTGAATAAGAAAAGTCGGTCAGCTTTATAACTGCCTTCAGAATGATATTGCAACAAGGCTTCACTGAGACAATCACCAGTGTAAATACAATAGATCCATTGCCAGCACTCTGCATAGTCACTCTTTATTCGCTCTGTGTCTGGTTCCCCACAACCTTTGACACAGTAACCTAATCGCTGATCGTCTTTACTTTCATTGAACAATAGTAATCCACCTGACGAATGGTCATCTGTACGCCCTGCGCTGCCAAGCTCTTCGTCAAACCCCAACATTTTGATGTAATGCAGCATCCCGTGCAAGTCTTGGCAGACCTTGTTAAAGTGCTCTTGTGTCATATAAGCAAGCAAAGGTCTGTCGCCGTGTCTATCTCCCAGCACCCTTGCGTTGTTCTGCGGCTCTTCATCTCCTGCCCAATTCCTGAGCGCTATTGCATCAATGTGGTTCCTTTTGACAACCTTCAATGATATAATACACAATATTTACTTTTTGTAAATTAATAGCCATGTTGCAGAGAGTCAATGCAACTCGAAAGAAGTCAAGTGTTTTAGATATGTAACAAATTTTAAATGGAAACAGATCTTACCTGATTTTCTATGAGTGCGATTGTTGGACAAATTACAATGGCAATTTTTTGTCATATGCTAGAGCAGCTACTTGAAAGCAAAGGCTTTTTCCTGAACCTGTTCGTTGAACCACAATCGCATCTCGTCCATGATCTATGGCCCATAATGCTTGTAGTTGAAATGGTTTAAATGTTGTTAGACCAAATTTTGTTAATATTCCATGCCATACAAGCCCGTTTGTACAGGTTGGAGTACAATTGTCGTCTTCTAGTGAATGGAAAGGCATCACTTTGCTGTCATGTGCAGATGGAACAGCTTCAGCTAGTTCATAGGCCATGTACGAGAGGTCTTCTGCCCATCCCTCTTCTGGGATTTGTAAACCTTCCGTCATGTAGGAGATGTCTTCATCCCATTCTGCATGCTTGTTCTCACTGTCGTTTATGATGCTCTGTTGAACGTCTTCATCTTTGGGAACCAATTCAAAGAGACTATGGAAACCAACACAGTTATTAACACGTTTTACCATCCAGTCCACTAACTTCATGATCACAGTCTTTTCTTGCATCTCTAAGTAACGTAGCAGTACAATGATGCAGGCATTGCAGCCTCTGAGGGTATCCGGAATATAGTGACTGTCAAGCAATGCAAGGTACATGTCATTCTCTTCACGACCAGTATGAATGAAAAATGATATGCTCTGGCTTGTGCAGATCACCACAGAAGCCTTTTTCTTCCCATCCTGGAAATTCCTGCATGTAGATGGCTTTTCAAATCGTCTATACTTGCAATCACTTGTGCTTCTTGCAACTCCTCGTCAAGGTAGTAGTGCCGTTTTATGACACCAGAAGCTCTTAGGATGTATAATGCTTCGTCTGCATCGGCGAAATTGCTAATGTCTCGCAAAGAATTCACTTTCTGAGGAACACTTAGAAATAGATGTTCAATGTCAGCTTTCAACATCTCCCCACTACGTATGCTTGGTTTCCAGTCAAGGCAATAATCAGCAACCACACAACTTATAAACTGGCCAGCATTCGTACCATCATATTTTCTTCTAGATTTTTCAATGTCTGCTCTAAGATTTTCTGGAACTTGATGTCGGTTTTGCAGCCAAAGATGCGTGCTGAGTTCACCTGCGATTTCTGCAACCGTTCCTTGGTGCTTCCGCAGAGACGTTATCTCGATAGTGACACCTTCTGCATTCTGCCATTTATGAAGCCAGTTTTGTACTTCCTGGTTGGCGGAAGCCTGGTCATTGATTATCCGCAACAATTCTTCTGCTGATGGGCGATTGGAGGGTTCGCCATGCCAACCCATTTGAATTAGCTTTTCTAGCAATGGCACGTTCTCCCGAAAAGGTGAATCTGTTGCGTCTGGTACGGAAGGCTGTAGCTTCTTCTCCAACATTGTTGGTATCATATCAGCAAAGCGGCAATCGTCTGCCCAAGGGTCTATCCATGTTGGTATGAGTATCTCCATAGATAAATGGAGAAGCTACAGACAAGAAAAATCACGTTTCAGACAAAATGATCCTACTATATTGTACTATAACTACAACAATAATGTAAACCAAAGTGTCACCCACACGAAACTGCAACTCTAGGTAAAATTTTGTATTTCCCATGCATAATACACGAACAAAGCATAAATACCTGTATATATCACTCTGTTTTGTTGGTCTTGTCCTGCATGTAAACAGTTCTGGAGCAGTAAACGGTAGCATTCCAGCACTGTTGATCTGTTTTGACGTTGTCGCTACTTTGAAATAACACAGTGGTTTGCGCTCTTGTGACGCAAGTCTGTACAGATTCTCCAAAGTCTCCTAACTTTACTCTATATTCCTCAGATCTATCCCGTCGCAAGAAAAAGTTTGCAGACTTGATATCGGAATGTACGATATTTACACTGTGAAGGAAGTGCAAAGCCACAAGGCTGTCTGTTGCAATTTTCATGCAGATCTATAAATCGAAAACAAAAGCCTTTATATGCTGGTACACAGGTTGTACAGTTAAGTCAATCTAATTTGAATCCGTACAATTACTGTTACTGTCACTGTTAGTAAAACTAATTTAAGCGAAATTCCCAAGAGCCTTCACAATTACCCGCAGTTACCAAAGTCTGTAGTTCTAAGTTTATACAAAGTTTTGCTAATTTTCCTAATGCTTAGAAAAAGCCTTAATGGAAATTTCTGGAGATTTTGATGCTTGTGCACTTACTTGAGCATGATTGCATCAATTGTGGGGACACAGCTTAGTTAGCATGCGCCAACATTTGGGGCTCGAACCGTAATGCCACGCAAATATATATACTCTGTGTGATGACGCACTTTCCTTGCCAAAAACAATAGATTAATATAGAAACAATAGAAACAATAGGTCGAGCGCCCCTAAACAATGGGCCAAAACGGCAAACCACGTAATCAGAAAGGCTTTTTGTATGTTGGTATATGGCAATGAAATTCATACTGAATGTTTAGTTTCATAATTTAACCAGGGTAATGGGTTTTTTTCAATTTCCTCCGAGTTTTTGAATTATTTCGCTAATTATTCCGCTATTTGTGTATCACGAAAAAATGACGGATTACGCTGGCTAAACTTCCAAATTCGCCTCGCGAAATCCATTTTCGAACAAGGTATTCGGTGTTCATGTGACCTGTTTCGCCTTTTGCTGTAATTTGATTGGCTCTTTTGCTACTTCACGTGAACAGTCACACATATTTTGTTATCATGCAAATTTGCCCATTTCGTTATCATGCAAATTGGCCCATTTCAACAGCAGGTACTTTTGGAGAAGACACATGTTTTTGTTTTGCACACAAAGGATAACTGGGCGCCTTTCAAAGTGTTTTACGACCTGAATTTCTATTTAAAAACTTGCTACTTGTTTGAGAGACTTCTGGAAAATTACAGGAAACAATTGAGAACACAGGTAATAGACTTGTTTTGTCTTTTTGAGTGAGATAGTTGTAGTTTTTGTAGTAGGCAAACGCCATTGTTGCTTTGGGATGCTTGTGACGCTTAGGCCTAATGTAAACGAGCCCAAAGTTTTAATAAACAAATTAGGATAAGGGGTTATCAGGTGAGCGGAGCGAGCCAAGCTGTTGTTAGAGTCTGTCTATCTGCTTGTCTTTCTATTATCTTTCTATTTCTATTGACTGATAGCGCGCACATCGAGCGCTGCATTTGCTTACGTTCATGCCCCTTTCAACCCCACATACAATAGGTTAGCTTGCTGCACTCGCCTTTGGTTGATGCACTTCGTGAGTTGCATTCGATGCCGCTCATGCCCCTTTCAACCCGACGTACAATGGGTTAGATCGCTGCGCTCGCCTGTCTATCTATTATCAAGAAACATTGACTGATAGAGTGCACTTCGTGTGCTGCATTCCCTTATGCTTGTGCCCCTTTCAATCCCTTGTACAATGGGTCCCACGCAACCATGGCATAAACTTCTCTTTTGGTATATAAAATTGTTCAAATCACATATGAAATCCAAAAATATCCCAAACATCATTGGCATAGGCAATCGTTTTTGAAAACAATATTTCATCAATAACCACTTCATATCCTTTATCAAATGTTTGCACAGATTTCAGCTTATCAAAGGCTGTGTACCCTTTTGAGTTACTATGACGATACGTGTCAATTTTATGAAAAGGGTATGTATGGTCATCCTACTGCTACAACAGCC
Source organism: Sanderia malayensis (assembly GCA_013076295.1). Taxonomy (NCBI): domain Eukaryota; kingdom Metazoa; phylum Cnidaria; class Scyphozoa; order Semaeostomeae; family Pelagiidae; genus Sanderia; species Sanderia malayensis. Next base: position 96,566 of record RQOL01000759.1, on the reverse strand, counting down.
CTACATTTGCATAACAGCGCAAAAAGGACAGGCGTACCAAAGTATAGTTACCTCATTATAATTGAAACATTTCTATTTGTATTGATGCACTTAAATAGGTATCTGATTTAGCAACAAGTATCGTAAATCCTTGAATAATCCCCCCCTCGAGTAAGCTCTACTATCGTTGTATACACACATCACACATATCACATACCAATGAATATTTTTCCCTCTACCCAATAGCATCCTACCCTTCATTCATCATCCAAGTGGAATGTGTGGTCAATTGCCTATCCCAGGGATCTACTTTCTCTTGTAGATCCCCAAGGTACCATTCTCCTTTTAATTCCTCCACTTTATCCAACCATTTGGAACCGCAGAGGATTCGAACTCACTACCTCTTGCGTGGCAAGCACCAATGCTAACCACACATCCAACGAAGCTGAGTTAATTGTCAAGGATGTACATGTTATTTCAACGTTACTACACGTTGAAGTGATTAGCCGGTGAACAATTGCTCGTAGACGAAATGTTAAAGTCAAACCTTCAAACAGTCATCTACCACCTCTTACATCCACAAAAATGCTTCAATGATAAGAAAACTATATTCGCCGGTTAGTAAGTCAGAAGAAGCTAAAGAATTCAAATTCAAGTTGTATGCATATGCATGCTTCTTTTCTCGAAACTCAAGGCTGTTTCTCTGTTCACCAAAATGCTACATGGCATAAGAATTTGTTGGCTTCTTTGAAAAAAGTGACGGACTCGATTTTACTCTGCCTTCGTTCAAGTAAAATTTTCAATGAGTTGCCTGGTTTCTGTAGCTTTGATCATTAACGTGCGAAAATGTCGCATCAAAAAGTGCTGTTTGCCCAAAGAGCCAAAAACCATTTGCTTTGATATCAAGGTGAGCTTCGTTGCTTGTATTTTCTGTTCTCAATGGTAAGATCTCATTGTTCAGGGGAATCAAGTGTGGCTCTGACTGGACATTATTGCAAACCCAATTGGGGAATATCGTGAATAAGTTGCATACATTGTCATGTCTATGGGATACAAAACCTCCCTTTTTGCAAGAAAGGGCATGTTCAACGTTAAAGGCCTCTCATTCAGCACGCAGAGTAACTGGGCAGGGCAGGTGTGTCAGTGGCAAATTGTACCTCAACCGGACTGCATCTCTTGCTTTTCTAATTTGGTATAGTATTTAGCCACAAACTAGGGCCCTTGTCTTTCGCTTGATGTACAGAGGGAAGTAACTCTTGTGGCAGCTCTGTCTGATTCAATTCGGCTGGCTCTTTCTTTATGGGCATGTTGTTTCACTGCATTGCCCTCCATTACACTGCCCTTTTCAGGTCATCCACCATACTGTTCTTATCATCAGTAGGGCTCATTCTCATACTTTATTCAATTTCAGTACCAGCCTCGAATGAGTGCTAAAGTTATCTTTTTTGTAAAGGTGGTGCTACCTCGCGATTTTATTTTCTTGGATTAAAACACAGTGTTTCAAACCTGTATATTTTACTGCCAAAAGATTGTTTAAAAACTGACTTGTTTTATTAAAAATGATAGATTTTGTAAAAATCCCCGCCCCATCTGTGTCCTTTGAGACAACTGCAACATTATTTGGAGCTAAGAATGCGCGAAGTACCAAGCGGGTGTCGGCTTCTTCGTGGTTGCAGATGTGAACCAAAACAGACTCTGTGCCATTAACCTGATATGAATTATTTCCTTCAGTGATTATAAAGAGTTGCTTGAGGTGCTGTTTACTTTCCCCGCTTGTATGTGTCATAAATCGTTCCAAATAAGGCAGGTCGCGATTGGTCATGTTGCTGCAGAAATCCGAGGAGTTGCTCTACCCATCCTTGTTATGTGCAATTTAGATTAGCTTAAGAGACTTTAAATCTTATGAAAAAAATTAGTATTCGACAACTTGGCAAGCCTTCATGACCCAAGCTGTAAAAACTGGAAAAACTGTTGGTGTTCAATTAAACATAGTGAGTACTGACAAGAAACCAGAGCTTCGCTAAACCAGAACAAATGAAAAGAATAAATGAACATTTGACTGTGAACATTTAATGGCTTTCCGTGAACATGACAAGTTGGAAAACACAGGTTTTGCCTATCATGAAGGTTACTTGTTGATTTGGCAAAAAACTGGGGCTTCAAAAAAACTCTGTTTCTGATAAAGGACTTCATTACACGAAGCTTGACAGCAATTTAGGATCTGAGCTCCAAACTTTGTAACAGTTTCTTATTCTCAGATAAATATTGTGCATACTGACAAAAAAGCAATTCCCTCATTAACAAAAGCCTAGGGTAACAGTGGATCAGCTTAAAGCCTAGTTCTCATATGTCCTGATAATCGTAAAAGTCAGGGATTTTTACGATTCCCGATTCTTATGATAAATCCGATATTTGGGACGGACAAGTTCACATACAATCAGAAAGATTGTAAACATCGTTACACTTTGGCGCCAAAGTTAGTTTCATTGTGGCACAATTTGAATTAAACATCTGTGGCAGCTGTGAACCATCGCCATATGCTTCAGGGAAAGTTTTTACTTGTGATGGGTATAATTAGGCTATGGAGACTCGATAGAAACAGAAAGCAAAAGCCACCGTCAAAGAAAAGAGCATTCTAGACTCGATCGTACTTGCAGATGAGAAAGGAGTTTAGATAGTACCACAGGCTTGTGCAGGAATTAAGGATTCATGACAGGGAACATTTTTTTCGGTGAATATAATTTTCATCCAATAACTGAATATTGCCTCTAGCTATAACTTGAGAAGCACCCCATTCCCTTGAACACTCAACAAGTCACAAATAAAACTTGATTGTTGTTTTCTATTGTTTTGGAATACCTTATTAAAGCCTGCCATCAAAGTACGAGTTTATGCCAATTTTTTATCAAATGCTACCACCACCATGAAATCACTAATCCAGACGTTTGTCTTCTTCACAGCTATCTTCGAATGACACCTGATCGTTTTGAGCACCTATTGCATCTTGTTGTACCATATATTCAAAATAAACGGTGCTGAAGCAAAGAAGCAATTGCCCCAGCAGAACGACTGGTAATTACTTTGCGGTATCTGGCTACAGGTGACTCTCAGCAGTCCCAAGCATTCAACTTTAGAGTAGGCAAGAGTACTGTTTGCAGCAGCATCCATAATACCTGCCTGGGAATCTGGGATTCTCTCGCTGAAAGATACTTAAAGCCTCCCACATCTGCAGCTGACTGGAAGAACATTGTAACTGAAATGTTTGAAGAATGGAGCTTCCCACATTGCCTAGGGGCATTAGATGGGAAACATATAATGATTGAATGCCCTTCTAGGGGTGGTTCTGAATACTACAATTACAAGGGATTTCACAGTATTGTACTGCTAGCAATGTGTGGATGTAGGCAGTTTTGGGAAAGATAATGATGCATCAATTTTCAATTCATCTTTCATTGGACGAGGTTTTGTCTCAGGGGGTTTTGATATACCACAAGCTGAGGATGTTGATGGGCATGAACTTCCTTTCGTTATTCTAGCAGATGAAATATTTGCTCTAGAAAATTATCTAATGAAGCCCTACCCAGGAAATCGTCTGTCAGAATCCCGAAGAATATACAATTATAGGCTTAGTAGATGCCGTAGAACAATTGAGAACACCTTTGGTATTTTTTCTGCACGTTGGAGAATCTTCAGGAGACCAATAAAAGCTTCCCCGAGTCATGTAGACAACATTGTGAAAGCTTGCCTTTGTCTTCACAACTACTTGCGTCTCACAGCTAATGCGCAATATGTACTAAAGGAGTTTATTGACTCAGAAAATGAAATGGGTGACATCATTCCTGGTGATTGGAGAAGTATAGTGTCAAATGACAACAATGGTCTAGTGCCATTTCAATGCCGTGCTAACAGGTATGGATCAAGTGCCAAAGAAACAAGAGAGAAGTTTGAAACTTACTTCAATAGTGAGGAAGGTTCTCTCCCATGGCAACTGGATTACACAAAAGGTTGTGGAGATAGCTTTGTAAAAGCTTTATATAAAATGAAACAGCACTAGATTCAGATATTTCATACTCGTCTTGAAAACCAAAAAAAGTTCACTAATTTTTCTAACCGTCTTTTTGAAACTTTTAAAATAAAAATATATTGTGATTATTGCAAAGAAGTGTACTGATTTCTGTTTAATTCCATGCTGCTGCCTTCCCTTGAATGTTGAGATATTGATGCTCTCCTTCCTCCAAATTCATATTGTTCAAACATTGCATCATTTGATAACTGAGGGCCCTGAAAACTAATGTTTTGAGGGTACATGTCTGAGCCAAACTCAGAATCCAAGAAAATTTTCCCAATCTGATGCCTCACATAAGCCTTCATTCTGCCATCTAGTCCTGCCATTCTTTCAGCCAGACTCATACAATAATGCATGTCAGCCGATATTGTAGGCTCAGTGATCTGAGATGTTAATGATTTCCGAAAATTATGCATAACTTTGCACAGCTCAATGTCTGGATTAGGAGCCTTCTATTCTTTAGCCCAGGGATGCTTTCCACATAACTTTGCACAGCTTGATGTCTTTGGCAGCCTTTGCTTCTTTAGGATGGTTTCTCTACTGGTATTTATTGTACTAAAATAATAAAATACAATTACAGTAGAGCATTGATACATACACAAGAATTAAGAGAACTTAGATTCTTAGGTTTGTTCCAGATTGATTAACTTTATTCGATATTTACCCCACTGAACAATTTAACATCCTCATAGAAAACAAAAAATATCACAGGCCTCCAATTAAATTACAAGCCAATGATTTTCATGGCATTTATTGCATCTTCTAAAAATTTTATTAGCAACAGCAGGGGTAATCAGTGTCAGAGCTAAGGACTGCCTTTCATTTTTAGGGAAGGGAGGAAGAAAATATAATATTGAAGCTATCTGACAAGTTTTATCAATTTAATACAGTACCAGACCCTGCAAAGCGAGTATCAGTGAGTACCATCCTCTCAAATCATTGAAAAGCTGGAAATCTAACACATTTGAAATCTGTATGGAGACTCACCTTGAAGTTGGTGTTTGGGGTTTTTGTATGCTAATTGTGCCAGGCCCAAAACCCTCGTCGTTTGATGATATTTCCTCTTCTATTTCTTCTTCAACAATACACACCCGTTCTTGAGTTTCACTCATGCTCGTATCAATTGGACTTCGAATCATTGGAATTGAAAGCCTGCATGCCGAACGTATCATAGACTGTTGATTGGGTGATATATAATTGTTAACGATCGGAATGACCCACGGCCAAACGTAGATGTAAAGCAACATGTAAAGCAAGGCTTGCTTGGCAGCCTCACTGGCATCAGCACCAATAACAATAGTCAGACACAGTCACCATATTTTACTAGTTTTTTTACAGTTTGTTTATCAGTTGAGTTTGTACTTCACAAAGCATAAAAGGAACTGGACCGAAATATTGTGAATTCAATGTCAATTATTTTTTCAATGGCCTAAATTGTTGAGCATTGCATCTTTCAGGTATAATAGTCATAGTATGCAAAACTTCATAATTACATAACATGATAAATGACAAACTTGTTGAGTTGTACTGCATATCAACTTCGATGATTTACCTGACTTTCGAACGACTTGCTATCCTGCTTGGGTGGGGTTTTTTGAAGATAACAGACAACAAACACAAAGAAGTGTTTTTCTTGTCAAATATGTTGACAATTCCTTATATTCGATAACTCGAGCATTCCTTAACTCGGACGATTTTTATCGGGATTTTACAGTATAAATACATTTTTACAACTGTATATTTTTCAGAAATCTATCAACTAATTATTTATACACTAATAAAGAACGAGGCTGTAAGCCTTTGTATGGAAAAAGAGAGTATCGATTTCCAAGCTTGATGTTGGTGGGCAATGGTGTAACATTTTGGTAGCTTTAGCTTGTCAGTTGCAAATCTTTCTATAGCATATTAAACTTGTAGATAAATTTATGAAAGTAAATTAATTTATATATTTGTATATAAATTATATATTGGCATGTTATACTTTTACATTTGTATTCACTGATAACTGCAATGTGCAAAGTTAATCACCTGCTCAGTTGAAACTTTATCTTTGATAAGCAACTAATGCTATTAATTATTATTCACATGAATCTATTATTAAAAATCCCAAGCTTTGGATATTACAGACCACAGCAACTGCTTATATTTACTTTATTACAATTTTTTGCTGGTCTCCCTGACACAGATTGCAGGGTGCAGCTGCAAAAGATGCCCACAGTTACACACCAGGTTTCATTATTCTCCTGGCATTTAATCTCAACAGAATATTGATATGATATGTTATATAGATGTTTCACTATCAAAGGGCCAAGATTAGGAACTTTGCAAAATTAAAATACCTAGCAAAATCAGAAAAAAATTATATTCCTGGGGAAAGAGATAATTGTATTAATTGTATCTTGTCCAAGGTTCTTTTCTTGACATGAGTATGGCTTGAGCTCAAATCCCTTTGCTTCTCCCCATAATATGACCATATGAACACACTTCTTATTGAAATCTGATTTAAAGCTGAAAGAAATGTTTGATAACAATGGCAGTCTTGCTCAACTGACAACAACAGATGATGTTGTCAAAAATGGCATGGATGAGGATGACAAGTTGAAGAAAAATATTGAACACTCGGCATCTCCACAAATATGAATATATAGGTTACATTAAGCAATGTTATTATAACCGTTCATTAAAGATCTTTACTTCGTGTCCTCTGTCTGTCATTCCCATATGTGTCCAATTTCAACACAGACTTTACATCATACTCATACCATCCGTATATATATATTTGTACGCTTCAAGCAAAGCATGTTCCCACAGAACCTTTGGATATGCCTTTAACTTCCAGGCATTTTTAATGTATTCACACATTAGGCCCATAAAATGGCTATTCCTCGATGGCTCGGGCACGAAAATGCGCGAATCTCTGCCAATCACGCGTGCGTATATAGCCTAATCACAAACCTGGGCCTATCTGATAAACACATGGCCAATATTGCTTTCATTTTCACACGTTTCCATTCGCACCACTTGCATTATTTTACGATCATTAACCTAAATATGCACAATATTAGTGGAACGTTGTGGTTACTTGTCATAATGTGGGAGATGACAACATGTAGGAAGAACATATGATTCAGAGTTCTGGAATCTATTTTGCTTGGGAAGGTAACAAGAAGTTCTATGAGCATGCAAGCAAGCACATCTATGAAATTATAGGGGGTGAGAAAAATAAGAAGAAACAAGGACAGGGCTGGTGAGTATTTGTGTGCCCCAAGCCCTGGGCCTTTAAAGTTCTTATTTTTCCATGGCGATTTGAAAATATGGGGAATAGCATACAGGCAATGAAGTGAACTTGAAGTCCACATAACTATGCCCATATTCAAGTACATGGGACGGTGGGGAGTATGGACGGATTATGTGGGCAGCGTGGGAATGTGGGCAGTGTGGAGAATGTGGGCAGTGTAGAGAATGTGGACAGTGTGGAGAACATGGAGAACATAAAGATATGCATGCCTCAAGCAATGTAACAGCAGAGTCCATTGGGGCACAATAATCAAAAGTCCTAAGTTTTTTCACAATTACCTGGTTTGTGGTATGGTAATTAAAACCAATTAGCAAGTTTCATGTTTTATGTAAGAGTGATGCCAGTAATTAGAGACTTTAAGAATCGCCAACGCTAACATTAACCTTAGCACTCCAATGCGCCACAAACATGAGCTCAGTCATGTGAGCAGATCCAGGATGTGATATGACGCAATAGCTGACTGGTTTGGTAAAGACTTTTTATTGCGTTGGTTTCGATCAAAAAACAGTTTTCTCACAATTTTCGCAATATTGTAAAAATATAAGCATGGCGAACCAAATTGACGAAATACTGATGGCAGCTTATGGTGCTGACATTATTGATGATGTAGAATTCGCTTTGCTCAATGATTTAAATGGGCCAAGAAATCTTCCAATATCGTATCAACAGTATGATCGCTTGAAATTAGATGAAATGACGGATGACGAGTGTTGGGCCGAATTTAGATTAAAGAAAAGCGATATATACAATCTCACTGCTGTATTTCATTTTCCAGAAGAAATTATTACATGCAACAGACTTAAAGTAGATCCAGTCGAAGGACTCTGTATTGTTTTAAAACGACTTGCCTATCCTTGCAGGTATTCCGACATGATTCCTCGTTTTGCTAGGCCAGTTCCCGAACTTTGTGTCATTTTTAATCATGTCTTGACATTTATTCATGATGAATGGGGGTTTTTGTTGACTGCGTTTGACAGGAACCTGTTAAGTCCACAAAACCTAGCTCGATATGCCACAGCTATTCATGCCAAGGGAGCCCCTTTGACAAATTGCTGGGGGTTTGTTCATGGCACTGTTCGGCCGATATCAAGACCAGGAAACAACCAAAGAGCTGTTTACAATGGCCACAAACGAGTGCCTGCCTTAAAATTTCAACCAGTTGCTACTCCTGATGGTTTGGTTGCATTGCTGCATTGTCCATATAAAGGAAAGAGGCATGACAGTGGAATGCTTAGAGAATCAGGCTGCTTCCAATTTTAGAAGCCAATTCTATTTCCCCAAATGGCAACATGATGTGCATTTATGGTGACCCAGCATATCCATTGAGGCCACAACTCCAAGCTCCTTTTAAGGGAGCAAATTTAACTCAAGACCAACAGCTGTGGAACACAAGAATAAGCAGTGTCAGAGTCAGTGTGGAATGGTTGTTTGGAGACATTTTTTCAAATTTATTGACTTCAAAAAGAACTTAAAAATCCAACTGAGTGCAGTTGGTAAAATGTATATTCTGTCAACATTGCTTAAAAACGCACGAAATTGTTTATATGGCAGTACAACTGCAAAGTTTTTTTATCTAAATCCACCTGAATTGGCAAACTACTTTATTCATAACTAAAATGTAGACAGTGAAAAAACACAGAGTGTAAAAAATATGAATCAATTAAATCTTATTAAAATGCAAATTACAAGTGCATTAATTATTTGTTGATTTGTCTTAAAATTTGGTCAATTTGCATGCGTTGTTCTTTTTGAGTTTCAATAATTTCTAAAGGCAACTGACTGTGGTAATTTAATTGTTGCTGTATAGCTCCCAAAGTATCTTTTACATTAATTTCTTCCTTTTCTCTATGCTTTGCCTTACTTTAAATCTCCTGTCTTTTCAATTCAAGCTTTTTCTCCTTCCTGTCATCATCCAGCTTTATTTTTCACGAAGAAAGCTCAACATTTCATTCCCCGTATTTCTTTTTTTTGCTTTTTGGCTCTTCTTCTCCCTCTGCTGATTTCCTCTTCCTACTTTCCCCAAGGGACTCGACCGAAAGCTGCCTCATTTCTTGCGCTTTAGCAAGGTCAGATGCCAGTTTTCTTTTCTTTTCCTGGTCTTCTGTCAGACGGTCAGTGGCAGCAGTGTCGAACAACTCGATCAGTTCATCCAACAAAATGTCTGATTCTGAAATATCAGGAGATATGCCACTTGCTTTTTCTTCCTCCCTGATTTTTGATTTCAAATTTTGGCTTGTCGTCATGCAATAAAATATCCATAATTTTTTTCCATGCTTCTCTCCGCTCAATGCTTCCCTGCTTTTTCGTCCATATCTCCGAAGCAAGGACCTCCCTCAGCATCAAACACTCATGCTCTCGACTCAATTTGAATCTTTTGCTAAAATTAATTTTACCAGTTAAAAAGTGTTAGCAAAAATTAATAAAATAAAAATATATAAAAAGCAAAACATAGCAAAATCTCGTAAGCAAAATAGGCCTAAAAGCTGGAAAAAATGTGTAAAAATGATGGTTACTTACCTTGTCATCATTCCGGAATCTGCTGTTGCATCCATACTTCAATCACTTGCTCTCAAAACTAATTTAGTCAGCAAAATGTTGTGAAATATATAACGAAATAGTTAGCGTTTGAGCAAACCTTGACTCACTGATGTTAACGTTCACAAACAAAGGATGGAAACGTTAACGTTAGGGTCATTCCCTTGCTGTAAACCTGATCACATGAGCGCACATGAAATGAGTTCTCGTAATTTGAATGACAATAGGAGATGACGTGTACCGTTAGTGTTAAAGTTAGCCTTGGTACAAGGCTAACTTTAACATGCTTGAAGTCTCTGTTAAGTATGCCTTCCTTTCTTTGAAAAACATGTGGGATTTTTGTGAAGATTAATGGGTTTGCGGGCGCAACCCCCCTGTATGCAGTGACTCAGACCTTTTGGAATTTGGTAGTTGTTTACATGTCTGAGATGGTAATCGCTGTACACACCATAAAACTTGGTGTTCTTGTTGTGCAGGGCATGAATTTGAGTCTAACTTCCTTGAAGCAGAAGTGCGTTTTTCAGAGATACAGAATTTAAGAATTGGAGCCTGCAAGCCTGTAAATATCTATGAATAGTTTTAAATATAAATATTTTGTTACTTTGATTGAGATTGAGCCTACGAATCTATGTGAATCTATGAGCCTGACCAAGTAAAGATTGAGTTATTTCTTACGAGTAATTCTCGGAACGGGTTGAATCTTTCGGGATCAATTCAGGAGTTCTTATCCTGGCAATTGATGTCAGGAAATATCTAACATGGTCCACCGAGCCGGATGAAAGATGCCATAGAAAAAAGGAGGAAAAAGCCTTGAGAAAAATCTGAGTATTAGAACTGGACACAGAAAATTCACAGAGAAAACGATTGAGATCCCCGAAGAGACGACAAAAGTTGGGGCTAAGACAAAATTGAAACAATTGAAAGTCATTTTACGGGAAGAATTAGAAGTTTTGAAATACCTGGATGACGCTGTGGTAGAGCTCACAGATGATGATAACGAGATATTTAACGATATCAGTGACGCTGGAGCTTTCAGAAGTAAAGTACACGAAACACTATTGAAAATTGATGAAAGTCTTGGTGTGAATACTGCAAACACCAGTCAAGGTTCTTCACAAGCTCCTAACAAATTTACTGCAGTTTCGTCGATATTGCCCAAGTTAAAATTGAAAAAATTTAGTGGAGAAGTAACACAATGGCAATCCTTTTGGGACAGTTACAAAAGTGCGATCCACGAAGAAAAGAGTCTGAACGTTATAACGAAATTCAGCTACTTGAGAGACTTACTGGAGGGAAGTGCAGCCTCAGTGATAGCTGGTCTTCCTACCACTGAAGCGAATTATGTCTCGGCTATTGAGCTTTTACAGCGACGTTTTGGTGATAAACAAGTTATAATCAGTGGACATCACGATGCGTTGTTGAGGATTACACCGCTGACTTCATCAAAAAACATACGAGATTTACGTGAGTTGTATGACAAGGTTGAAGTGCGCGTATGTGGGCTACAGTCTTTAGATGTGCCTACATCATCCTATGGAAGTTTGTTGGTGCCTGTGCTCCTCAGTAAAATTCCAGAAGATGTCCGGTTATTGATTGGTAGAGAAATAAAGGATGATAAATGGGAACTTGGCCAGCTGTTGAATTTGTTGAGGTACAAAGTTGAAAATAGGGAGAGATGTCTCGGCATAAAGGCTGCTTTGCCCACGAAATATGAATCCTTCGAGTCGAAACCTGCAAATGTTTATGGGAACAAATCATCACTGCCAACTGCAGCTACTCTGTTTACAGAATTTAAACAGACGTTTACACCAAGCTGTACTTATTGCCGAGAGAGTCACAGTTCAAGACAATGTCAAGTCATAACTGACAAAAAAACACGGAGACAAATTCTGCGGAAGCAAGGACAATGTTTTGTATGTTTAACGAAGAATCACATTGCGAAAAATTGCCCCTCAACCGGAAATTGTTTCAATTGTAATGGCAGACATCACATCAGTATTTGTGAAGGAAGACAAGGTGAGACACAGGATTCAATGTCAAAGGTTCACTCCTTATTTCAGGAGCTTTGTAAAGAGAAGTACGATTGGGATTCTGAAGTTTCTTCGCAAGATTTATCGTTTATGGAGAAGTGGGTTGCTAGTTTGAGCATGAAAATTATGGTTGATCGATATTATTTGCGGAACATGGAAAGGGAAGTTTTATCTACATCATTGCATGTATTCGAAGACGCTTCTCAGAAGGCTTATTGCGCAGTTGTTTACCTGTGTATGGAAACCGAGGAAGGAACAAAAGTATCATTGGTTACTTCAAAATCTTGTTTAGCACCTTTATCGGATTTATCTATTCCAAGACTGGAATTGTTGGCATCGCTGATTGCTGCAAGATTAGTTACATCTGTGGAGAAGGCTTTGAAACCTGTTGTTAAAGTTGACACAGTTTATTGTTGGACAGATAGTAAAGCAGTTTTATACTGGATTCATGCAAATAAGGATTGCAAGCAATTTGTCTTTAACAGAAGAGAAGAAATTGTCAAGTTGACAAGAGTAAACAGCTGGAATCATTGTACTGGATCTGAGAACCCTGCTGACCTCGGTTCCAGGAGTTGCTGAGCAACAGAAATTGCTGAAAGTCATTTATGGTGGCAAGGACCTGCATGGTTAAAAGGTCCTTTATGCGGTTATCCTTCAGTACAAGAAGATTCGTATGCAGAGGAGATTCAGGAAGAATGTAACAAAGAAGTTAAAGTGCAATCAAGAAATGTTACGTCATTGTTAATTTCCAAAGATCACAAATTGTCAAATATTGTGGATTACTCAAGATTTAGTCAGCTGAGTAAATTGTTGAGAGTTATTGCTTATGTTTTGAAATTTACGAAGCTGTTGAAGAGAAGTTGCAAATATCTTAATGTTTCAGCAGAAGATTTACTTGAAGCTGAACATTTGTTGCTGGTTGATATTCAGTCGGATTTGAAGAAGAGTAAAGATCATTACAGTCAGTTAGTTGATCAATTTGGTTTGTTTGAAGAGGATGGAATTGTTAAATGCAAGGGTAGACTGAGTGAATCATGTCTCCCTTCTACGTCGAAATTTCCAATTCTTTTACCCAGGGAGCATTTTGTCACAAGACTGATAATTGAAGATTGTCATCTGAAGGTTCATCATGGAGGCACTAGAGATACCTTGACAGAAGTGAGGAGCAAATATTGGATTGTAAAAGGTCGCCAGTTAGTCAAGACGATTATTTATGGTTGTCGGAAATGTAAGAAGTTACATGGAAAATCTTATCGAGTGCCACAAGCAGCAAGTTTACCAGAAGGAAGAGTAAAGGGTGGAGTTGCTATTACTGATATTGGAATAGATTTTGCTGGACCCTTATTTATTAAGGTAAATAATGGAGGTTCTCAAAAGGCTTATGTTTGTCTTTTTACTTGTTCATGAAGTAGAGCTGTTCATTTTGAAGTTGTGCCTAACTTATCAGCACCTGCTTTCACTTGATGTTTCAAAAGATTTATTGCGAGAAGAGGAGTGCCATTAAGAATCACTACAGACAGTGCAAAGACTTTCAAGAATGCTAACAAGGAATTGGACGCATTGTTTAGGAATTGTGAAGTTCAGGATTTTGTGGCACAAAGGAAAATCATATGGAAGTTTATTCTGGAGAAAGCACCGTGGGCTGGAAGCTTTTATGAGCGGATGGTACAATTTTTGAAAAGGACATTGAGAAAGATTCTTGGTAATGCGAAATTGGATTATGAGGAGTTGACCACTGTTGTTGCTGAAGCGGAAGGAACTGTTAATTCCAGACCACTTGGATTTATTTATTCTGATGATCTAGAAGAACCTATCACTCCATCTCATCTAGTAATAGGCAGACGTATACTTTCTCTGCCATATCCTGATGAGCTGGATGATGAAGATGATGATTATGATGCAACAGTGTTAGAAAAGCAAGCTCGATATTTACGTATGTTCGCGTGTTCGACCCAGAAGAGTAGCCACGATGAACGCAGACTTAATTCGCAAAATTGTTGATAAATCTATCGATTGATCAAGGGGGGACTGTGGGATTTTTGTGAAGATTAATAGGTTTGCGGGCGCAACCCCCCTGTACGCAGTGACTCAGACCTTTTGGAATTTGGTAGTTGTTTACATGTCTGAGATGGTAATCGCTGTACACACCATAAAACTTGGTGTTGTTGCTGTACAGGGCATGAATTTGAGTCTAATTTCTTGAAGCAGAAGTGCATTTTTCAGAGATACGGAATTTAAGAATTGGAGCCTCCAAGCCTACCGAATCTGTAAATAGTTTTAAATACAAATATTTTGTTACTTTGATTGAGATTGAGCCTACGAATCTATGTGAATCTATGAGCCTGACCAAGTAAAGAGTGAGTTATTTCTTACGAGTAATTCTCGGAACGGGTTGAATCTTTCGGGATCAATTCAGGAGTTCTTATCCTGGCAATTGATGTCAGGAAATATCTAACAAAACATCCTTAATATTTTTCTTCAGAACTGAGGTTTCATATAAGAGAATAACAGATATCATATTTTCCTGATGCAAAGTTGTCAGAGAGGCTACAATCCATTGGGTGCCTTAATGCAGATTTTATAAACAAAGCTCCTATTTCCATAGTTATTTTTTGTAAGTGTAAATTATTGTACTTTTTGAAAATTCATGCTGTATGGCTTAAGAGCTTTTCTATTTGTTGTTCAGCTATATATTTTTATAATGATGTGTTTTCTACCATTCTGATGTTAAATTTGTTGGCAAATCTAATATATATATTCTGCGGAGGTCACGTGATGACGCACTTTCTTGCCAAAAACAATAGATTCGACCCGAAACAATAGGTCGAGCGCCCAAAAACAATGGGCCGAAACGGCGAATCGGTGATCAATAAGGCTTTTTTGAATGGGGGCGCACAAGGTTGGCACTTGCATGGAAAGGCTCCGTTTCTGGAGTAGGCAAAAGTTATCTATTTTCGGAAGCCTATTTTAAAAGAATTTTTGAGTTATTCCATTAATTACTCCACTAATTGTGCTATCACGAGAAAACGACGGTTTACGCTGGCGAAACTTCCAAATTCGCGTCCCCAACTCCATTTTCGAAAAGCGTGTTCGCTCTTCACGTGATTCGTTTCGCCTTTTCCTGCAATTTGATTGGCTCTTTCGCAACTTCACGTGAACAGTGACGCGTTTTTCGTTATCATGCAAATTTGCCCTCGGCAGGCAGCAGGTACTTTTGGAGAAGACGCGTGTTTTTGTTTTCAACACAAAGGATAACTGGGCGCCTTTCAAAATGTTTTACGACCTGAATTATCTTTGTAAAGCCTTGCTAATTGTTTGAGAAACCTCTAGAAAATTACAGGAGACAATTGAGAACACAGGTGATAGCTTTGTTTTGTTTTTTGAGTGAGATAGTTTTAGTTTTTGTACGACCGCCATTGTTGCTTCGGCATGCTTGCGACGCTTAGGCCTAATGTAAACAAGCCCAAAGTTTTAACAAACAAATTATGATAAGGGGTTATCAGGCGAGCGAAGCGAGCCAAACTGTTGCAAGAGGAGTAGGCAGAGGCATGAGCGAAGCGAATGCAGCGCACAAAGTGGGCCCTATCAGTCAATGTTTCTTGGTAATAGATAGACAGGCGAGCGCAGCGAGCTAACACATTGTACGTGGGGTTGAAAGAGGCATGAGCGAAGCGAATGCAGCGCACGAAGTGCGCCAACCAGATTAAGCCTTATTTACTTGACGGGCTGGGGCGAACGAGCGAAGCGAGTGATGACCCCTAGTCTGCATAAACATGAGACCATTTACTTTTTAATAATGGTAGCGAAAATATGTTACCACTGAAAATGAATTGAACTCACTTCACTTTTATCTAATATTACTATGCTGCGATGTCACGTGACGGTGGCGAAACTCTGGCCAAAACAATAGATTCGACCCGAAACAATAGGTCGAACGCCCAAAAACAATGGGACGAAACGGCGAATCGGTGATCAATAAGGCTTTTTTCAATGGGGTCGCAAAAGGTTGGCACTTGCATGGAAAGGCTCCGTTTCTGGAGTAGGCAAAAGTTATCTATTTTTGGAAGCCTATTTTAAAAGAATTTTTGTGTTATTCTATTAATCACTCCACTAATTGTGCTATCACGAAAAAACGACGGTTTAGGCTGGCGAAACTTCCAAATTCGCGTCCCCGACTCCATTTTCGAAAAGAGTATTCGCTCTTCACGTGAACCGTTTCGCCTTTTCCTGCAATTTGATTGGCTCTTTCGCAACTTCACGTGAACAGTGACGCTTTTTTCGTTATCATGCAAATTTGCCCTCGGCAGGCAGCAGGTACTTTTGGAGAAGACGCGTGTTTTTGTTTTGTACACAAAAAGTGCGGTGGGCGCCTTTCAAAGTGTTTTACCAGCTGAATTATCTTTGTAAAGAGCTCTTAATTGTTTGAAAGACCCCTGGAGAGTTGCAGGAAACAATAGAGAACACAGGTGATAGCTTTGTTTTGTTTTTTGAATGAAATAGTTGTGGGTTTTGTAGTAGGCGACCGCCATTGTTGCTTCGGCATGCTAACAACGTTTAGGCCATGGTCAAAGTTTTGAATTTTTCCGGCCCTATTTGCACGATTTTCCCCATTTAAATTTTTGGCAAGTGTTGTCTGATAACACAACTAAAATAATGTGTTGTTTTTTTTTGTTTTTTACGATTTCCAACAAAGTTGCTTTTCACTCCGGAAGGAGCAATTGTTCACGCAGCACGCGTTGTTTTTGCATTTGCGAAAATTCAATTTCAGCCTGCCACAATTGATTATTTTTTACCCAAACACTTTCGATAATTGTTCCCCAACATATTACCTTCATGTTGGTGTTTTTTGAGTTCAACTGGGTCACTATTTGCCACGGTAAATACTATTTTTACTTGCTAAAGTGTGTTCAAAGGTTTTGCTTTTGCACGGCTCCGAAATTTCATTCAAACCACTTCCACCAAATGGTCTCTAAGAATTCAGTACTACTTATTTAAGAGATGAGACTACTTGCAACGTGTTCGCTGTTTCCTTAGCTACAGTTTGATATAATTTTTATTACAGATTGAGTTTAAATTTTCCAGGATGGATTAAATTTTTGAAAGCACCTTTTTTTTCAAACTTCACACTGAAGCTATCAACTTTCAGAAACAGCTTTCAGGGGGGCAGCGTGGACGCGGGGCGGTCGCTTGGCAGGGGGGAAGATTCGACCTCCCACCTTTACTTTCTTTAGAATTGTTGCGTCGTAATATGTATTGTAGGGTATGTAATGTAGGGTATGTATTGTAGGGTATGTATTGTAGGGTATGTATTGTAGGGTATGTATTGTAGGGTATGTATTGTAGGGTATGTATAGTAGGGTATGTATTGTAGGGTATGTTATGTAGGATATGTATTGTAGGGTATGTATTGTAGGGTATGTTATGTAGGGTATGTATTGTAGGGTTTGTATTGTAGGGTATGTATTGTAGGGTATGTATTGTAGGGTATGTGTTGTATTGTATGTATTGTAGGGTATGTTATGTAGGGTATGTATTGTAGGGTATGTATTGTAGGGTATGTATTGTAGGGTATATATAGTAGGGTATGTATTGTAGGGTATGTATTGTAGGGTTTGTATTGTAGGGTATGTATTGTAGGGTATGTATGTATGTATGTATGTATGTATGGGCATGAGCGGTAGTGAATGCAGCGCGCGAAGCGGGCCAACCAGATTAAGCATTTTTTACTTGACGGCCTCCGGGGAGGGAGCGAAGTGATCAAACCCGGCTCATGTTTGTATGTATGTATGTATGTATGTATGTATGTATGGATGCATGTATGTATGTATGTATGTATGTATGTATGTATGTATATATGTATGTATGTATGTATGTATGTATGTATGTATGTATGTATGTATGTAGGTATGTATGTATGTATGTATGTATGTATGGGCATCAATGGGAGCGAATGCAGGGCGCGAAGCGCGCCAACCAGATTAAGGTTTTTTTACTTGACGGGCTGGGGCGAACGAGCGAATCGAGTGAAGACCCCTAGTCTAATATTACTATTCTGCGATGTCACGTGACGGTGGCGAAACTCTGGCCAAAACAATAGATTCGAGCCGAAACAATAGGTCGAACGCCCAAAAACAATGGGACGAAACAGCGAACTGTGTAATCAACAAGGCTTTTTTGAATGGGGTCGCACAAGGTTGAGACTTGCATGGAAAGGCTCCGTTTCTGGAGTAGGCAAAAGTTATCTATTTGTGGAAGCCTATTTTAAAAGAATTTTTGAGTTATTCCATCAATTATTCCGCTAATTGTGCTATCACGAAAAAACGACATGGGCTATTTATATGATGCAGCTTTTCATGTGAGGTCCAAAGGCCTCCAGTCGTAGAATTCTGAAAAACCGCACCCCAGCCCATGAGAGATGCATCTGTGGTAATCACAATGTCAGGTTCTGTTTCCAGAAGTGGTTTGAAAGAGTTGTGGATATTGTTAATCCACCACCTAATCTCGTCACATTTATGTGAATTTGCGGACATTTTCTTATCATAATTTCCACGATTATTTTTCAGGGCAAGCGTTTTTGCCCTTTCAAGGCGACGAAAATGAAGGGGGCCATACTGAACCACCAAAAACAGAGAAACCATTCTCCCCAAAAATTGAGCAATTTGACGGATTGTATTTCAGTCATTTTCAAGGACACATTGCCCAAATTCATGAGGGCTTCCGGTTTTTCTTGAGTTGGGTAAACTCTCATGGTTTGGGAATTTAGTATAAATCCTAACATTTTAATTTCTTGTGATGGCTGAAAGGCGGATTTTGTTGGGTGGATTATAAAACCCAGGTCTGTGAAAAGCAGAATGCTCTCAATAACACCACGTGTACATGTCTCCAACGTGTTTCCTTGAATGTAAATATCGTCTAGATATGCGGTCACAATATGACCTTTTCTATGTAAGCTGGCTAAGGCCGGTTTGAGTAATTTCGTAAAAAGCCGTGGGCAACTTGACAAACCATTTGGTAAGCAAGTGTATCTATATAAAACGTTGTGGAAATTAAAACATAAATATTTACGGTGATGGTTAGCGACTGGGATGCTATAATATGCATCTTTTAAATCAAGGGAGGCCATAAAGCAATTCAGAGACATAAGTTGAGTGATAGTGTTTAGAGTATCCATTTTGAAATGGTGGTAAACAACGTGGTTATTAAATTCTTTGAAATTCAATATCAAGGGAAAACTTCCATCTGGTTTGGGAACTAAGAATATAGGCGAGATTATCTGCCCTTGTTCTGGTGACGTAACCTCTACGACCCGCTTTTTGAGCAAAGTTTGTATTTCAGAGTTAATGATTTGGAGTTCGCTATTGATAAAGTTTCTTCTATTGAAATAAAATTGTTCTGGAAGACTACTGTGCTCGATTTCGGCTCCTCCTCTTATTGTGGATAGTATATCACTGTCTTTTGTTAGGCAGCGCCAAGACAGATAATAATTGGCAACTCTCCCCGCCTCAAAATTGCTACAAGCAGTTTGCAAATATTTAACTAGAAATGGTATTAGATCAAGAAATCGACTTACAGATATTTGCTCAAGTTCATTCATCATTGTTTGTCTGGCTTTGCTGCTGATTGCTGATGTGGTTTTGCTTGAGGACGGCGACTGAAGTACTGATTTTGATTTTTGCGCCTGAAGGGAGGTTGAGGTTGGCCCTTCCATAAAAAATGATTTTGAGAACGTTGTTGAGAAACACGCTGGTAGCGTTGATAAGGGTGAAAGGTATTGTCTCTTCTGAAGCTTTGTTGGGGTCTTTGATTGTTATTCCCCTTAAAAGCACGGCCAATTTTTCGGGACTCGTCTAGGTCCTTCACCATTTTCCCAAAGTCCTCTCCGAAAAGTAAAGGGGTGTGAGGTTCACTTTCATTATTTGAACAGAGGGCTTGGTATCTTGGCTTTAGGGCCGATTTTAACAATGCTCTGCAAAGAGAGGAGAGGCTAGCAGTGGCATGACCCAAAAGGGCTATAGCGTCTACATTTGCACTAATAAGTGAGTTTTTCTTAGTAGGCATGTCAGCAGCAGTTTTATCAAGGAGGAAATTAGCTGTATTGATTGTGATAAAGGCTATTTTTTGCAAGGTTTGTTGTAGATTGGCGAGGCGAAGATCGTATTGTTTCTTTTCAACTTTAAGGTTGGCCCAAGCCTCTTTGTTGACCTTGACTTGAAACAAGGAATTACAGTTTGATGGACGAAGATATTTGTTGAGGATAGGGGGCAGTTTTTCTTGGGCAAGAAATTTTCCCCATCTATTGTTAACTATTTCTGTCAGTTTGGCATTAACATCCTCTGAGACCTCTGTCGGGGTTTCAAGGGCTTGGGCTAAGGAGTCTAAGAGATCTTGAGTGGTTTTATCTTCCCCTTGTGTGTCAGCCTCAGAGAGTAAATGATGAACAGCTGAATCAAGAGATTGCTGTTCATCCTGATCTTCTAAATCGGAGTCATTGGCATGAACGCTGACACAGTCATCATCGTCCATTTCCATTTGGCTCCAATTTAGTTTACTGTTAAGGGCAGGCCCTAAGGGCTTTTTCCCACGTGTTTTTGCCGTTGGCAATTTAGAGCTGGATTGCTCTGAAGGATTTTGGAAATTTTCGACATGGCTGGTAGCCGAGCTTTTAGATGGACCGTTGGTCCCAATTTCAAACTCGCTGTTAGCCTGAATATCTTGACCGGTGATTATGTCCCCATATTGGCTGGTAGCCGGGTTTTCAGTTCGTCCGGTGGACAAATTTCCAGCAACTAGGTTTTGTAAAACTTTGGCTACAGTATTTAGATTTTCATTCATATGGTCCAGAGTTGCTTTTAAATGAATAGGTTGGGCTTCCAAGGAATCGGGTTGTACTTCAGTTACCTCAAACCCACTACCAGAAGCCTTGTTTGGAGACTCCATGTTCTAAACATTCAAACATGTGAGAACAATAAGTTTAAGAGCAGATCCTAACGGAGCCAAAATTTGACATTAGGTAAATAAAAATATTTAGTCTTTAGAATATCCTTAGTCAATGAAGGTTTTAGTATCATATCAACATTATTGTTCAATTAGAAAATTTTCGTATTTACGGCATGAAAAATATCAACATACTCAAAACGTAGCTTGTTAGCTTAAAAATTAAAAAAGCTGAACTGAAGGTACTCACAGATGTAAACCTTCTTTAAAGATGCTTGCAGAAGCTTTCACTCACTTGAATCAGTTGATTTGGTGAAGATGACTGATCGGAATTTCAAACTTTCAAGATATGAAAAAGTATGACTGTCTGCCAGCAACGAATGATTCGCAATGGCCAGCTGCGCATGCGCTCGCTTCTCATGGAACTACATAGTGATGTAGCTGATTGTAGAGAAGAATTCAAATGCAGGAGGCTGTTAATCATAAAATTGAATGGCACAACCCCGTACCACCAAACTGAGTGCTAGGCGCTTGTGAGATTCATAACTCACCATTTTGCAGCCACTTTGCAATTGCGGGAGAAAATGCACTTAACGGGACTTTATGTGCTGAAATGGAAAGTCAAAATTTTACTATTGTGACTATTGTGATCCAGTGAGACTACGAAAACTGTGATAATTCCTATTTCTTGTTTCATGTTGCATACAAAAATCTATATTCTACAATCTATCTTCTATTACAATGGGTTAAGGCACCCTTATTAGTTTTTCGCTCTGTGATATTGTAATCCGTCTGGTTTCTATGATGATATTTGTAAAGTTTTGATTGTTATTTTTAATGTTAATCCTTTCCAGATGTTTACTTTCTTTATTTCTAAAGTTCTCTCTTGTACATTCTTCCTCTTCCTTCAGGAACATAACTGGCACAGAAAAGGCATTGTCCACCAGCTGCATAACCTCCGTTTTAATTTCCTAAAAGAGAAACCAAATTCATTTCCCATTCTAAAAGTTCACATGTCTTATGCACAAGTAGTTATTTGTTTTCTAATTTGTTAATTACTTTTCCATGGAAAAATATGTTTGCGGAAATGCATTTTGTGCGGCTCAAACCTTCTCACTGATGTCTGCAAATTCCTCGTTAACAATTGTTGACCGAATTGCCAAGGCGTCTGTAAGGGGTCTGTTTTTCCTAACGGATATGTATGGACTGAGCCATGTTAGCATCTATGCAAAGTAAAGAAAAACACAATAAATAGCTTTTAAATCATAACATTTCCCATAGCTAACTGACTGCAATGCATATCAATATAAGTAACTTTTTATAAATTATTTCCTATAATGAGAAAATCTGTGCACATAACATTGTGCTTCAACGTTTTCAATTTTTCGTACAAATCATGTTTTTGCCTTATCAAAACATGAAAATGTTTTCATAAGGCTGAATTCCTGTATTGATATACCTACTGTAAATTAGCATGAAATATTACACTGACTAATTTCTTGTGTTTTGGTGTTATTTGTATCATTATCATTATCATTGTTATTATATTACATTAGTATTAATCTTATATGGTTATGGATTGTTTCATGCAACTTACCATGATTTGTGTGTACAGTACACTTGCCAATTGGTCATACCAGCGCTTATGCTTGTCTACGATAATGGCTTTCAATATTTTTGATATTTCAATGCAGCATTCTTCTTCAATTGCTTCTCATCGATTTCCAAACTGGAGCACCCAGACCGTCAGAAAACCCTGTGTTAGAAGAATTATTAGTTATTATGATACAGTCTGTTAAAAGTATGTGCATAATTTTCGTTAAATTGAAGGCTATTAATTGAAAATTTAATGCCATCGCTGGAACAGTTAGCTTTATTATAGTCATTTATCTTTTTTCTCTATGGATGGTTTATTTTCATGACTCGGAATCAAAGAAGGAAACTTATCTAATATTACTATTCTGCGTCGTCACGTGACGGTGGCGAAACTCTGCCTAAAACAATAGATTCGACCCGACACAGTAGGTCGAACGCCCCAAAACAATGGGCCGAAACGGCGAACGAGGTATCCATAAAGGCTTTTTTTTTAGACCCTCAACTTGCCCTATTTTTAAGTGAGTTGTTCTTTGTCGGCTGAACCAAAAAGTTATCTATATGAGAGCTCACAGTTTCGACTAAAAGGTTTGGAAATTCTTTATTTTTGTTCGCCTAATTGGCTATCACGAAAAAACGACAGTTTACGCTGGCGAAACTTCCAAATTAGCGTCCCCGATTCCAAATTCGAAAAGAGTATTCGCTCTTCACGTGACCCGTTTCGCCTTTTCCTGCAATTTGATTGGCTCTTTTCGCGCGACCCACGTGGATGTCGATCCAATTTCGTTTTTCGTCCTCGGCTTGCAGGCGACCCATGCGAATTTTCCGTCGTTTTTCGTTATTCGCCATCGGTTGCAGCAGGTACTTTTGGAGAAGACGCATGTTTTTTTTTGCACACAAAGGGCGCCCTTCAAAGTGTTTTACGAGCTGAATTATCTTTGTAAAGAGCTGCTAATTGTTTCAAAGACCCTGGACAGTTGCAGGAAACAATTGGGAACACAGGTGATAGCTTTGTTTTGAATTTTGAATTGAAATAGTTATAGTTTTTGCAGTAGGGTTGCTTCGGCATGCTTGCAACGCTTAGGCCCAATGAAAACAAAGTCAAAGTTATGAATTTTTCAGGCGCTATTTGCACCATTTTCCTCATTTAAACTTTCGACAAGTGTTTGTATGTTATTATAGTAGTTATGTATGTTTTTATAGTAGGTATAGTAGGTATAGTATGTTTTTATAGTAGGTATATAGTATGTTGGTATAGTATGTAGGTATAGTATGTAGGTATGGTATGTTTGTATAGTAGGTATAGTATGTTGGTATAGTATGATTTTATAGTAGGTATAGTATGTAGGTATAGTATGTAGGTATAGTATGTAGGTATAGTATGATTTTATAGTAGGTATAGTATGTAGGTATAGTAGGTATAGTATGTAGGTATAGTTTATTGGTATAGTATGTAGGTATAGTAGGTATAGTATGTTTTTATAGTAGGTATATAGTATGTTGGTATAGTATGTAGGTATAGTATGTTGGTATAGTATGTAGGTAAAGTATGTATGTATGTATGTATGGGCATGAGCGAAAGCGAATGCAGCGTGCGAAGCGCGCCAACCACATTAAGCTTCTCTTGCTTCATGGGCTCCGGGGAGGGAGCGAAGCGACCGAACCCGGCTCATGTATGTATGTATGTATGTATGTATGTATGTATGTATGTATGTATGTATGTATGTAGGTATGTAGGTATGTATGTAGGTATGTATTTATGTATGTAGGTATAGTATATGTTTTTATAGTAGGTAGAGTAGGTATAGTATGTTTGTATAGTAGGTATAGTGGGTATAGGATCTTTTTATAGTAGGTATGGTAATGTATAGTATGTATAGTAATGTATAGTATAGTATAGTATGTATATTAATTTATAGTAATGTATAACATAATGAAATTTATAGTATGGTACAGTAGAGAACAGACAAGTTATATACCTTGCAGAAAACTACGACATTCAAAACAGTGATTGAGAAAATATTGTATTTTGTTTACATAATAAAGAAAGACAATCAAATAACAATGCATCAAACAATAAATAATATATAATAAGGTCAGAAATATATTATAACTTCTAGCATGTGAATTTTGATACTAAATAGTGTTTAAATTTCATAGCAATTTGTAGCAAAATGAAAGAAATTTACTGAATCATCATAGCATTATTTAGTGTGGGAGTCAACTGCAATTTTATCCCAATTTATGGCTACTTATGCCATTCGTTACTATTATTCAACTTAACATACCCTCTATACTTTTACACCAATTCGTAGTTCACTCTATTCTATAGTCCTTGCCATTCTTACTTTGGCTATGCAGAATTATTGCAACATCACAATTGACCCAACACCACATTGATTCCATACGTCCGCAGGACCTCGATCTCATTCTTTTTCGTGGGGCCATCTTGATATTGTTGCTATAGTTTCGAAAGACAATAGCTTTTACTTGAGCGCGCGAAAAACCTTTCAGATCTCGATCGTACAAATTTGAAGTAAGTGAAAAAATTTTCTAAATATCTTTTCCAAGTTTTAACATTAAAGAAAACAAACGCAGATTAACTAAAAGGTCCTTAAATGTATCCATAGTTATTAATAACAAGTTATTGTGTACCAATTTTTGACACTACTTACCTTTGTTTACTTCAGCATTCCTTACTTTTGTCTTACGCGCCCAAATCAAAGATTTGTGAGTATCTTTCCTATTATTACCATTTTCAATCATTGCTCTTCATATATTAATTCCCGCAAATTCCGACAATATTATCACAATATTGTTAATTGAGATATACAACATTTTAGAATTCTTCATATTTCTCCTTTACCAGCATTTTCAATTGATCTTATTACCTATACTAATTTTACATGCATTTCAACATTTCATTTTAAGAACATTTCAACATGGCAAATGCTAAGCCAAAGGACAATCAAATTGCTATAACCCTCGGAAAAGAAACCAAAGTAATTATATTAAATACATTAATATATTTATTAGTAAATTTCCCATCTTCATAACTGCTATCAACCATTATTCTTTGCATCCTCTTTTTCTCCTAGGAAATAACATATAGTAGTATCTCTACTCTAAAGAGAAACTGTGCCGACCAATTCCCGGAATTGGCCGGCAAACGTTTTAATTTTGCATTTGCCACTGGGAGAAGAATCCCAACAAATGAAATTGTGTATGTACACCTTTTTACATTGTATTTCACATGTTTATCATACACATTTATACAATGGCATTGCATCTTTTTACAAAATTTTAACAACCTTTAACATATCAATCTTATGTGTGTTAATTTACAGAACACAAAAAGAGGCTTTCATTAGAATTGGCAAAGGCCAACAAAAAAGAAAGCCTGGCAAAAAGGAGGGTGGGAAGGTGGTTGCCCAAAACCCTTCCCACCAACTGACGGCTGAGCAGGCCCAATTGGCACGTGGTGCCAAAATTGTGAAAATCTCATATTTTAATATGTAGATATTGTACATAGTTATACAGTAAAAACCTGCATATAACAACCTCCTACTTTTAACAACCTAACACCTAATATTCCATTTTTCAATGTATTTTTTCATAGTCATATTTACATGATATTGTCTTATAGTTTACCCATTGTTTTTCATTCTTCACAACCAAAATAGCCTACAAAATAAGATGGAGGATGTTATATGCAGGTTTTTACTGTTTGTAGATAGTTTGTAAATAGTTTGTAGTTAAGTAGTTATGCTGTTCGATAGTTTGTAGTTAACTTATGTACTTTGATAGTTTGTAGTTCTGTTGTTTTGTAGCTTAGTGGCCTTGATCATGCATGAATTATTCATACTAATAATAATTTACCTTTTTTCGGCCTAGCAATCAATCTCACAAATTTCTCATATTTATGCATGGTCAATGCTTTTTCCTGTTTAAATAGTTCCAAATTCAGTTCATCGTAATATTCAGTTCCATAGATATATTATTGTTCTAATTTTAAAACCCACATATTAATTAGACACTTACCACACAAAAAACCAAGTAGGGACATCCTTTCCTTTTCTGTTCAGCTATCAGCACCTGCAAGCAACAATAAAATTAAGTGAAACCATTAACCAAACACAGAGTTTCAATAATTCAGAATACTTTCCAGGTTACAGCAATGCCAACTCATTGCTTATAGCAGTATGAGCTAGCCCACCGAAACACAGAAGGGGAGCAGATTTCCATTATTCCTATGCAACTGCTTTGAATTTGCCTTTTTGTCTTATTTCATACAAAAACTAGAGTAACAAACTTACCCAGGCCTGCCATGCATGTTGACTATTTTTAATGAAAGGATGCATATTCTCTTCCAACATGTCGAAATTCTATAATTGATAGATAACAATTCAAGTTAAACACACCATAACTCATTATAGTTTGCTTAATGGTGTTTGATTGAAAAGATTGACAAAGATCAAATTATATTATTACCATTTATGTTATTCCTCCGATTTGATCGGCTCTCTTCATCGTCAACGCTATCTGCCGAGGCCGAGGCTTCTTTTCAAATTCATTTTACAATATAATAATAATAATAATTTCGCGAATAACTTCTGTCTGGCACGTGAGAGATTGTTACAATGTTTCATTTGTCTTTCTTCTTTTCCTTTGTCTTCTCCTTGCAGGGACAGAGGAGACGTGCACACGTGCCTGCCCCATAGTGTTAACGAGGCTTACACTCCAGACGCTATCGGCCACTTTTTATCAACTTGATGCATCAGAACCCTGTGATCTCCATAAACTTGCCCAATTGAATGATAATATATTGTTTAAAAAGTATTAATATTGTTAAACCAACTGTAAATATTCAGTAAAATGAACATAACATAATATTTTAATTATAATGTTTCTTATTTTATCTCTTATCTCTTTGAGACAACCAGTCTGTCACGTGCTAATCTTCTCCTTCCCACCTTTAAAAGTCAGAAGGATGAAGGGGAAATCCCTTTCCACGAGAATTTTCCCTCCTTTATTGTCACGTGACGCGTATAAACCAATCACAGAGGCGATGTAGTACAATAGAAATCCCGCCTCTAAAATTAGACTTTGTCTATTTTTAACCGGCCAAATTTACTAAAGGCTATAATTATCTTATCTTATTTATCGCTGAGTAAGTATACCTACTTTCAACATGTTTTAATAACTACAAGCTAGCCAAATTACTTATCACTACTTCGCCTCATAAGACGAAAATTATTGTTTTTTTCGTATGCTTTTAATTGCAAAGACGGGTTACGTGTTGTGCAGGTATCATTTCTTTATCAAATATTTTAAGTTTACAACTATTCTGATTTCTCTTTTGTTTCTATCCATAGATTTTAAAGACACAAGGCTCGGTAAGATATTTATTGTTTGACGACAGTTTTCCTTGCTCATTGATCTATTTTACTCTTTAACTGTGTGTTTTTCTTATAAATAAAGGCCCAGCTAAATCTATTTTCAAATAACGGACACTTCTCTTTCACAAACTCATCTCCACAATAAACTTATATTTTTGTTTTTTATTTCTCTCTTTCCAAATGAGCCTCTGTACAAGAAACTATTTCGTTAATTCAGTGTTTCTTTCATGGATAGTAAGTTTATTAACAACAAATTCTCAAATCGTGTTTCAACAGATTATTAAAAACTGCTGCACTTGATTCAAACAGTTCATTTTTATTTATTCAGGTATTCTGAGCTTTTGTCCATTATTCATTCTTTTTCAACTATAAATTTACTCTATTCCATTTTAGTGACTGTTTACCCAACAGAAACGACCACAGTTTAAACGTAAGTATATTCATTTAACATACATTATATTATATAGCAATACTTTTCCATTTACTTTAGTACTAATTTTACCTTATCATTATGGAACCCTTGAAAAATATCATATTTATTTCTTTTTGTTTTAGCTTTACACAAGGCCATAATTATTCCATTGTTGTTACTATTAAGACCATTGTCAACAAGCAATAACATTTACAATAATTTGGCCTAATTGTATATCTCATACTTTATACTTCTTTTTTACATTACAACTTGCACCATGCCGCGCAAGGTCAAGAGAAGTATCACAGGAGCGGGACGTAGAAATCAGATGAGGCAGTATCGTCAGCGTCAAAGACAGCAGAACGAACAACCTCAGCTTCCGGAGGCAGAGTCCACCAATGCAGAACTTGCAGCAGCCAACGATCTTCAGCAATTGCAGCTTGAAAACCGTCAGCTAGAAGCCCCTGAATATCAACCGTTTCCTGCACAGTATCCCCTTTTACAGATACAGCCAATGCAGATGGGCATGGAACCACAGCTTCCCATTCAGATCCCACAGCTCCCCATTCAGATCCCATGGCTTCCCATTCTGAACCAACGGCTTCCCATTCTGAACCAACAGCTTCCCATTCTGAACCAACAGCTTCCCAGTCTGAACCAACAGCTTCTCATTTTTAACCAACAGCTTCCCATTCTGAACCAAGAGCTTCCTATTCTGAACCAAGAGCTTCCAATTGAGAACCAAGAGCTTCCAATTGAGAACCAAGAGCTTCCCATTCAGAACCAAGAGCTTCCCATTCAGAACCAAGAGCTTCCCATTCAGAATCAAGAGCTTCCTATTCAGAACCAAGAGCTTCCTATTCAGAACCAAGAGCTTCCCATTCAGAACCAAGAGCTTCCCATTCTGAACCAAGAGCTTCAAGCAAGAGAACAACCTGCAGACATTGAGATGCAACACGCAGTTCCAGTACCTGATGAAAATCAGATACCAGAACCCCTTGAAGATCAGCAAATGCAAGTTGGCAATCCTGTCCCTGGGAACATTGAAGCTGAAAACCTCATCCCCTTCTCCCCACTACCACACCACTTGAACAAGATGAACAGAACATGCATTCATTGTGGTGCAAAATACTTCAAAGAAGAACTTAACACAAAAAAACGTTACAAAAAATGTTGCATGGGAGGTTTAATCACTCTGGATGCAATTCAACCACCTCCAAACAGTGTCATGCATTTATATACTGGTGATACTGCTGAATCAAAGTATTTCTTAAAGCACTTCCGCCAATACAACTCATTAATGGCCATGGCATCATGGAAGGCTAATATTGTACATCATGCTAGAGCTGGACCACCAGTGATCACAATTCACGGGAAGGCATATCACATGACAGGTAACTGATAGAATATGTTTACACTTAAAATAATTCCATTCAACATTAAATATCAACTCCCTCATTGTTGATGCAGTGTAATTTCTAATTCCCAAACTTATGGTTTGTTGGATCATTAACAGGTGTAACAGAAACAGACAGATCCAGAAAATATGCAGAACTTTACATCATGGATACGCAACAAGCATTGCAGGAACGGCAAAACACTGCAAGAGAATGATGTCTTGATTTGGACATTGTTGCACTTCTACAGCATGAATTAATGGCAGTCAATCGATTTGCGCAACATTATCGAAGCATGGGTGAAATATTGGAGGAACAGCGGCAGCAAGCTATTGCAAACAATCAGCCTGTTCCGACATTCAAAATGATCATAACAGGTCGCCCACAACAAGATCGCAGATACGATAATCCAACTGCCAGAAAAATTGCAGCTATATATACTGTACAAAATGGAGGTGCACCAAATCCTGACGACAGAGAACTGCAAGTTCAAACAAGACACGGTAATCTCATGAAGATTTACGCAACTAATCCCATTGCCGATCCTCTTACGTATCCATTGATGTTCTTTCACGGTGACAGCGGATACAGTTTGGACCTTCAACGATTGCCAACAGCAAACGTAGGAGGTGAACAGCACAACAATCGTCAACGTCGTACAAAACTAACCCTCACCGAATACTACTCATACAGAATCCAGGTCAGGGATGCATTCTCAACCATCCACATTGCGTCACTTCTCTTTCAACAGTATCTGGTAGATGCATATACAAAAGTAGAAGGCAATAAGCTGAGCTGGATTATGAACAATCAACGTCAACTTCGTGTTGACACGTATCGAGGCCTGATGGATCATCTCAACAGAAGAGCTGAACTTGAGAACCAGATGGCCAGGGCTAATAATCCGAATCAGCCCATCCATATCGATGTTGGCCGTGTTATCATTCTACCATCATCCTTTCCAGGCAGCCAAAGAAACATGTATCAACATTTTCAAGATGCAATGACAATCGTCAGGAAGTATGGCAAGCCAGACATCTTCCTCACAATGACTGCCAATCCTAAATGGAAGGAGATTGAAGAAAATATTCATCCGTATCAGACGGCCAATGATCGACCGGACATTGTCACAAGAGTATTTCAACTGAAACTCAAAGAACTACTCGAAGACATACTACACAACAACATTCTTGGACATGTCACTGCACATGTGTATATCATAGAATTTCAGAAGAGAGGACTACCACACGCACACATGATCCTGTTTCTTTCGCAAGCTGATAAACCACGAACACCACAACAGGTAATATTTGCAAACACTAATAATTCTTTCTCTCATTTTTAAATTTATATCCAATGCACAGTACAACTATTCTGTACGTCATTTCTATTATAAAATTGTTGATTATCATATTCATTATCAGGTGGATCAACTGATATCAGCAGAGATTCCAGACCCACAGGATTCAAAATACCACAAGTTGGTCCTAAAACACATGACACATGGACCCTGTGGAGTTTTAAATCCTCGATGCGTGTGCATGGAAAATAACAAATGCAAAAAGCACTTTCCGAAAGAACAAGTTGCTGAAACTCAAATTAATGTCAACGGCTATCCTCTCTACAGACGACGCTGTCTTCATCCAGTCAATGTGAATAATCGCATTTTGGATGATACCTGGGTAGTGCCACACAACAGACACCTACTCATCAAATATCAGTGCCATATCAACCTGGAAATATGCAGTACTGTTAAAAGCGTGAAGTACATTTTCAAATATATCCACAAAGGTCACGATATGGCACATGTTGAAGTTCTTGAAGAAAATCAACAGCAAGTACCTCAAGACATTGAACACGACGAGGTGCGCCAATACATCAACGCAAGATATGTTGGACCACATGAAGCTGTCCATCGGCTTCTGCAGTTCCCCATGCACGAAAAAAGCCACACAATCAAACGGCTTTCTGTTCATCTACCATTTGAGCAACAAGTCATCTTTCATGACAATGATGACGAACAAAGGCTCAACAACATTGGTGATAGAACAACACTCACAGCATGGTTTGAACTCAACCAGCAAGATCCAGCTGCACATCAGTACCTCTACCATGAGATACCAGAGCACTATGTCTTCCAGGAGCGTTCAAAAACATGGACACCCAGACAACGAAGAATAATGCCAGTCATTGGTAGAGTAACTCAAGTGCAGCCTAGACCTTGCGAGCAAAAATTCGCTTTAAGACTCTTGCTATTGCATAAACGAGGAGCTACGTCATTTGAAGACCTTCGAACGGTAGAAGGTCATCTATGTGACTCTTTCAAAGATGCAGCATTGGCTTTAGGGCTTTTAGAAGATGATGCCGAAATCACACGCTGTTTACAAGATGCAGTCATCTTTAATATGCCACCACAACTCAGACAGTTGTTTGCCACATTGCTACTCTTTCAAACGCCTTCAGACATAAGAACACTCTTCGACACCTTCAAAGAAGCGTTGAGTGAAGACTTTGTCAGACGTGATCAACTCAACAATCCAGACATAACCTTTCAAGACAGACACATGTATCAATGTCTACATGATATTGACAACAATTTGAAGGTTCATGGTTTGTCCATCACGAATTACGACCACCTTCCTCAGCTACCGGCCGACTTTGTCATTCCCGAACAAGGTGATTTACAATTTAACATGATGACAATCACTGTATAATTTAGCCAAGATATACTTCTACTTATACCAAAATAAACTATTGTTATGTTTTCAGAGGAAGATCACATGGATGTTGAAATTGAAAGAGAGCAAGGAGAACAAATGCGAGCTGCATTGAATCCAGAACAACAAGTTGTTTTCACAGCCATTATTGAAGCAATTGAGGCGCAATCAGAACAAAACTGTCACTTTCTCGACGGACCAGCTGGCACAGGGAAAACATTTCTCTACAACACGTTGGTTCGCCACCTCAATACTTCTGGGCACAAAGTTCAGTGTATGGCTTGGTTAGGAATTGCAGCAACACTGCTTATCAATGGCAGAACATCGCATTCACAATTCCAAATTCCAATACCATTGAAGCTGGAATCAACATGCAATGTTAAGAGACAGAGCCGAAGAGCGCAAGTGTTGCTGAAACAACCCTGTTCATATGGGATGAAGCTTCAATGATACCAGCATTGGCATTACAAGCAGTTGACAGACTGCTTCGGGATATCACAAGAGTTGACAAGCCATTTGGTGGCAAATTCATGTTACTTGGTGGCGATTTTAGACAAGTTCTACCGGTTGTTCCCAAGGCAGGAAGAGAGCAAATCGTATCAGAGAGTCTTAAATCATATCAAATCAGTGATTTGTGGGCACAGTTTCAACAACATCGCCTGCACACAAACATGAGAGCTGTCCAAGATGAATCTTACAGAGAATTCTCAGAATGGGTTCTAAGACTCGGCAACAAACAAGAACAACATGATGCACTTGACAATATCACTTTGCCATATCAAATATGCACATCTTCGCAAGAGGAAATGCTCAACTTCATATATCCCCAGCCTAATACACCACAGTCCCACCTCATGCTGGATCCGGTAACCATGTCAGAACGTTGTTGTCTTACCCCAAAGAATGACTTCTCACATCAAATCAATGACATCATTCTGGAAAGACTACAGACTCCTGACAGAACATACTACAGCACAGACAGTGTGATAACAGAGGATCCAGATGAGGAGGCGGCATATCCAATTGAGTTTATCAACAATCTAACTCCTAACGGAATGCCATTACATCGACTTAGACTCAAGGTATAATTTACCTATATGTACTAATTATACATTAATTCTACACTTATTTTAAATATTAATAATGGTCCTTCGATGATACACATCGTAATCTCGAACATTCCTTATTATAGGTTGGTGCAACAATCATTCTTCTGAGGAATCTAAATCCAAAGAAAGGTCTTTGCAATGGCACAAGACTTATTGTACGCCATCTCCGACGGAACGTGATCACAGCAGAGATCATCACGAAGGAACACAGAGGCCAGCAGGTCATGATTCCCAGAATAACATTGTCAACACAAGACACTGAGATGCCGTTCAACATCAAACGACGGCAATTTCCAGTCAGACTAGCATACTGCCTTACTATCAACAAGGCACAGGGACAATCTCTCAGGTATGTTGGTTTGTATTTACCAGAGCCCGTGTTCACACATGGTCAGTTATATGTGGCCATGTCAAGAGCAACATCATTTGACGGGCTTAAAGTATTCCTCCCAGAGGAAACACACATGAAGACAAAAAATATTGTCTTCCAAGAAGTCCTGTAAAGGCCTTCACAAACCATAGAGCATAAATCGCGTTGCTCTCAAGGGTGTCTACCAAAATACACACACACAAATCACGAGGGCTCAGATTGTGGTTCTACCGGATCGGCTTTGTTGCACTCTATAGTGTGATGAACATTCATTCCTGGTTTGCCACGCCACTCCAGTTATTAAGATCCACCAAGAACGATCCGGACACTTTCACAACACTGCAGTGTCCGGGGGTGTTTATCAACAACAACACGATCTGGGTCCTGCGTAGCGCCTGTATCAAAAGAGATATGCTTTGCCATGCTCTCCGATATTGCCTATGGGAGTATGGCTTTCCTTTTCTCTGTGAAAACTGCAATCTGTCCATTGACAATAGTTTTTTCTGATAAGAAATTGCATATAACATTAAGATTATCACTCTCTCATCCCAATAACTAATGATAATTAATGTACTTATTAAACTTAACTCTTGAATATGTAGTATTACATATTCCAAATTAAAATTGCAGTTTTCATGAACAGCAAGGAAACCTCGAACAAAGGTTACCCCTTGAAGTTGGTGTTCGAGCTTTAAACTAATGTAACCGGCAATCTTCTTTTTTTACTATGACCAAAATTAATGGTGAAAATGCACAAAGCATCAAGAGAACAGACATCCGTGTCGTTGATTTGTGCCATGCGAGTGTGAATTGATATTGAACAATGCTGTCAACGTCGCCGAACACTCCACATGATGAATGAAGACATTAGTACAATCTACAGACGGCACCAATTATCTCTTATTCATCTTCACCATCTATTGATAACTGTCAAGAATAATAATTAATTGATTACTATTTTTGTACTAATGTATCATATATAACAAAATTGCAGGATTAATCTACTCTCTGTTAGTATCTAATAAGCTTCATCAATGTTCATTTTTAATAAGATGCATTTCTGTAGTTTATCTTAACCAATAATAGCAGTTTATTTGACATTGAAGCGAGGCCATTGTATTAAATTGAAAAAGACTTTGGCCTCATTTCCATCAATGGCACCGCTAACATTTGAAATGGCCCATATGAAATATGAATTTCATTCAAGAAACAGCTTAACTTTGGCATCACAAAATTTTATCAAGATGACAACTTAAAGTTCGAAAACTATCTCCAGATTTACAGAGAACATTTTCAATGTATCTTACAGGTAAGTGAATACATTTACATCTTATATTTAACTATTTGCAATTCAATCACCAGCTAAATTTTGGTTAGGCCATCTAAACTTAACTTATTGCCCCCACACGACACGACAGTTTCTTCGGTTAGGCCATGCAAACCTCAACAATTGTTTTACAACTTTACAGTTTCGCTGATTCAAAAATAAATTTCTG
This sequence comes from Sanderia malayensis, assembly GCA_013076295.1. Classification (NCBI taxonomy): domain Eukaryota; kingdom Metazoa; phylum Cnidaria; class Scyphozoa; order Semaeostomeae; family Pelagiidae; genus Sanderia; species Sanderia malayensis. Next base: position 61,231 of record RQOL01000759.1, on the reverse strand, counting down.
GTGCCCTGACTATATATATGTGCCTACGAGTGCAAGCTTGGACTCAAAATAATTCTTCCAGTATTTTATTTGCCACTTTATGGATTCCTTTGTGTTCATTGCCTCCTCTCTATGTGTTACATACATCAACATCTTCTTGAAACTAAAGTTTTTTCCCAATATTAATGATGAATGACCTAAAAATCATCTTCAAAGGCTTTTCCTGTTTACTTTCATTGTTGTATGTCAAGGAAACTACTGTAATGATGTTTACAGTAATAATTTTTTAAGCTCTAGGAAAACTAACCTGGATGTTACATACACACACTGTCAGGCCATCTAATTAATATTTCATGCATTACGTGAACACTTAACAATTGACATTTACCAACCTCTTAATGCACAAGTGCATAAAGCCAATGAAAATATATTACAAAAACATGAAAGTTTGTTTCCACTAATTGATAAACAATCTCTATCTACCTCTTTCTATTAGTACATCAAGTTATGTAGGAAAACATAAAGATAATTTTCACAGAATTTGCATTTCAAACATGTTTTTCAAATAATCCAAAAAGGGAATCAATGAATGAAGCTTCACAACTATCATATTGTTATATTGTTCTTTATTATTTGGCACCTTTATATGTTCATTTAACTTTGTTATTAATTATTTCTTTTTCCCCATATGGTACTTAGTGAAACAAATGCTGAAGTGATAAACCAAAGCTGTCAATGTCACTAATGCTTGCTATTCACACCATGCAATTGTCAAATGGCTCAAACAAACATTTACTACAACATATATGAAAAGTCAATGGAATCCTTAACAAAGTCATGGAAAGAGAATTCTGTCTAGGTAAGTTTCAATCACGATTTAATTCCACTAGCCTTTTGTGACAGGCTATTGCCTCATAGTAATTGACTGAAATGGGAAACTGCTAAAGTGGCAATGTATTACCTACATCATTGTGATTCAAATAAAATACTTGCCCAATATCAAACCTCATCGTTATGACATATATATATATTAGTCAAGTTAAAGTTAACTTACGATTTACATTAATTAGCTTTTCACTAACCTTTCATCAAAAGTATTGTGTTTTTAGAGGTGTATTGCCACTATATGATCCATTTTTATCTGTCCACCAATACGAGGCTACTTTTATCAAAACGAGGCTAATATGTCAAACTCCATTCACACACCCCCAAAAGTATGCTGTACTACTAGAAAAGCATAAGCCTAAGCGAAAGCGAATAGAACACGGCGCATTCGTACCAACCAGTTAACTAATCTCAACAACAATAACAATCTGCGATGGGCATGAGCGCGAGCGAATGCAGCGCGCGAAGGGCGCCAACCAGATTAAGCTTTTTTTACTTGACGGGCTGGGGCGAACGAGCGAAGCGAGTGATGACCCCTAGTACTATACTGTTGTGCAACTTCTTTGAATGTCATTATTGCTGCTGTATTGTTTGGAAAGGACTGGTCTTTCTCGTACTCTATAGTGAGCACTCTCCCTTGCAGTCTGGCAACGATAAGATGATAAAAGGCAGGTTGACATCAGGAAACAAACTAAAAACAAACTAGGTGAGTTTTTATGTCACAAATCCATTTTGGTCAATTCAATAAGTTTTTCTTCAATTTAAAAATCAGTGAGGATCCCCGGTATAATAAATAAAATAAAAATAGCAAAGTAAAGATCCGCACGAAAAAAACAATATTAAGATGACGCTATAGCATGATTGAGTTTTTGGTGAATTAACTTATAAAATCCGGAGGAATTTTAACATGGCCATATAGAAGGCACTTTAAACGAAAATCTATACCAATCTATCTGATATATACCTGGTTGTTTCCGAGTTGTTTGATGACACAGTTATTGCAGATACCATTGGAACTGCCATTCCACCAGTTTTTGAGCCTTGCTGCAGACCCTCGTGAAACTGCTGTAGGAATTCATCAATTGACTCCACTCTCTTGATGTCATTGATGTGAATTACAAATTTTGTCATCGTGCATAATTTTTGAAGCCATGCACGAAAGAAGCCATAACACTAACAGAATTAGAATTATTTAACAATTTTCTGGTTTTTCTTGGATTTTCTTTCCAAATTGTAAACCGTTTGTCGACTATACCTATATTACAGATGTAGTTAGCATTGACAAGTCTTGTTTTGTGCCCTAGAGGCTGCAGAGATCTATCTCAATAAAGTGCAAACAATTATTGCCTTATTCACATGGATCATCTTTTGATATCCTGCTTTCAATTAACTGACGACAGAAGAGACTATAGCAGAGGATCCTTGCAAAATTGTGTGAAACTATGTAGAAGTTTTCTTACACAGTTGTTCCAACCGAGTGTGAGTTGCCACCAGACACAAAGAGCAGATGCTCTCGTTTATCAGCACCTTGCCCATAGTTAAGAAGTTCCTGGCTCAAAGTTTTACTGACATTCATTTCGGTCCCAAAAATAAGTGCAACTTTACTTTCTCCTGATAATAATAAGTAAACAATTAAATTTTTAATCGGTTACTCTCGCCATCTTAGATGGTTAGCTTTTTCCAGTTGCTTTACCTGCAAGCCAGATTCTGATTGCAGAAGTCCTTTTATCGAGTTTTATTTGACAGCATTCAACAATTTCATTTATTTAAAGCCTGCCGTACACTAGAGCTTGCTGCTGAGCTGATTGTCATTTGTGGCGGCGTGCTTAGCAGGAAACTCCAGTGTGCGCTGGACGTTTTGCGAGAATTCTGTCACTCGTGCCAGATGACACCAATATTCAACATGTTGAATAATTTTGGTCTCGAATGACACTTTCCTCTGTGTGTGCGGCGAACTGAAGCAGCAAGCTTACGATATCTCCCTCAAAGCGCATGCGTTTAAGTGGACAACGTGATCGCATTTGAAGACTACGGTGGCCGAGATGGGCCACGGAAAATTTCAATTCAAATCGAGAAAAGATTTCCAAAATCGAGACAACTTTTTTCAAAATCAAGAAAGGTTTTTCAGAATCGAGAAACATTTTTCAAAATCAAGAAAAGTTTTTTCAAAATCAAGAAAGGTTTTTCAGAATCGAGAAACATTTTTCAAAATCAAGGAAAGTTTTTCAGAGTCGAAAAAAAAATTTTTCAAATCAAGAAAAAATTGTCAGAATCGAGAAACAATTTTACAAATCAAATCAAGAAAAAAGTTTTCAAATCAAAATCACGCTTACACGATCGAAATCACGCAAAGCACGATCGAAATCACGCTTACACGATCAAAATCACGCAAAACACGAACAAAAATTGCAGTATAATATATTAGTCACTCACTGTCAGGAAGAAGCTCCAATACCTAGGCCGCTTTCATTATCAACATGTATTGCGCTCAATGCGGGCACAATCTAGGCCTACACGAAGATGTATTTTGCTGTCAATGTGGGTCCATCGTGCACAAGGGAGAGCATGAATATCAAAAGTTTGATGGTAAATTTGAATTTAGTACAGAGAAAGAGGCTATTACCTACTATTTTAAACGTCACTTTTCCAACAAGACAATCGTAATGTTTTTACAACAGTACCAAGGAATTTCAATCAGTGTCAGGACACTGAAAAGACGTCTTTCTGAGTATGGTCTATCAAGAAACCAGCATAAAAATTTAGCAGATGCATCTATTAGGGAGATCATAGAGAGAGAGATACATGGTCCATCCTCTTTAAAAGGCTACAGGGGAATGTGGAATACCCTGAGATGTTCATATGGCATTATTATCCCTCGTGATAGGGTGATGAGATTATTAAAAGATGTTGATCCTGAAGGAACTTCCCTGTGCCAAGCCCGTCGTTTACATCGAAGGGTCTATACATCACCAGGTCCAAACACATGTTGGCACATCGATGGGTATGACAAACTGAAGCCATATGGCTTACCAATTCACGGATGCATCGATGGATTTTCTCGAAAGATATTATGGCTTCGAGTGACAAGAACCAACAACAACCCCCTAGTGACGGCTTTTTTCTTTATCCAAAAATTAAGGGAACTGAAATGCTGTCCCCAGATTGTCCAAACTGATTGTGGCACAGAGAACGGCATCATAGCAGGGATTCAAAGTTTTCTTTGGCAAGACGAAGGAGCTCATAGATATGGTTTTTCACCCTCCAACCAACGTATAGAGAACTGGTGGTCTCATATGAAAAAATCGTTTTCTTCGTGGGTGATTGATTTTTTCAAGAATCTTGTCTTGGAAGGAATTTTGATCCCTGGTAACCACATCCATATGGAGTGTGTGTGGTTCGTATTTTCTGATTTTCTTCAGACAGAGTTGGATAATGTAAAGTTCCACTGGAATACTCACCACATCAGGAAAAGTAGGCACGACACTGTCGGCGGGATTCCCGATGTTCTTTTTTTCATGCCAAACGCAACAGGTCACACTGATTCAAAGAAAGAGCTCAGCGAGCCAGAGATTAACAATGTAACCACTCAAAGGAACATCGAAGCAGAAGCATTACCGATTTTGAATGAACATGATGAAGAACTGTTCCAATTTTTTCAATACGTAGTAAATGAGGAACAACTATGCTTTCCTCCCAAGACATGGGATGAAGCAAAACAAGTATTTTCGAGGATAATTGAACTATGCTAATTCTTAAACAAGCCAAGAAAACATTTAACAAAACATTTAACAAAACAAATTGACTGCAACAAGCAAATGAACTAAAAATATTGTAGTGTTTTATAATCTTTACACATGTGAATGGCAAGCAGATATTAGCACAATCAGATAAACCCACTCACTGCAATAACTCACTTTTTCTGCACAGAAGCCCCTTTTACCTAGAACAGAAAAATTGTGTTTCTCTGATAAGTGGGTTTTCGTCAAAGTAAGTGGGTTTTTCTCAGATATAGCAGGTTTTAAACCTTCTTCCTGCTGCATGCTTCATCAAGGATGAGTCATACTTGGATGTGACAAAGATTGTTTACATAAGCTATAACTCACGAACTGAGCAATGAAAAATATGGGAATGAACCCCCCCCAAGACTTATGTATCTTAGAAAAAGACCCATTGTATATCTGAGAAAAACAAGTTAGTTGATCTGGGAAAGACCCACTCCATCTAAAAAAGGTCTTCATCTGTCCTAAGAAAACCAGTCTTTCAGATACAAAATCACACCCAGCTTATCCGAAAAACTTAACTTGTTTTGAGTAAATCAGGTTTCCCTGCAAAGGGGAGTTTATTGGAAAAACACCCAAAAAGTGGGTTCATCTGATTGTGGTGATATTCACTTGCCATACATGTCTATAACTTTGCTCAAATATGACATCTTCAAATCATGCCAAAGTCTGGAGCTGAACAAATGTCTTCCACAAAGCTGTCATGAAATGCCTCTGGTGTTGCAGAATATCGTGGAGATACAGGCAATGTTAGCACCAAGGAGCAGGTATTGGCCATAATACCCATCCCATACTGCTCTGGTTTTGGGTGAATGAAGGAAATGGAACCTTTGCCAACCATATCTTTGGTGATATACTTTGAACCACTGCAGAACTTTAGCACATCGGCCAGTGAAACACATCTCTCCACGTGAATTTCAGCTTCATCTTCCAAATCGATTGTTTGACGTTTTTCTTGGGAATCATACTGAAGGCCTTCCAAGAAACCTGTGAGGTTGAAGTAGACATCTTCTTCTTTCTCTCGCATTTCATTTTTATCAGCATCACATGTGTAATTTATTGTTGCAAAAACTGAAAGAAAATCTGAGGCCTTCAACGAATCAGGGGTGCTAAATTCCAGTCTGCTTTCTTCATAGTGATTCTGTAGTATGGATAGAAGACCCAATACATCAAGACCTTGTATAAAATCCTCAATTTGTGATGCACATGCTAAAATGCAGTAATGATAGGCAACTTTGTCAATAAAGTCATACTTATCCTTGTGTCGAATGGATGGATTCATCACCCCTGCAGAAAATCTTTCCGGAAAAGAGTCTATCTTTTCATTGAACTCCTCCTCCGTGGCTGCAACCTTTATTTGGTTCAACTTTGATTGAATCTCAAAGTCTGGAATATCTGCAATAGTTGGTTTCACAAATGGACACTTCAGAGTTCTTGAGATCAAGGCAGGCATAAAGTAGCGAGGACCTGCACATCCATGGATAAGGGCAATTGCCACCAATGTACCAAAAAGACGGAACTCTCCATTTTGCAATCTCTCTGTGTCATGCAGAAAGGTGTATGTCACACCATTTCCAGTGCAGAATAGAAACCTTTTTGCATCTTCAAAAAGGATGGTAAAAAATTCTTTCAGAGGCCCTCCTGCATCTACGCCTGCCTCGCCAATAAATTGCACTCTTATTGGCTTGACCCCATCCCTGAATAGCCTAGCAAGTTTTTGCGACGCATCTTGCCACACTCGTCTTCTTCTCACAGCCAAAACAACTGTTTCTCTATCCTCAGATTCCCTTGAAAAAGCACTGGACAAAGTTCCCATTTTTTCACTGTAAGTAAGATGAATCTCATCTTCCTTTTTGGGTTTGTCTTCCACATTTGAGCTTGAAAACATAACTGACATTGCGCCTTCGAATTGAGGGGGTGGATCATCTTCTTTGCTAAGTGTTTCAGTCGAATGACAAGGATCACTTGAAAATAATGTTTCAAAAGCAGGGGGAAAGTTGAATATTTCTTCTGTAAATGAATCACAATCTTTAGAATGTGCATTCCCCCCTTCAGCATGATCACTATCACTGTCTACAATGGTAGTGACCTCAGTGACCTCTGCACTAGCTGGCTCGAAAACTGCCAGTGGGCATAAGTAGAAATTTAGTTGGGAATATGGTCGTCCCAGCTCTTCTTTGTAAACATTCAATTTGAAAGGCAGCTCATCATTTCCAGGAACAGTGATCACTTCCTTGTAGTCAGGATACAGCAGAACATATACGTCATTAATGAACGACTGGTCATGATCGGAATGTTTCTTTATGGCTTCATTTTTCAGATCATCTCGATCACAAGAGTCTTTCACCTTCACTGGCAGCCTTTTCCCTCTAAGAGGTTTCAACTCACCGTAACTGTCCCGACCAACCATTCCAACATTGACGTGAACTGCTCTGCTTAAAGGCGTCTTCAGATTCGGACGTTTAGAGGACAGATTTAGGCCCATTTTTCCCAGTGTTGTTCCTGCTGCTAGATTGGCCTTTGGCTTAAAATGGCGTTGCCTTTCCTCTTCGCGTTTTTTCGAGAAACTCTCCAAACTTAAAGTGCTTCCCCCATCTTTCAGTGCTTTACCACATTTTGAGCAAAATCTGTCACTTTCAGCAGGCGCTTGAGACCCGCAGCTGCTGCAAAATACTGCCATTTTGTCTTGATTGATGGAATGACGGATGGAATGACGGATGGCGAGAGGTTGGAGCTCGCTCCACGTGTCAAACTCAAAACCAAAGGGTCGACAACGTGACTTCGATCGTGCTTTGCGTGATTTCGATCGTGTAAGCGTGATTTTGATTTGAAAACTTTTTTCTTGATTTGTAAAATTGTTTCTCGATTCTGAAAATTTTTTCTTGATTTGAAAAAAATGTTTTTCGACTCTGAATAACTTTTCTTGATTTTGAAAAATGTTTCTCGATTTTGAAAAACTTTTCTTGATTTTGAAAAACTTTTCTTGATTTTGAAAAACCTTTCTTGATTTTGAAAAAGTTTCCTCGATTTTGGAAATCTTTTCTCGATTTGAAATGAAATTTTCCGTGGCCCATCTCGGCCACCGTAGAAGACAAAATGGCTGAACAACAAAGCAACATGAATGTTAGAGGATTTAGAAGATTCAGAAAGCAATGAATTTGATCTAGAAGATTCGGACAGCGAAGAAGTTCTCCTTTTTCTTTTGGATTTGCTGATGAGACGAGCTCGTAGACGTTTACAAGACGCCAATCGAAAAAAGAGAACTTCTTCGTGACAGTCGTCGCTATCTGATTCTTCTAGACGCAGCTGCTGATGAGATTGGAACTATCTTTTGAGGATTACTCGAACTCATTATTTCTCGATTTCGTCCCTATCTCGTGCTAATTCTACTTTTTTTTATATAAAATCAGTATTTTGTAACATGTTCAACTTATTAACCTTTGAATGGTGAATATCTTTCGTTAACACCCACACTGCCTTCCAATATGTAGGTGTTGAAGCTAATGACCATTGTTTTTCTTTTTTAACTATATCATCTAGTTTCACAATTTCTGGAAACGTAACCTCTTGCAATTGATCTGTAAAAAATTTACCATCTACCAGTAAACCACCTGAATCCATCAATGAATATGCAAATGGAGTGTATGTCAAATCTACTTTATCGATAATAAATATTTCATCTGTCCATTGCTTATGAAACCCTCTTTTGAACACTATTTTCCTTTGAGCTATTCGGACATAGTCCCCTTCTTTATATGTTGATGTTACTCGTTTTCTTTTTAACCCGTTTCTTTCCTTTCCCTCTGCGTTTAATGGTAATGGTTTACGCGAATCTGGTATTTGGTCTTCTTGGTATTTCCAATACGTTTGTAAATTATTCCTCACTTCTTCGTAATTATTTACATTTACTTCATTAGGTGCCATCCCGATTATTCTATGATATGAATTATTCAAACTTTTTACAATTTCATCCAGCACATCTAAATAATTTTTGGAATTATTTGCTTGCATATATCGTACTAATTTCAACTTCAATGTTCTGTTATATCTTTCCACTATAGCACATTTCGGATCATCATTCGCAAATATTAATTTCACATTATTCTTTTTCATAAATGGTTTAAAGGAAGTGTTAATGAAATCAGAACCTCTGTCGGTTCTTATCATTTTCGGTCTCCTTTCTGTGGCATCAAATATACTTTGCATATCTAATACACTAGACGGGCCCGACTTATTAACAATTGACCTCACCCACGCGTGTTTATCAAATTGATCTACACAACACAATAAATATTTGATTCCTTTATTAAAGTACGGATGAAATATAACATCACTTTGAACATCCATTAAATCTATTTCCCAACAATAATCCTGTCGGCCTGACTTTATAGGTGGATGAACAAATTTCTTTTTGATTGGTTTATAATCCCCGTGTGTAATATTTGACTTTCACCATTCTATTACTTGAGCTTTTGTTAATTTCGGTATTTCCTTCTTTGCATACATATAAAATTTATTCAAACCAAAATATGATCCAGGAAAAGTCGGTGCGTTATAGAATTCAGATAATTTTTCATTCAATGTTCTCTGATCATTAATGGTATTCTAGACATTCTAGACATTCTAGACATTTGATTACTTTCTCTATCTCTTAGACGACTTGGTTCATCATCATCTTCAAAACCTGAATTATTCGCATATGCTGATGCTGCTAGATATCTATCTCTCAATAATAATTTTTTCAATGAATGTTCTACTTGCCGATCTACCATTTTGCAAATGTTACTATACCCTCGTCCCTGCAAATCTTTATGTAACTGTCTTTTTAACCATCCTTGACATCTTGTATGTGTGGCAACACGTGAATAATATGGTCCTTCTGTTTCACTATCCGAATCACTTTCTCCCCTTTGTTTAGAAGCACGATTAATCTTCTCTCTTATTTCCTTACTTAATCTCAATCTCCTCTCTGATCACGTTTTCAGAAATGAAGCAGGAGTTGTAGGCTCTTCCTTTACTGTTTTAGGACCAACTAATCCTGACGGTCCTGCTACTGCCTTTTCTATATTTTCTTGTTTTATCTGTTTTTTGCTTTCTACTGCAATTCTTCTTTGCAGTTGATGAGGTAAAAAATTTATATTCAATCCTTCTTATACTAATTTTTTTGCAATTGAAATTAAACCGACTGGAATATTCATACATTTATGTGGGTTATTAACATATTCAATAAATTTCTCTGTTTTACCCACACCAGGAATAAACTCATCTCCTATATGCAGTGTATCCTCCTCTTTATCAAATTTTATATTTTTACTATTTCTCAATGCTTTCACAAATTGTAATGTTCCAGGTTTTAAATTACTTACTGCATTTAAATTTACATCTGTTACATCTTCGCCATTCAAAATTTGCTTCAAATGCTGTTCTTTTTTTTCTTTAAATACCGTTCTTAATACATTAACTGGTTGAATAAGCTTTTTAATTTTTTCTGCCTTTTTCACTGATGTTATTTTCTTACTATTACTTATTTCTTTTATTCGCTGATTTAATTCATCAATTATTTGATTTTGAACATTCGCTCCTATCTTTTAATTATTCTGTTTTCCTGCGCTTTGAGTTTCTAATCCTGATTCGATATAGACTGATTTCAACACTTCTTCTAATTGTATCACTTTATTTAACAAAGCCACTCTTTCAACTGGATTTTCAGTTGTTAAAGCTTTTTCTCGTAATTCTTTAATTTTTTGTTCATAATTGTTCGGAACATCTAACGCTTTTATTTCCTGTAATCTTTTATAATCCCGTAATGGAATCAATACATGCTTATTATTATTCACTGACTCCGATCCTTTTTCTTGATTTTCTACTTCATTCTCTTTATGATGAGCCAGCAACGGTTTATTCTCTTTACTTTCCATTTATGTTACAATTATTCCGCCAATCACTAATCTACATGGAATAGTAGCTGGTATCACTACCAACTTATTTCTACTCTTCTTTTTATACCTTAAAATCACCTTTAAATGATTTTTTATAATTTTTTTTCGTAACTCCTCTTTAGTCACATTGATCTTTAGATCAAGTCGTCTTATCGCAAAATCTTGTCTATTCATTGAATACCTATCTCTCAATAACATATCATAGGTAGTTTGATTAGAAAGAAACATAGATTTCGCACCTGTCTTAAGTTTCGCCATTCTGACTTTTTACCAATATCCTTTGTTTTTACTACTTTTAAATGATATATTAATCATTAATTACAAAAACATACATTCACTACTCTTATTTTATTCATGTTCATTTTCTTCTTTCATTTCTAGTACATTCACTAGTCTTATTTTATTCATGTCCATTTCCTCTCTTTCATCCAGTTCTTTTCATTGAATTTTTTTCTCAAGTTTTAAATTCATCACCAACGACATTCGTTTTCTACCTGCGATTGGTAGAAATACTGGAATCCATTCTTCATCTAAATCTGATTTAACCCCATGACTTTCAAAAATTAGTTTTGACATTTTCTCCAATTTTCCACATGCAAATTCTTTTCCATATTGCATCCATTCCAATTCCTTTTTTCCTACATCACCTTCAGTTTTCACATGTACTCTTGATTTTATCAGAACTTCATACATACCTACTTCCGCTATAACAAATAAATACTGTTTTACAATATCAGCTTCTGGTAGATTTTGCAAATATTCATATAACTTCAAAACTGCTTCATTACACGTAGCCAAGGAAATAAAATCATATATATATTCAACACCTATCTTTGAATCAATATTATCACACAATGACTTTATACTTTTTCTTCGCTACTTAAATACACTTTTTATTTTACAACTTTAATAAAAAATCTATCATTTTTCCAACAGCTTCGATTACACTCCAACTTCCTTTATCAAATTATTCATAAAGAATTCCCAATCTTGGTCTTCTTTACGCATATAATCCACCAAGCAATCTCTAACCATATCTCTCTCATCCCATCTCTCTAATATTTCAAAACACAACACAAATACTGCAATAACCCTTCCCCAATTTCTCTTGCCATCTACATTCATTTCATTTATAATCGCATTTATTGATATCTTATCTATCATTTTTAACAATTCTAACCTATTATATATTGATCTTACTAATTGTCCATGTCTTTCGTATATCTCATCCACCAATCTCAAAACAACTTTTGTTTTCTTGTCCACTTTTTCTCTTTTCATGTCATGTCTGTTACATGAAATAAACTCATCTATTACCATTAACGATTCTTTAGACAACATCTATCTGCTTGCATTAATTTCTGTCACTTCTACAAATTTCTCCGCCAACCCGTGCAATTCTTGCGCCGATTCTTCCACTTCCAAAATTTCAATTTGTGCACTATTCTGTCGCACTATCTCTGCACATTCACCATCAAGTCTATTCAATTCCTCTATCAATTGTCCATTTCGAATCGGAATCTTTATCAATTCATTATTCAATCTTTGCTACTCTACCACTCGCTTTAAACTTCTATTATTCATCTCTCGTCCTCCCATTTTACTTTTATTCTATCTCACAACTCATTATATCATCCAAAACACTTCATTTATTTTATTTTTACTCAATTTTTTTTACATCAATTTTCTCTTACACAATCTAACATCCTTACACATTTAACATCCACCAATCCCACCTTTCAAAACTATTCATTTTTTTTTCTTCACATCAATTTTCTCTTACACAATCCAAAATCCTTAAACAATTAATGTCCAATCCTTAAAGGGGAACTGAAATGAAAATTTTTTTTTGATTTATCGTTGGAACTTTGTGAAAAAATGTGAAATCATATTTTTTGACAATTTTTTGAAGCCCGCAAGTGTGAATAAATCGGCGTCAAAGTGCCAAAATTGGGCAATTTTTTTCAGCCAATTTTGAGATTGCGGAAGTTGGTCGTGATGTCGAAAGATGTACGATCTGAATTTTGTTTTTCTTGAGAACACCGCGTTGCGCTTATGTGCGTCTCAGAAGTTTGGTTAAAGAGTAAGATAATAGTAGCTTTTCGGTATCCAATAAATTATCGTCTGAAAAAGGAAGTATGTCTGTATGTTGGAGATGTAAAACCATATCAGTTTGAGTCTCTGGCAGACAGCTATGATACGAGTAGTGAAGAAGATGTTGTGAAAGATCACGATGGCCTAACTCCTGTTGTACTGCTGCGCTGCGAGATCGTTACAAACACAGTAGAAGTTAAATCATGGTGAGTTTACATGTAAAAAACATATCTGTAATTCAATACTGCCCTATGTAGAAACTAAAACTTTGAACTATGTAATGATGTCTTTCTTTTTTTTGCCTAGGTGTGTATGTGGCAAGCGCAAGTGTGTGCAGAGAGTCAAAAGTTAGCTCTCTCGTGTTTTGCTGTTCCCCCAAGTGACCTGACCTGTGATAAGCTTCAAAGTGTTTAGAGCAGAGTGCAGGATCCACATAAGTGACTGAGTTAAAATTTAATCTTTTTTTCTTGGCGAAAGCAGTCCACCTTTACATTAATTTAGATTTTTTATAACTTGGTGCATGCTAATTCCATATATATGACTATTATTGATACAGCTCTTATATTACCTGGTGCCCCAGCCACACAGCTTCGCCCATCAGGGGTTTTAGCCTTATGCATGATTTCCAACCTTCAAATGGTCAACCTTTCTGCATTAAACACCCAACTAAAACTACCCAATGTATTCTTTTCATAGTATAAATACGTGTTTTTTATTTTGTAAGAAAGTTATGCTTGGTTTTTCAAAAATTTTAGAAAGATCAGAGGTGGACCTTTAAATCCTAAGAAACTTTACAGATCTCTAGTTCAATATTTGTAGTTATTGTCATATTAATATCATGACTATATATATATATATTGAGATAATTTGTTGTCTTTCTGTTATGTTCTTTGTACAGATGTTATTGCATTGAGGGTTTTTGGAAAAATATAGCAAGTCTGAAAGCTGGGCTGAAGAAAACTTTCTTATATACAATTATGCAGAATGTTACCAGAAAATAGATAAATGTGTGAATGTTATTGTATTGTACATGTTGATTTGGATGGGTGCTGTTTTCAAAAATTGAGGAATATTTTTCAAAAATAGGTAATAGTGTAAAAATATTTCTAAATAGAAATAACGCATAGGTAGCCTCATCTGGCAATTATGAGGTGAAGTTTTTGCGCAATTTTATGCAGAAATTTACTTGAAACATGTGAATGCTGTTATTTTTTTCACGCGATTGAAACCTTGTTTTAGACAACCAATTTGTCAAAGGAATGTCTTTACATGATTATTATGGTTCGCACATATATAAATTTCTATATTTTCATTTTATTTGAAATTTTAATTCGTTTTTAGTCGATATGGATGCTAAATACATTAGAAGGTTCAGTGCGTTAAAATCACTTCCGTACATAATTCGACGTCACAAAACTCAGAACGAGGCTGATTAAATAAGCCTTCCGGGTGCCACTTTTTGGCTGAAAAAATTTCGTCACGTTTGCCCCGTATCTCGTTAAATATAGCTCCAATTTTCGAAAAACTTCAGATTTCGGGGTAACCAAATACGCTCTTTCAGATTATCAAAAGTTCAAAAATGGTTTCAGTTCCCCTTTAAACAATTAATGTCCAATCCTTAAACATTTAACGTCCAATCCTTAAACATTAAAAAAAAGCGGCTGCTCGTTAGCATATATATACTACTGTTGTTGTATTCCTCCTTTGTAACAACATGTGAAAATTCACACGCATTTTTTTATCCAATATTAATTTAATAAGAACTTCATCTTGGTATTTACCACCCTCAGGTAGCGAAAGCTTGCGTGTTAATGATTCTTTTGTAACTTGCGTACTCACTCGATAACCTTTAGTTGCCATAATTTCCAAACCGTATGCAAGTTCTGCCTCATCATCATAATCAAGAGAAGAACCAGAAAGCTCATCTTTCTGCTTATTAGCTATGTTAAATTGCTTTACCATTTTAATTTTGGTAAATCTAAACTCTTTCAATGAACCCTAACCTCTTTGTGCAACTCTTTATCGAATTCATCTGCAGAAATTACACAACCCTTGTTCAGTACAATTGATTGTCCCTGTAAAACCATATTTTTCGATGTACCATCATGAAATTGGTCCTTTTTCTCTGCAACAAGAATCTCTAACACTCTCCCAGTTTCATTATCATCGAATGTGCAAGTCAGTTGTGTTTTGGAACATAAATCCATTGTTTTCTCAGATTACTTTTTATGGATAATCATGCAGGCTGTCTATAAAGTGAATGAATCTACTACAATTGTACTCTGCTTTTATACACTTTCTTTCATCCTTTTGTTTGATTAATTGATCACTTTTTTCATGGATGACAGCTGTCATACTTATTGTTTAGAATTCTTGATGATTTTATTTATTTATTTTTTCTTGTCCTGATTCATCCACATTAAGTACAGTTGGGTATGACTCTTTATTATTATCAAAATATCTCTGTACTTTTTAAATAATTCTTTTCCTTTTTGCACGCTCGATGTTATTTGTTGACATAATGTTGTCAATTGACTCTTTTGTCTTTCATTATTAAAAACAGCAATTTCCTTTGTAGTTTTACCTAGTGGAAATGGAGTTTGTCATAAAATAAAAACTGTTATTGTTTTATGATGTGAGCACTTTGTAAATAATTGAGCTACATCAGTATCATTTCGCATTTCACTCATCAAATTATCCAATACTATTATACCGTTTTCAGCTTGTTCCAATTTTTCTTTCTCTAACCCTTTTATAAATTGAATATGATTTTCACCAAATTCAGTCTTCAATTCGTCAAATAGCTCTTTTTGTTTTATTCCATAAAACCATAATATATTCTTTAATAGCTTTCCTTTGCGATCATTTGTCACAGTTTTCCATTTACTTAATAATTTGAATAACCAATATGTTTTCCCACAACCAGATTTACCCATGAGTAACAGTGTTAATGGATTTTTAACACAATATCTACCATTTTCGGCTCTTCATTTAAGATTCTATTTATTTCTGCATGAAATTTTTCTAACCTTATCATTTTCAGTAGGTCCGAATCTTCACTATCTTGCTTCCCTTTTTTGTTTTGCATAATAATACATCATTATATTTTCCAGCAATGTCATTATCATCATTCCCATCATCATCTGATATATAATATATATCTTCTATTTTTCGTTTAGTCATTTTGAAAAACAAATATTTTCAATGACATTAACTAAAGTTTTCATAGCATAATATGTTGATATATTAAAATATTAATCAAAAAGAATTATTGTTAATCTCAAATCCAAAATCACTAATGTCACTATCTTCGTCTAGCTCCTCGAATTCTAATGCTGCTTTTAAATCTTCATCTAAAAACATGTCTTCACATATTTTAACTTCTTTGTTATCGTTCTGAAATAAAGCATCAATTATTTTTCTATCTGCATTTGTTTCGGAATAAATCATTTGATTCACAGCATCCATAATTTGATTTGTCCCCTTCTGTGTGTAATCATTTTGTAAAATCATCACAATATCTTTCACCTTGTTGTTTAGGGTATATTTGGGAGTATTTTCCAATTCCTCATTTACCAATTGATTATTTGCAAGACCTATATTCGCATTACAAGTAACTAATAAATCAATTAGTTCTTTTCTTAAAACATAATCCAATTCACGTCTTTTATCTATTGTGTTTTCGATTTCATTTTTCAAAACTTTACTCTCAAAATAGCGTACATTATGTGAATTTTTCAATAACTCATCTGTTTCTACAACTTCAAAGTCAGTGTTATGAAAAAAATATTTCATTTTCGATAGTTGATTGTTCTTTGGAAAAATCACTTTTGTGCATAATATACCAATCACATCTAACTTTTCTGACAACTTTTCCTTCAGGTGTGCTTCACATCTAGTTAACATTTCCTTTACATTAGTTGTGATTTCCAAAGCTAATATTTCTCGAACTCATTATATTCTTTCTCAAATATACAAAGCATAAATTTACTCACAAATGATTGAATCCTAACTGATACTTCAAACACGATTAACTAGTTTGAATTTTAACTTTCCTCTTACATTCATTGTTCACAATATCTAACACATATTTTGAAGCTTCATACGGTAATACCAAACAAATGGTTTGTTTTTCTTTTGCAGGAAATATATTTAAATTCACCATCTCATCATCTTCAAAACCTCTAGTATGTTGCGTAAGTTTTTTTTATCATTGGCATATTGAACAATTCTAATATAAATTAAACCAACAGTTCACTTCAATCAGATTAAATATTATTTCTCTTACCTCTTTTTTGTTTTCTTTCTTTTCTTTGTTCTTTCTTATAAATCCAATGGATTTGAATGAATAAAAGGGAAGGTTTCGTTAACACAAATCCATCAGATTATTTTCTCCACTTTAATCCTCTCTATTCCTTCTTATGTTTTCGGTTTCATTCAACTTTCCTTTTCCCACTGAAGTCACAAAAGAGACTCCAGTTGAAAAAAGGAAATTGAGACTTCAGTTTGAATCATTATATTCTTTCTTCAAATTCAATTCACCATCCAAGTTTTTCTTTCGAGATGGTGGAAATAGTGCGTAAAGCCAAAAAGAAAGTTGCGAGCTTCAAACTTGTTTTTTATAGTCAAAAACGGGCCTTTTTCATGCGGTTTATAGTTGGCTTTTCACACCTCAGCATTTCGAATGTGGTTTTCGGATTTGAAATGTTGCTATCTAGAAAACATGGAGTGTGGAATGATGGAATGGAATAAAATAATGGACTGATGGAGTGATGGGATGATGCAATGATTAGGAAAACATTCGATCATTTTCAAAAATTGTAATGGGAAAATATATGATATATTGTAGCAAAATATACATGTTTGTGTTCTCCTATATCTTGTAACCCCTATTTTAGCATGAGCCTTGATCTATTACGTCTAAATTGCAAATAAATTCATCATTTAGGCCACTGCAAATTTCAATTATGGGTTTGAAACTTGCAGTTGCCTAAATGACGCAATTGTCACCAGAGTATGGTGTGTCAAACACCCATATTGGTGCCAGAATGACATTGGCGAACAATATTCAATCAAATGTGTATACCAACCATAAGAATACACACCGATGTCGACAACTTCGAGCGGTTTCATGCTTGGAGAAATTAAATTCAAAACGGATAATTCTTTCATATGCAAACGAAACGAAATACAAATAGTTTTAACTAGAAACGAAACATTTATCTTGTAATGTGAAACTAAAAACTAAAAATCGAAAAAATTCCCTCACCAAGTGTATGATAAACTAATAGTAACACACTGTTAACACACTTGTGCCTTGTATCCATGGCTTTCCGCTTTCTGCCCATATGTGTTTTTTTCCACAAGTTATTTAAAGTAAAGTCCTTTTTGTTTTATGTCTGCCCGCGTAAAATAGTCTGTATGTCATACTGTAGTAAAATTTCTGTATGTCATACTGTTGGGCGCTTTGCTTGCAAAGGAAAGTTGATATGGTACAGAGGACTATATCGAATGGAAGATGAATCCTCTATTGCAGCCTTGCAAAACTTGGGCATCACACCGAATCTTGACGAAATAGATGCAGAAAACATTGCATGTTTGGTAAGTTTTGTTTGCACGGATTAATCAATGTCACTACCCGGTGCCAGGTGGTATTTTTTCACAAAGAAAATGGCTCAGGGGGAGAAACTTCCAGCAACACCTTCAGAATTTAATCAGCATCTTAAGAGAGCTCTAGTACAGGCTTTTGAATGGAAGAGTTCCTCAGCAGCTACAATGGTACGTTGTGATCCTCTCCAGTGTGGCTGGATTCAACATAATGAAAAATGGTTGCCTATTGCTTCCAATCATCCAGCTATCTCACCAGACCTTCTGCAGCTAACTAAGCGCAATAAATGGCTAAATAAATGCCTCTACATAAATGCAATAAATGGCTATGTATCAAAACCATTAGCTTTATCTTGGGAACGAATATATAATAAGGGACAGGATACATAAGCAGAAAAGAACAATCATTGGTATGATAGTAACATCAACATCTAATATATATATTCTGTGATGTCACGTGACGACGCACTTTCCTTGGCAAAAACAATAGATTCGATCCGAAACAATAGGTCGAACGCCCAAAAACAATGGACCGAAACGGCGAACCGTGTAATCACAAAGGCTTTTTCGTATGTGGGTATATGGCGATGAAATTCACACTGAATGCTTAGTTTCATAATTTAACCAGGGTAATGGATTTTGTTTTTCGATTTTCTCCTGAAATTTTGAATTATTCCACTAATTATTCTGCTAATTGTGCTATCACGAAAAAACTACGGTTTACGCTGGCGAAACTTCCAAATTCGCGTCCCGAATTCCATTTTCGAGCACAGTATTCGCTCTTCACGTGACCCGTTTCGCCTTTTGCTGTAATTTGATTGGCTCTTTTCGCGTGACCCACGTGGGTTGTCGATCAATTTTCGTTTCTCGCCCTCGGTTGCGGGCGACGCATGCGAATTTTCGGTCGTTTTTCGTTATTCGCCCTCGGTTGCAGCAGGTACTTTTGGAGAAGACGCGTGTTTTTGTTTTGCACACAAACGGCGCCTTTCAAAGTGTTTTACGAGCTGAATTTTCTTTGTAAAGAGCTGCTAATTGTTTCAAAGACCCTAGAGAGTTGCAGGAAACAATTGGGAACACAGGTGATAGCTTTGTTTCGTATTTTGAGTTGAAATAGTTGTAGTTTTTGTTGTAGGCGTTGCTTCGGCATGCCTGCAACGCTTAGGCCCAATGAAAACAAAGTCAAACTTATGAATTTTTCAGGCGCTATTTGCACGATTTTCCCCATTTAAACTTTCCACAAGTGTTTGTATGTTTGTATAGTAGGTATAGTAGGTATAGTAGGTTTTTATAGTAGGTATAGTATGTATAGTATGTTTTTATAGTATGCATCGTAGGTATAGTATGTATAGTATGTTTTTATAGTAGATATAGTAGGTATAGTATGTTGTTATAGTAGGTATAGTATGTATAGTATGTTTTTATAGTAGGTATAGTATGTAGGTATAGTAGGTATAGTATGTTTTTATAGTATGTATAGTAGGTATAGTATGTAGGTATAGTATGATTTTATAGTAGGTATAGTATGTTGGTATAGTATGTAGGTATAGTATGATTTTATAGTAGGTATAGTATGTTGGTATAGTATGTATGTATGTATGTAGGTATGTATGTGTGTATGGGCATGAGCGGGAGCGAATGCAGCGCGCGAAGCACGCCAACCAGATTAAGCTTTGTTTACTTCACGGGCTCCGGGGAGGGAGCGAAGCGACCGAACCCGGCTCATGTATGTATGTATGTATGTATGTATGTATGTATGTATGTATGTATGTATGTATGTATGTATGTATGTATGTATGTATGTATGTATGTATGTATGTAGGTATGTATGTATGTGTGTATGTATGTATGTATGTATGGGCATGAGCGTAAGCGAATGCAGCGCACACAGTGCGCCCTATCAGTCAATGTTTCTTGATAATAGATAGACAGGCGAGCGCAGCGAGCTAACCCATTGTACGTGGGGTTAAAAGAGGCATGAGCGAAGCGAATGCAGCGCACGAAGTGCGCCCTATCAGTCAATGTTTCTTGATAATAGATAGACAGGCGAGCGTAGCGAGCTAACCCATTGTATGTGGGGTTGAAAGAGGCATGGGCGAAGCGAATGCAGCGCACGAAGTGCGCACAATCAGTCAATGTTTCTTGATAATAGATAGACAGGTCAGCGCAGCGAGCTAACCCATTGTACGTGGGGTTGAAAGAGGCATGAGCGAAGCAAATGCAGCGCATGAAGTGCGCCCTATCAGACAATGCTTCTTGATAATAGATAGACAGGCGAGCGCAGCGAGCTAACCCATTGTACGTGGGGTTGAAAGAGGCATGAGCGAAGCGAATGTAGCGCACGAAGTGCGCCCTATCAGTCAATGTTTCTTGATAATAGATAGACAGGCGAGCGCAGCGAGCTAACCCATTGTACGTGGGGTTGAATGAGGCATGAGCGAAGCCAATGCAGCGCACGAAGTGCGCCCTATCAGTCAATGTTTCTTGATAATAGATAGACAGGCGAGCGCAGCGAGCTAACCCATTGTACGTGGGATTGAATGAGGCATGAGCGAAGCGAATGCAGCGCACGAAGTGCGCCCTATCAGTCAATGTTTCTTGATAATATACAACATATATATATTAGATAGTGTGATACAAGATAGTATTGCATGATTGTATATATATAGTATCATACAGTATAGTATTGCATGGTCATGTATAGTATTTTTGAGTATGATGTAGCATTGTATTTATAATTTTATTTTTCATGTTGCATTGAGTAGTATGTTCAAGCAGTTTTTTAAGTCTTTTTAGGCAATCATATGTTCTCCAATTTGTTAATATATTTCTAAACTTTGTAGTATAGAAATATTGTTAATATATTTTTATACTTTATACTTTGTAGTACCCTTCATTGATAAATACACAGAGAATGAAGAAGATGCATGATTGATGATAGAATATTAAGAACACACAACAAAGGTTGAAAGGAGATGACGTCAACTTATAAATTTTATAGTTGCAACAAAAACTGTATATCTTACAACATAAATGTACTATTTACCTGAATATAATTTACCAGTGAAGCGTGCAACATTACATATGCTTCTCTTGAAAAGTCTTCATTTTTGTAGTCATTTCTCATAACTAAATTTCACACTATCAGGCCACTACCAGGATATTTCCACCACACATATTAACAATATTTACACATTCTGTGACATTTCCAGGAGGCCTCGATTTCAGTTATCTATATTTTATTATACGAGGCCATCTTCAATCTGTTGCCATGGTGTTCATATTCAAAATTATCTTCACAACGCAACGCGCCAAAAATATTTTCCGTTCGTGTTCATCACTGTCAAAAGTAGAGCCACAAGTCAACAGGTAAATTGTTTTTAACTCATTACTAATAATTTATACTTTTACATATTAATAAAGCATTTTCAAATAATGCCCAAATTTATTACTTTTTATTATTTCTCATGCCCATACATGCACAACTATGTATTTCCATGTATTTAATCACTGATGATATTCCTTTTCCAGTCTTCGTTTAGTTTTCGTTTTTGAACCTTCCTATAGTGAAGAAAAAAAGATTTCGGTATGTACTTTCAGTTCAATGCTATTTGGATAATGAAATTTTCCTTTACTATTATGATCACCAACCAGATGTGTAACTTACTACTTACCATTTCAATCACAGTTATCTTATTCTTTTTCCAGTATTTGCAGTTTGGCAGTTGCCCTGCCCATTGATTTTTATTTTGTTTAGCATATTTTCGGTATGTACTTTCAGTTCAATATTACTTGCATAACGAGGTTCTCCATTACTATTGTCTTCACCAAGCATATGTACAACTTACTACTTAGCATTTAAATCACAATTATCTTCTTCTTTTTCAGTATTTGCAGTTTGGCAGTTGCCCTTTCATTTTTATTTCGTTCAGATTTTCGGTATGTACTTTCAGTTCAATGTTAATTAGATAATGAGATTTTCCTTTACTATTATGATCACCAACCATATGTATTAATTACTACTTACCATTTAAATCACAATTATCTTTTTCCAGTATTTGCAGTTTGGCAGTTGCCCTTTATTTTTAATTTTCTTCAGATTTTCGGTATGTGCTTTCATTTCCATGTTAATAAGATAATGAGATTCTCCATTACTATTATCTTCACCAAGCATAGGTATAACTTACTACTTACCATTTCAACCACAATTATCTTATTCTTTTTCCACCATTTCCAGTTTGGCCTTTGATTTCTACTTTGTTCATATTTTGGTATGTACTTTTCTTTCAATGTCATTTACATAATGAGATTCTCCATTAATATTATGTTCACAAAGCATATGTATAACTTACTGCTTATGATTTGAATCACTATTATCTTATTGCTTTTCCAGTATTTGCAGTTTGGTAACTATCCTTTGATTTTGTATGATATTATATTATTTTGCAACAGTACTGCTTCATGTAAATATATTCTTTTTTCACATATCAATGATTAAAGAAAAACTACTTTTATTTGTTTGCTTTAAGGTTCGCTATGGCTACAAGTGCTAAAAGAAAGCCTGAGCCAGAAAAAAAAATAGTTGTATGGCTTGGTGATAAAGTCAAAATAATTATAGCTAATATATTAATTCATATTTCATCAGTTTTTAAGCACTTCATTATAATTAATTCAATTCTGTCATTCTTTGCTTTTGTATCCTAGGAAATAACATACAGAGACATTTTTAGTCTCAAGAGGGAATGTGCTGCCCAATTCGAAGAATTGGGCAGGAACAAAAAGTTCTCCTTGAACGACAAGGAGGGGAGGAGACTCCCCACAAAAGACATAGTGTAAGTATACCTTCTGTATTTGAAGCTCAGTTGTTCTATTGATATCTTCCAGATATTGTATAATATCCTTCCACCAAAAAACAACCTGTAACATAATTGTGTATTCACAGATCACAGAAGGAGGCCTTTATTAAAATTGGCAGAGGCCAAAGAAAGGCAAAACAAGGGAAAAAGGGTGGGAAGGCCACCCAAGAATTTTCTAGAACTTTGATGGTGGCCATGCCCACCCAAAGGGCTATAAAAATTATGCAGGACATGTGTAAATAGTTTCTTAACTAATTTACACATGTCCTGTTTTTGACCATGCATGAAAGAGACAATCATGAAATCAAAACCACTACATTAACACAAAATATAAAGTAAAATTATCCACTTTTCCATACAAAAAATTTTTAAAACATTTCACATTTTTTGTTCATGCATGGTCAAAGTTTTATTATTCCTAATATATTTGTTCATATTATATGTTCCAAATGTTCTATTTTATATGTTCCAAATGTTCCAAATTATATGTTCCAGTATTTTTAATATTTCAAGCACATTTTTAATAATTCAGAAAGCTTTATCAGTTATAAATGTTGACATGATTTCGTTGCAAAACCTTCACTTAATAACTTACCCAATGCATGGTATTCACTTTCATGAATGCGATGTTGCAGTTGCACCAGATAACGGTGGTCATTTATTCCCAGTATGATTCTTTTTTAAGCGATTTTTGCAATCTAAACTCAGAAAATGAAACTGGAGTTAACACATTTTGAACAGTGAGTCAAAATACTTTATACATACTTTTGAGATGGAAATGATTTAAGAAGATGCAGTTGGATTCTCACCATGCGTTTCTTCCTCATCAAACTATACTTGGCATGCCATTGCCATGATGTAGATGTAATGATGTCATTCAATTTCACGTGCAATTTCGCCCTCCTACCTTTTTAACTCTGAGGGATGAGGGGAATTCCCTTTTCACTAACAAGTTTCCCGCCTTTTTAAGCACCTGACGTGTATAAACCAATCGTGGGAGCTGTATAGTACAATAGAAATCCCGCCTCTGATTATTCGCACAATTAGATTTTGCCTAATTTAATTTAGTTGTCGAAGTTATCGATAGGATATAATTATATTGAATTATTTATCGCTGAGTAAGTATTACGAATGTTGTTTTTTCTAGCAACCTATCATTATAACCTAAACAGCTTTTTCATCACTATTTCCCTTAATAAATGTCAATATTTTTTGTTCTTCTTTCTATGCATTTCATGGCAAGAACAGGTTACGTGTTGTTCAGGCATCATATTTTTTATTAAATATTTATTTCCAGTTTATTAATAACTATTATCTTTTTTTTCTTACCATTGTTTTGAAAGACACAAGGCTCGGTAAGAAATGAATTTATTCATTGCAGTTTTTCCTTCTCAGTATACCTCTTTAATTATTTGTTTACTTTATAAAAAGAGGCCCACTTTGGTCGATTTTCAAATAACGGACACCTCCCAAACTTCTTTCAATAATTATGAAATGATATCTTCGTTACTTATGATTTTTAAATGTAACCTATGTGCAGCGAGCTACTCTTTACCACGGATAAAAACATCATTTTTTTTTATGCATCTGGAATATTATGAAGAAACATTTATGGCGCCGTTTTTAACAAATTTACCCTGTAACCAAATTTGTTGAATTCTTGATAACTGCCCTGGATTCAACAAGTTAATTTTCATTACGTACGGAGCCTCTTTTTATGATTAGTTTATTCATGTCAACAATAATTTTGATTTCAATTTACTTTCTTCCATTTTAGTAGCTGTTTACATTACAGAAACGAGCGCAGTTTAACGTGAGGGTTTTCATAAAATTTACATTATATTACATAGCATTACTTTTATAACAATGATTTATTTACAACACTATACTTAACACTACCATACTCTTTAAATACATAATATTTACTTCTTTGTGTTGCAGCTTTACACAGGGCTATAATTATTTCCATTGTTGTTGCTATTGAGGCCAAGCAATAACATTTACAATAATATTGCCTAATTTAATTTGTCCCTGCTTCTTTTCCATATCACAACTTGCACCATGCCGCGTAAGTCCAGGAAAAGTATAACGGGCGACAGGCGTAGAAATCAAGTGCGGGAGAATGTGCAGCATAGGAGACAGATCAATCAACAGCTTCCACCTCAACAGACAGGAAATGCCGATAACGTACTTGCAGCAGTCAACGATCTTCAACAATTGCAGCTCGAAAACCGTCAGCTAGAAGCCCCTGAATATCAGCCATTTCCAGCACAGTATCCTCTTCCAGAGATACAGCCAATGGAGATGGACATGGAACCAGAGCTTCCCATTCTGAACCAAGAGCTTCCAGCAGCAGAACAGCCTGCAGACATCGAGATGCACGACGCAGTTCCAGTACCCGATGAAAATCAGATACCAGAACCCGTTGAAGATCAGCAAATGCAAGTTGGCAACCCTGTCCCCGAGAACAATGAAGCTGAAAACCTCATCCCCTTATCGCCATTACCACACCACTTGAATAAAATGACCGGAACATGCATTCATTGTGGTGCAAAGTACTTCAAAGAAGAACTTAACTCCCGAAAACAATACAACAAGTGTTGTATGGGAGGTTTAATCACTCTGGATCAAATTGAACCACCTCCAAACAGTGTCATGCATTTGTACACTGGTGATACTGCCGAATCAAAGTATTTCTTAAAGCACTTCCGCCAATACAACTCACTAATGGCCATGGCATCATGGAAGGCTAATATTGTACGTCATGCTAGAGCTGGACCACCAGTTATCACAATTCATGGAAAGGCATATCACATGACTGGTAACTGATACAATATGATTCCAGTCATTATCAATAAAACGTATTATTTGTTTATGCTGGCTACGATTGAATTTTTGTTTCCCTAACTTATGCTTTGAATCATTAACAGGTGTAACAGAAACAGACAGATCCAGAAAATATGCAGAACTTTACATCATGGATACGCAACAAGCATTGCAGGAATGGCAAAACACTGCAGGAGAACAGCGTCTTGATTTGGACATTGTTACACTTCTCCAGAATGAATTAATGGCAGTCAATCGATTTGCACAACATTTTCGAAGCATGGGTGAAATATTGGAGGAACAGCGGCAGCAAGCTATTGCAAACGATCAGCCTGTTCCGACATTCAAAATGATCATAACAGGTCGCCCACAACAAGATCGCAGATACGATAATCCAACTGCCAGAGAAATTGCAGCTATATATACTGTACAAAATGGAGGTGCACCAAATCCTGACGACAGAGAACTGCAAGTTCAAACAAGACGCGGAGATCTCATGAAGATTTACGCAACCAGTCCAAGTGCCGATCCTCTCACGTATCCATTGATGTTCTTTCACGGTGACAGAGGATACAGTTTGGACCTTCAACGGTTGCCTACTGCAAATGTAAGAGATCGACAACACATCAATCGTGATCGCCGTACAAGACTGACTCTCACCGAATACTATTTATACAGAATCCAAATCAGGGATGCATTCTCAGCCATCCACATTGCATCACTTCTATTTCAACAGTATCTGGTAGATGCATATACGAAGATAGAAGGCAATAAACTGCACTGGATTATGAATAATCAACGTCAGCTTCGTGTTGACACATATCGTGGCCTGATGGATCATCTCCACAGAAGAGCTGAAATCGAAAACCAGATGGCCAGGGCTAACAATCCGAATCAGCCCGTACATATTGATGTTGGCCGTGTTATCATTCTACCCTCAACATTTCCTGGCAGCCAAAGAAACATGTATCAACACTTTCAAGATGCAATGACAATCGTAAGGAAGTATGGCAAGCCAGACATCTTCCTCACAATGACTGCCAATCCTAAATGGAAGGAGATAGAAGAAAACATTCTACCACACCAGACGGCCAATGATCGACCGGACATTGTCACACGAGTATTTCAACTCAAACTCAAAGAACTACTTGAAGACATTCTGCACAAGCACATTCTTGGACATGTCACAGCTCATGTGTATGTCATAGAATTTCAGAAGAGAGGACTACCACACGCACATATGATTCTGTTTCTTTCACAAGCTGATAAACCGAGAACACCACAACAGGTATTTTTGAAATGTACTACTAATTCTATCTCTCATTCTTAAATTGATATCCAATGCACAGTACAACTATTCTGTACGTCATTTCTATTATAAAATTGTTGATTATCATATTCATTATCAGGTGGATCAACTGATATCAGCAGAGATTCCAGACCCACAGGATGCAAAATACCACAAGTTGGTCCTAAAACACATGACACATGGACCCTGTGGAAATTTAAATCCTCGATGCGTATGCATGGAAAACAACAAATGCAAAAAGCACTTTCCGAAAGAACAAGTTGCTGAAACTCAAATCAATGTCAACGGCTATCCTCTCTACAGACGACGCTGTCTTCATCCAGTCAATGTGAATAATCGCATTTTGGATGATACTTGGGTCGTGCCACACAACAGACACCTAATCATCAAATATCAGTGTCATATCAACGTGGAAATATGCAGTACAGTAAAAAGTGTCAAGTACATTTTCAAATATATCCACAAAGGACATGATATGGCACATGTTGAAATTCTTGAAGAAAATCAACAACAAGTACCTCAAGATATTGAACATGACGAGGTGCGCCAATACATCAACGCAAGATATATTGGACCACATGAAGCTGTCTATCGGCTTATGCAGTTTCCCATGCACGACAAAAGCCACACAGTCAAACGGCTTTCTGTTCATCTACCATTTGAGCAACAAGTCATCTTTCATGACAATGATGACGAACAAAGACTCAACAACATTGGTGATAGAACAACACTTACAGCATGGTTTGAACTCAACCAGCAAGATCCAGCTGCACGTCAGTACCTCTACCATGAGATACCAGAGCATTATGTCTTCCAGGAACGTTCCAAAACATGGACAGCCAGACAACGAAGAACAATGCCAATCATTGGTAGAGTAACTCAAGTGCAGCCGAGACCTTGCGAGCAAAAATTTGCACTCAGACTTTTGCTATTGCATCAACGAGGAGCTACTTCATTTGAAGACCTTCGTACAGTAGAAGGTAATCTATGTGACTCCTTCAAAGATGCAGCACTAGCTCTAGGGCTATTAGAAGATGATGCCGAAGTCACACGTTGCCTTGATGAAGCTGTCATCTTCAATATGCCTTCACAACTCAGACAGTTGTTTGCATCATTGCTACTCTTTCAAACGCCATCAGACATCAGAACTCTCTTCAATGCCTTCAAAGAAGCAATGAGTGAAGACTTTGTCAGACGTGATCAACTTAACAATCCAGACATAACCTTCCAAGACAGACACATGT
Organism: Sanderia malayensis; assembly: GCA_013076295.1. NCBI lineage: Eukaryota > Metazoa > Cnidaria > Scyphozoa > Semaeostomeae > Pelagiidae > Sanderia > Sanderia malayensis. Next base: position 32,716 of record RQOL01000759.1, on the reverse strand, counting down.
ATCAATGTCTACTTGATATTGACAACAATTTGAAGGTTCATGGTTTGTCCATCACGAATTACGATCACCTTCCTCAGCTACCGGCCGACTTTGTCATTCAAGAACAAGGTGATTTACAACTTAACATGATGATATTCACTGTAATAATTTAGCCAACATATACTTCTATTTATCCCAAATGAAACTGTTGTTTATGTTTTCAGAGGAAGATCACATGGATGTTGAAAACGAAAGAGAGCAAGGAGAAGAAATGCGCGCTCCATTGAATCCAGAACAACGAGTTGTTTACACAGCCATTATTGGAGCAATTGACGCGCAATCTGAACAGAACTGTCACTTTCTCGACGGACCAGCTGGCACAGGGAAAACATTTCTCTACAACACGTTGGTTCGTAATCTTCATGCATCTGGACACAAAGTTCAGTGCATGGCTTGGTCAGGAATTGCAGCAACACTACTTATCAATGGCAGAACATCGCATTCGCAATTCCAAATTCCAATACCATTGAAGCTGGAATCAACATGCAATGTCAAGAGACAGAGCCGAAGAGCACAGCTGTTGCGTGAAACAACCCTGTTCATATGGGATGAAGCTTCAATGATACCAGCATTGGCATTACAAGCAGTTGACAGACTGCTTCGGGATATCACAAGAGTTGAAAAGCCATTTGGTGGCAAATTCATGTTACTTGGTGGCGATTTCAGACAGGTCTTACCTGTTGTTCCCAAAGCAGGAAGGAAGAAAATCGTATCAGAGAGTCTTAAATCATATCAAATCAGTGATTTGTGGGCACAGTTTCAACAACATCGCCTGCACACAAACATGAGAGCTGTTCAAGATGAATCTTACAGAGAATTCTCAGAATGGCTCCTAAGACTCGGCAATAAACAAGAACCACATGATGCACTTGACAATATCACTTTGCCACATCAAATATGCACATCTTCGCAAGAGGAAATGCTCAACTTCATATATCCCCAGCCTAATACACCACAGTCGCGCCTCATGCTGGATCCGGTAACCATGTCAGAACGCTGTTGTCTTACCCCAAAGAATGACTTTTCACATCAAATCAATGACATCATTCTGGAAAGACTACAGACTCCTGACAGAACATACTACAGCACAGACAGTGTGATAACAGAGGATCCAGATGAGGAGGCGGCATATCCAATTGAGTTTATCAACAATCTAACTCCTAACGGAATGCCATTACATCGACTTAGACTCAAGGTATAATCTTGCTATGTAATGATTACGTATACATGAATTGAAGTCCACATTAATAGCACTTTTTAAAGCCTGATTATCCTTCATTATCATCACAGTACTATAATGCAATACACATTGTTATTTGCAACTCTCTTTGTTTAAGGTTGGTGCAACAATAATTCTTCTAAGGAATCTAAATCCAAAGAAAGGTCTTTGCAACGGCACTAGACTTATTATACGCCATCTCCGACGTAACGTGATCACAGCAGAGATCATCACGAAGGAACACAGAGGCCAGCAGGTCATGATTCCCAGAATAACATTGTCAACACAAGACACTGAGATGCCGTTCAACATCAAGCGACGGCAATTTCCAGTCAGGCTAGCATACTGCCTTACTATCAACAAGGCACAGGGACAATCTCTCAGGTATGTTGGTTTGTATTTACCTGAGCCCGTGTTCACACATGGTCAGCTATATGTGGCTATGTCAAGAGCAACATCATTTGACGGGCTTAAAGTATTCCTCCCAGAGGAAACACACATGAAGACAAAAAATATTGTCTTCCAAGAAGTCCTGTAAAGGTCTTCACAAAGCATAGAGCATAAATCGCGTTGCTCTCAAGGGCGTCTACCAAAACACACACACCAAACACGAGGGCTCAGATTGTGGTTCTACCGGATCGGCATTGTTGCACTTTATAGTGTGATGAACATTCATTTCTGGTTTGCCACGCCACTCCAGTCAATAAGATCCGCCAAGAACGATCCGGACACTTTCACAACACTCCAGTGTCCGGGGGTGTTTATCAACAACAACACGATCTGGGTCCTGCGTAGCGCCTGTATCAAAAGAGATATGCTTTGCCAAGCTCTCCGATATTGCCTATGGGAGTATGGCTTTCCTTTTCTCTGTGAAAACTGCAATCTCTCCATTAACCATAACTGTTTTAACAATAATTAGCATTGGATTACACTCCTCTCAACCAATTAACTCATTTACTTATTCATTATATCATTATAGATGACCCGATATTATTTAGTATTCTAAATTTGAATTGCAGTTTTCATGAACAAGGAAACCTCGAACAAAGGTTACCCCTTGAAGTTGGTGTTCGAGCTTTAAACTAATGTAACCGGCAATCTTCTTTTTTTTACTACTACCAAACTTAATGGTGAAAACGCATTAATATGTGTCACGCGAGTATGAATTCCTATTGAACAATGCTGTCGACATTGCTGAACACTCCACATGATGAAGATATCAATACTATTTACAGACGGGACAAATTATCTCTCATTCATGTTCACTATTCGATTTATAAAACATGAACATTAAATGGACATCAGAAGTATGTGTACATATTTATTCATGCATGTTAAAGCTCATGTTTTCTTTTATGAAATTGTATGCCAAAAGTTTTTTATAGTTGTGTGTAGCACATAGTTTGAGCTATCATGAATGATACTTACTTTTTACCGTTTATGTACTAATACATTATATGCAAAAACAATGCAGGATTAATCTACTCTCTTCTAATTTACTGAGCTTCGTCAATGTGCGTTCTTAATGAGATGCATTTCTGCTCTTCTTCTTCGTCAATAATAGCCCTTTATCAGCCATTGAAACGAGGTCGTTGAGAAACTTTGGCCTCTTTTCCATCAATGCTCAACGATAACTTTTGAAATATGAATTTGAAACAACTTGGCTTTGCATCACAAAAAGATCATCAAACAGGACAACTTATAATTGGGAAACTATTTCCAAATTTACAGGGGACATTTTCAATGTATGTTACAGGTAATACACTTACACTTGATTTTTAACTTATTCCCAATTCCATTTCATCAAATTGTTTAACCATCTTAATTTTGGTTAGGCCATGAAAGCTTATTGCAACGAAATCGAAAATTTTGATTAGTTATTTGATACCTTTATAGTTTATTTGCTTCAGAAATAGATGTTTTATGCCCTGACTACATGTGCCTGCCAGTCTTAGCTTGGATTTAAACTAATTCTTGAAGTATTTACCAATTTATTGATTCCTTTTGTTCATTGCCTCCATGCATGTGTCACAAGAAAAATATATTGACATCCTCATCAAACTATTGTTATTTTTAATACTGATGATGGATGAAGCATTCGTAGACCAGTGGAAAAATGATTTTCACTCAGTTTGCATTTCCAACATCTTTTTTCATCTAATCCACAAGGGCTATTCATGAATATGCCTGCACAACTATCATGTTGTCCTATTATTCTATAACTATAATATCGTCATTTCATTGATTATTAATTCTTCCTTTTTCCTATATGATTCTTAGTGATACAAATACTGAAGTGATTAACCGAAGCTGTCAATGTCACTAATACTTGCTATTCACACCATGCAAATGTCAAATGACTGAAACAAACATTAACCACACTATGCATGAAAAGTCAAAGAAATCCTTGAAAAACTCATGAAAGGAGAATTCTGTTTATGTAAGTTTCTATCACATTGTAATTTAATTAGCTTTTGTGTCATGTTATTGCCTCATAGACTGATCTGGGACCCAATAACAATGTATTACTTTTATCCTTGGGAGACAACATTGTACGTGGGGTTGAAAGAGGCATGAGCGATGCGAATGCAGCGCACGAAGTGCGCCCTACCAGTCAATGTTTCTTGATGATAGATAGATAGGCGAGCGCAGCGAGCTAACCTATTGTACGTGGGGTTGAAAGAGGCATGAGCAAAGCGAATGCAGCGCACGAAGTGCGCCCTATCAATCAATGTTTCTTTATAATAGATAGACAGGCGAGCGCAGCGAGCTAACCCATTGTAAGTGGGGTTGAAAGGGGCATGAGCGAAGCGAATGCAGCGCACGAAGTGCGCCCTATTAGTCAATGTTTCTTGATAATAGATAGACAGGCGAGCGCAGCGAGCTAACCCATTGTACGTGGGGTTGAAAGAGGCATGAGCGAAGCGAATGCAGCGCACGAAGTGCGCCCTATTAGTCAATGTTTCTTGATAATAGATAGACAGGCGAGCGCAGCGAGCTAACCCATTGTACGTGGGGTTGAAAGAGGCATGAGCGAAGCGAATGCAGCGCACGAAGTGCGCCCTATCAGACTATGTTTCTTGATAATAGATAGACAGGCGAGCGCAGCAAGCTAACCTATTGTACGTGGGGTTGAAAGAGGCATGAGCGAAGCGAATGCAGCGCACGAAGTGCGCCAACCAGATTAAGCTTCTTTTACTTGACGGGCTGGGGCGAACGAGCGAAGCGAGTGATGACCCCTAGTGGATGAAGATAATGTGGATGGACATGATGATAAAGATCATGATGTGAGGATTGATAGTGATATTGATGAACAATATGAGAGTGAACATAGTTTTGTGTGGATTTTAGAATGTTGTTGAATACATTAAGAAAGAACTATCCACCATTTCTAACAATCGAAAATGCTCACAAAGGGAGAAAATGGGAAAAAACATTACCTTCGATATTTATGGCTTAATTGATGATCATATTGACAGACGGGAGCTATGGCAATTCACTCCACATCTGTATACAGATGGAATTCTAACGTTAACAATTTGTGTAAAATGCGGGAAGGAATGGGATGCATTTGCAGGATTCCAATGTAATTGTGATATGAGTCAACATATTACCGTAGAACTCACATATAGTAATGTGATTCGTAAAGACATTAATTCATTAAGGCAGCAATTTAGTGAAACACAATTTCAGTCGGATCATCATTCAATTTAAATATTTATGCTAACTACAATGATGTAATGATTCTAAAAATAGATGCCATCAAAGTGACTTTGGCCATTATATCATTTGAGGCAGCTGTATCATGAGATAGCTGCTAGTTTTGCGCTGCAAATGGCAAATGTTATTTTCGCAATGGTGTCTGCTATGACGATGTTACTTGTGTTATATACAATTAATCCAGACTTGATACGACGAAATGATGAAACTGAATTTTGTAATCAACCCGTAGATGGATTAGAACAACTGTAGTTTAGTTAAATACTGGTTTAATAGTTTATTTCTTTTTGATAATTCACGCAAACATTCATGTGTCTTCTTTTCGCTACCAACTTATTCCCGGTATTAGTAATCAGTTGCAGTAGCTGTTTGGATAAAGCGCCAGACAATTGAAACTGTTGCCGCAGAGTTCCGAGCTCAACACCTGGTAACATCTTTTCTTTTTCAAACGACTTCGAACTTTGAACTTCTTTCGCACTTTAGAATCAAATCAAACTTTTATTTTCAATTGAATTTACCAACAGGATGAATTGGCGGGAATTGATAAGTAAATTTACTGACTAGATTTGGACACTGACTAAATTACGGGAAATGACTATGTGTCTTCCTTCTTTCGAAAGTCAAAAATTCAGTGTTGGAAAGTCATTGAAAAGAATAACAGGTTCGCTCACATTTTTTCACAGCTAGGAGCTCAGTGGAGTATAGATGAAGAGCTGCTATTAAAATTGGAGGAATACGTCTGTCATATTTTTGGTAAGAAGAAGAAAGATGCGAATGCAGTCTGCTACGAAATCTTAAAGATGGATAATAAAAAGAAAGGAAAGATTCAAGATTTTTCGCTGTTGCCACCATGTCGGCAATCGTTGCAGTTGCACTGCCAGCGAACTACATAGCAAAAGTGTGGAGATCTTGCCTACAAGCGAGCATTGACTTTGCAGATATTGAGCGAAACGGATGGTCAGCGGACAGAAAAATAGTCTGGGTGGATGCAGCTTTCCCTGAAGAGGTAGAACAAATTTTAGTTGGCGCAGAGAATAATGACGAGAGCAGTGACAATGGTGACGACGAAGAATGTAGTGACAGTGATTAGGATTTCTTTTAAAACTTGGGTAAGATCCCTTAAATGCTATTCGGATATATTTTAAGGCATTAAATCTATTACTACCGAGCTTTTTTACAGTTGTTCCATCTTTTTTACCCCAAAAAATAACTATTGCTTTTATCCATGACCTCATAAATATTTATGAGGCGAGAATTTTGCAAACGTGGGCAAAAGTATACGTATTGTTTATCAGTCTTTGATCGGTACAGAACTTCAAAATTGCTTTTAAAATCGGAAACATGGCGAAACATAGTAAGTACTAAAGCTATTATTATATTATAATTATATTATATATTATATATTATATTATTATAAATATTATATTTTTTATCATTCAAACGCTCTCATCAAGAGAAAGATAATGACGTCTGTTTCACGTTCGTAAATGCCACTTGAAATAGACACAGTCATTCAAACATGTTAGCACCAGACCGCCTATTAATAAAGGATAAACCACGTGACCAACAAAAAAGCCATATTGAAAAGAAATAATTTTATCAGGTGTTCTGGTAGTACTGAGGAAAATTTGAAAAGGTTCTAGTTTGATAATTCATTTTCCTCAGCCGCATAGCATTTTTACTTGCGCGGGCACCTTTTGCATTCCCAGTGGTGATAGGGCTATAATCAATATGTAACCCCATCTTCAAAATTTTGATCCCCTGATACCTACACTATGCTGCTATTTTGTGTAATTAGCAAAACAGGAACAATTTTGCACATAAAAGATGCATATCTAAAGCAAAGACTAGCTTGACGAAAAAAACTTATTGCGTTACCCCCGGTTCAAAAAATGGCCCTATTTGGTAAGCGCAGCGGGTGACGTAAGATTACCAAAGATTTTCTTATTCAGCATAAAATTCTGCACAAGAAAAATATCACCTAATAATGTTCGGCTCCGGGTTATCCCATCCTCATTCTCTGTCTGGTCTAACCATATTCATTTGTCACTTTCTGAGATGACCTCATGTTCATGCTTGGCGATGTATTTCACACTGAAATACTTAGTTTGTTAATTTAACCAGGGTAATGGATTTTGTTTTTCGATTTTCTCCCGAATTTTCGAATTATTCCATTCATTATTTTGCTAATTGTGCCATCACGAAAAAACTACGGTTTACGGTGGCAAAACTTCCAAATTCAAGTTGCGAACTTCATTTTTGAACAAAGTATTCGCTGTTCATGTGACCCGTTTGCCTTTTGCTGTATTTTGATTTGCTCTTTCATAACTTCACCTGAACAGTAACACGCTTTTCGTTATCATGCCAATTTGCCCTAAGTTTGAACAGCAGGTACTTTTGGAGAAGACACATGTTTTGTTTTGCACACAAAGGATAACTGCATGCCTTTCAAAGTGTTTTACGACCTGAATTATCTTTGTAAAGACTTGCTAATTATTTGAGAGACCCCTGGATAATTCAGGAGACAAGTGAGAACACAGGTGATAGCTTTGTTTTTTTGAGTAAGATAGTTGTAGTTTAGGTAGTATGCAACGACCATTGCTGCTTAGCCCAAATTTTTAATAAAAAAATTATGATCAGGAGTTATCAGGCGAGCGCAGCAAGCCAAACTGTTGTCAAAAGAGTAGACAGAGGCAAGAGTGTAAATGAATAGACCGCATGAAGAGTGCCCTATCAGTCAATGTTTCTTCATAATAGACAGAGAGTCGAGCGCAGCGAGTTAACCCATTGCTTGTGGGGTTGAAAGGACAATGAATGTAAGCGTATGCAACACGCAAAGTGCGCCAACCACAGGCAAGCGTAGGGAACTAAAACATTGTATGTGGTGTTGAAAGGGGCATGAGCATCAGCAATTGCAGCTCATGAAGTGCGCCCTTTCAATCAACATCTCTTTATAATAGATAGACATGCAAGCATAGCAAGCTAACAATTATACATGGGTTTGAAAGAAGCATGATGGTAAGCAAATGCAGCACAAGAATTGTGTAAAACATAGGCGAGCATAGCAAGCTATCCCATTGTATGTGGGGCTTAAAGAGGCATGAGCGTATGTAAATGCAGCACACAAAGTGCGCAAGCCACATGCAAGCGTAGCGAGCTAAGCCATTGTACGTTTGACGTTTGAATATTATTTCGGGATTTTGAATTGAATTGTGTGTTTGTCAAATTTATGAATGCAGACTGTTTTCTGAAACAAAGATTTGTAATATGTTTCAGAATTTGAAAATGACTAGGGGTCATCACTCGCTTCGCTCGTTTGCCCCAGCCTGTCAAGTAAAAAAGCGTAATCTGGTTGGCGCGCTTTGCGCGCTGCATTCGCTCACACTCATGCTTATACATACATACATACCTACATACATACATATGATTTTATAGTAGGTATAGTATACATACTATATATATATATGTATACATAGAGTAGGTATGGGATAGAGTAGGTATACATACATACATACATGCATACCTTGGCGCACTTCGTGCGTTGCATTCGCTTACGCTCATGCCCCTGTGAACCCCACTTACAATGGGTTAGCTCGCTGCGCTTCCAATATACATACATACATACATACATACATACATACATACATACATAAATACATGAGCCGGATTTGGTCGCTTCGCTCGCTTCCCGGAGCCCGTGAAGTAAACAAAGCTTAATCTGGTTATACATACATACATACATACATACATACATACATACATACATACATCCTATACCAACATACTATACCTACTATAAAATCATACTATACCTACATACTATACCAATATACTATACCTACTATAACATCATACTATACTTCATACCATACCAACATACTATACCTACTATACCTACTATAACAACATACTCTACCTACTATACCTACTATAAAAACATACTATACCTACTATACCCACGATAAAAAATACTATACATACTATACATACTATACCTACTATAACAAAATACTATACCTACTATACCTTCTATAAAAACATACTATACACACTATACCTACTATAACAACATACTATACCTACTATACCTACTATAAAACATACTATACATACTATACCTACTATAACAACATACTATACCTACTATACCTACTATAAAAACATACTATGCCTACTATACCTACTATAAAAAATACTATACATACTATACCTAATATAACAAAATACTATACCTACTATACCTACTATAAAAACATAATATACATACTATACCTACTAAAACAACATACCATACCTACTATCTAATATTACTAGGGGTGATCACTCGCTTCGCTCGTTCGCCCCAGCCCGTCAAGTAAAAAGAGCTTAATGTGGTTGGCGCGCTTCGCGCGCTGCATTCGCTCGCGCTCATGCCCCGTCCAATTGTTGTTGAGATTAGTTAACTGGTTGGTACGCATGCGCGTGTTCTATTCGCTTTTGCTTCCAGTAGTACAGCACACTTTTGGGGGTGTATGAATAGAGATTGACAGATTAGCCTCGTTTTGAGAAATGTAGCCTCGTATTGGTGGACAGGCAAAAATGGATCATATAGTGGCAGTAGACCTCTGAAAACACAATACTTTTGGTGAAAGGTTAGTAAAAAACTAATTAATGTAAATCATAAGTTAACTTAAATTTGACTAATATACATAGGTAATAACAGATGAGGTTTGATATTGGGCAAGAATTTCATTTGAATCACAATGATGTAGGTAATACATTGTCATTTTAGCAGTTTCCCATTTCAGTCAATTATTATGAGGCAATAGCCTGTCACAAAAGGCTAGTGGAATTAAAATGTGATTGAAATTTACCTAGACAGAATTCTCTTTCCATGAGTTTGTTAAGGATTCCATTCACTTTTCATATATGTTGTAATAAATGTTTGTTTGAGCCATTTGACAATTGCATGGTGTGAACAGCAAACATTAGTGACATTGACAGTTTTGGTTCAGCACTTCAGCATTTGTTTCACTAAGTATCATATGGGAAAAAAGAAATAATTAATAACAAAATTAAATGAACATATAAAGGTGCCAAATAATAAAGAACAATAAAACAATATGGTAGTTGTGAAGCTGCATTCATTGATTCCCTTTTTGGATTATTTGAAAAACATGTTTGAAATGCAAAATCTGTGAAAATTACTTTATGTTTTCCTACATAACTTGATGTACTAATAGAAAGAGGTAGATAGAGGTTGTTTATCAATTAGTGAAAACAAACTTTCATGTTGTTGTAATAAATTTTCATTGGCTTTATGCACTTGTGCATTAAGAGGTTGGTAAATGTCAATTGTTAAGTGTTCATGTAATGCATGAATTATTAATTAGATCACCTGACAGTGTGTGTATGTAACATCCAGGTTAGTTTTCCAAGAGCTTAAAAATTATTACTGTGAACATCATTACAGTAGTTTCCTTGACATACAGTAAGTCCCCGCAACTAAGAAACTGCCATATAAGAAACAGCAGGCTGCAGTTTTTGGATATTTTTCTCATATTATTAGAAACAAAGCAGCCTGAAATTAGAATCAGTTTCTTGTGAAAGAGTCAAAAATTCATTTTTTTTTTCAATAAAAATACTAAAGATATAAAAAATGAAAAATACCAATGAAAATAACCAATGAAAAATAGTAATGAAAAATACCAATGCTCTGCTCATCATATAACTAGAAAGTGTAGTTAGGGAAGCCTTCTGGTCTGATTAATTCATCATCGCTTCCGTCTGCAGTCATAAGGAGTCCAGTCTTCTGGAAAAGTTTCTTTCTATAACTGAGATTTGTGTTCAATTTCTCCCATGCTTCACCAACCCACTTTGTAAGAAGTATTCTTCTTTCACCAGCAGTCAATGATGTCTGCCACTTTTCCAAATTATCATCTTCTTCCAAGTACTTGTCTAATTCCTGTCCAATTAATTGCTTAATCATGTATCCTTCTCCCTGATCAACTGGCTGGCATTTGTCGGTTTCGCCTGGTGGTAGTGGGTAAACTAAAGTTGATGCAAATTGTTTGCATGCTGAATGAAACTGTTGAGTCATTTGACAACTCAGGTTGTCCAGAAACAGGACATTTTCTGATTTTTTGCACACTGCAGGAGCAAATGTGTTCTTTACCCACTTCAGTGCAACATTACTATCCATCCAGGCACTTGGCTGCCAGTAAATATGAACTCTCTTATCATATGCATCCTTTTCCTTTTTTGGAACATTCCCCTTGCCTCTGAAGATAATGGATGGAGGAACAACTTGTGGGTCATCTGGGCATATACAGAGCTGCAGAGTACATTGCCTCTTATCCAATCCATTTCCTGGCTGTGAAATCCAAATTCCAGCTTTCCCCTTTTCATCATATGTTTGGTTTTGATTTATGATGAAGGGGCAAGGTACTTGATCAACATTGTACCGTCTTGATGGCATCCATCTGCCCCATTTGGCATGGAAATCAACAAATCCATCCCTGTGCCTTTTGGATTTTATGTCTTGTCTCAATTGCCTGTGAAAATTTTGGATGATAGGCAATTTATCATTTCCGCTCAGTTTTTTTGAATTAGTTTTTCTTCGAAGAGAAAGTTCATTCCTCTGTGTAAATCTGTACAGCCAGTTCTTGGAGGCTTTAAAGTGTTCTGCCATCTCATTTCCATAAAACTCTCTGATGGCTTGCTTCATTTTGATCTTTATCCATCTTCCACTGACTTTAAAACCCTTTGTTCTTTGCTGCTTTATATCTGAAACTATTCTGCTTTCAGCCAGTGAATATTTTCTCAGTCGAAACTTTCTTAAAATTCTTCTTGTTCTTCCAGTGCTTGCACTATCAGTAGCAATTCTGGTTTTCTTTAATTTCAACTTGATAGCTTCCTGTCTCATATCTTCTTTCTGTTTATTCCATTTGCATACCATTGATTTGGATATTCCATACTTTTCAGCAATGTATTTATATTTATCACTGAAATTTTTGCTTTTGACAAAATTTTGTAACTCATCTATAACTTTGAGTTTGAAATGCAAAGTATATGATTTCCTTCTTACTGCCCTTTCAGTCCTCCTCGGTGCTTCAATGGTCATTGCTGCTTCATTTTCTTGTTCACATGATGGAATACTTGCCTGTTGTGTAAAGGAAGCATTCAGTTCCATGTTAGTATTCATTTTGTCTGTTATATCATTTGTTTGAGAGGCATCATTGTCTTTTTGCTTTGGAACAAGATCGCATGTTGGGTGTTTGTATGTGATGTGATGGTTCAAGTATTGTATTGATGTGAAACCACCACAAGACTTGGAACCTGGGGCGCAGTGAGGACAGTAGACTGTGTTCGACTTTTCTGATGCAAACTTGTTCAGTTCGACTTGATAGATGTTTCCTCGTGAGGTTTTCACTGACTTCGTGAATCCAAAATTTGCCAATGTGGCCTGTCGTGGTGTGGAAAGATTCTTTTCTTGATTGGATGCCATCTTTTTAAAACCATCTCATCTCTGCTGCATGCTTTCCGACTGACAATACAGCAACAACAACAACACTAGTCTGACAAGCAATGACAACAACTCCAAGTGTTGTGCCAATATGGCGGCCTATATGGGACAAGCGTGTATGTACGTGGAAACTGCGATGAGAGGTTATCACGTATATCTTTCAAAGCATAAATTGACATTGGGAGAAATATTGACAACTGATGTTGAATGTGATTCTGAAGCTATTGCAAAGGATAAATATGCAATAAAATTGATGTGTGAGGAAAATGAACAGATTGTTGGTCACATACCAAAGTATGCAGAGGTCATTGGAAAAAGATTTAACGCCGGTCAAGGAATGGGTGTGGAGGTGCCAATTGAGTTGAAGTTTAGTGGATGTAAGCAATACGTGGAAAGACTGCGGGACAAGCTTGTGTGTGCCCTACAGAAAGAAGGTGTGGAAACCTCCAGGAAACCTGAAATAATCATGCATGGCACCCAAGAAAAATGACAATAATCTGCATTTAAGTCATTGATACTTGCATAAATCAAACAATTTTGTTTTTATTGTGCGCAAGCAAATTCTCCATTTTGATGTTTTAGGCAAGGGATTCTTCTGGGCAGTCAGCCTCTTGGTGTGGTTGTGGTCTACTTGGAGATTACCTTCCTAACTTGTTTTACATGTTTTACAGCTGTGAGTCCAGAAAATTTGTTGTCAACCTTCCTTCGGCCCAGAAAATCTTACACACAGAGAGTGACCCTCATAAAAAGACCAGAAAAGGGCCCTGCAACAAAGAAAAAATGTGAAATTGGGTAGATAACATCAAATTAGAAGTCTGTTGGGGTCTTTGGCCCAGGGGCCCGCAGTCTCTAAAACCGCCATTAAGGAGGCGCAAATGATTTGTATTGTTGAGTTTCTTAATGTGCATATAAGAAACTACAACCTGCTGTTAGATTTTTTGCTTCTTTATAAGAAACCAAACAGCCTGATCTGAAAGAATGAGTTTCTTAAAAGCCTTTGAAGATGATTTTTAGGTCATTCATCATTATGCTGGGGAAAAACTTTAGTTTCAAGAAAATGTTGATCTATGTAACACATAGAGGCAATGAACACAAAGGAATCCATAAAGTGGCAAATACTGGAAGAATTATTTTGAGTCCAAGCTGGCACTGGTAGGCACATATAGTCAGGGCACCAGAAATTTATTTTTGAATCAGCGAAACTGTAAAGTTGTAAAACAATTGTTGAGGTTTGCATGGCCTAACCAAAGAAACTGTTGTGTCGTGTTCGTGTGTCGGGGCAATCAGTGAAGTTTGGATGGTCTAACAAAAATTAAGCTGGTAATTAAATTGGAGATGGTTAAATATAACATCTAAATGTATTCACCTACCTGTAAGACACATTGAAAATGCTCTCTGTAAATCTGGAGATAGTTTTCAAACTTAAAGTTGTCCTCTTGATAATTTTTTGTGATACCAAAGTTAAGCTGTTTCATGAATCAAATTCATATTTCATAAGGCATTTCAAAAGTTAGCGGCAATGGTTAGCGGTGCCATTGATGGAATTGAGGCCAAAGTCTTTTTCAATGTGATACAATGGCCTCGTTTCAATGTGGGATAAACTTCTATTATTGGTTAAGATAAACTAATCTCATTAAAAATTAACATTGATGAAGGTTATTAGATACTAATAGAGAGTAGATTAATCCTGCAATCTTTTTATATATGTAAAAAAATTACATTAGTAAAAAAATAGTAATCAGTTAATTATTATTCTTGACAGTTATCAATGGATGGTGAAGATGAATGAGAGATAATTGGTCCCGTCTGTAGATTGTATTAATGTCTTCATTCATCATGTGGAGTGTCCAGCGATGTTGACAGCATTGTTCAATATCAAATTCACACTCGCGTGGCACAAATCAACGACACGGATGTCTGTTCTCTCGATGCTTCGTGCATTCTCACCATTTTGGTCATAGTAAAAAAAGAAGATTGCCGGTTACATTAGTTTAAAGCTCGAACACCAACTTCAAGGGGTAACCTTTGTTCGAGGTTTCCTTGGTGTTCATGAAAACTGCAATTTTAATTTGGAATATGTAATACTACATATTGAAGAGTTAAATTTAATAAGTACATTAGTTATCATTAGTTATTGGGATGAGAGAGGGATAATCTTAATGTTGTATGCAATTTCTTATCCGAAAAAACAATTGTCAATGGACAAATTGCAGTTTTCACAGAGAAAAGGAAAGCCATACTCCCATAGGCAATATCGGAGAGCATGGCAAAGCATATCTCTTTTGATACAGGCGCTACGCAGGACCCAGATCGTGTTGTTGTTGATAAACACCCCCGGACACTGAAGTGTTGTGAAAGTGTCCGGATCGTTCTTGGTGGATCTTATTGACTGGAGTGGTGTGGCAAACCAGAAATGAATGTTCATCACACTATAAAGTGCAACAATGCCGATCCGGAAGAACCACAATCTGAGCCCTCGTGTTTGGTGTGTGTGTTTTGGTAGACGCCCTTGAGAGCAACGCGATTTATGCTTTATGGTTTGTGAAGACCTTTACAGGACTTCTTGGAAGACAATATTTTTTGTCTTCATGTGTGTTTCCTCTGGGAGGAATACTTTAAGCCCGTCAAATGATGTTGCTCTTGACATAGCCACATATAGCTGACCATGTGTGAACACGGGCTCAGGTAAATACAAACCAACATACCTGAGAGATTGTCCCTGTGCCTTGTTGATAGTAAGGCAGTATGCTAGCCTGACTGGAAATTGCCGTCGCTTGATGTTGAACGGCATCTCAGTGTCTTGTGTTGACAATGTTATTCTGGGAATCATGACCTGCTGGCCTTTGTGTTCCCTCGTGATGATCTCTGCTATGATGAGGTTACGTCGGAGATGGCGTACAATAAGTCTTGTGCCATTGCAAAGACCTTTCTTTGGATTTAGATTCCTCAGAAGAATGATTGTTGCACCAACCTTAAACAGAGAGAGTTGCAAATAACAATGTGTATTGCATTATAGTACTGTGATAATGAAGGATAATCAGGCTTAAAAAAGTGCTATTAGTGTGGACTTCAATTCATGTATACGTAATTATTACATAGGAAGATTATACCTTGAGTCTAAGTCGGTGTAACGGCAATCCATTAGGAGTTAGATTGTTGATAAACTCAATTGGATATGCCGCCTCCTCATCTGGATCCTCTGTTATCACATTGTCTGTGCTGTAGTATGTTCTTTCAGGAGTTTGTAGTCTTTCCAGAATGATGTCATTTATTTGATGTGAAAAGTCATTCTTTGGGGTAAGACAACAACGTTCTGACATGGTTACCGGATCTAGCATGAGGTGGGACTGTGGTGTATTAGGCTCGGGATATATGAAGTTGAGCATTTCCTCTCGCGAAGATGTGCATATTTGGTGTGGCAAAGTGATATTGTCGAGTGCATCATGTGGTTCTTGTTTGTTACCGAGTCTTGATATGATTTAAGACTCTCTGATACAATTTGCTCTCTTCCTGCCTTGGGAACAACCGGTAGCACTTGTCTGAAATCGCCACCAAGCAACATGAATTTGCCACCAAATGGCTTTTCAACTCTTGTGATATCCCGAAGCAGTCTGTCAACTGCTTGTAATGCCAATGCTGGTATCATTGAAGCTTCATCCCATATGAACAGGGTTGTTTCACGCAACACTTGTGCTCTTCGGCTCTGTCTCTTGACATTGCATGTTGATTCCAGCTTCAGTGGTATTGGAATTTGGAATTGCGAATGCGATGTTCTGCCATTAATAAGTAGTGTTGCTGCCATTCCTGACCAAGCCATACATTGAACTTTGTGTCCAGAAGCATTGAGGTTGCGAACCAATGTGTTGTAGAGAAATGTTTTCCCTGTGCCAGCTGGTCCGTCGAGAAAGTGACAGTTCTGTTCTGATTGCACCTCAATTGCTTGAATAATGGCTGTGTATACCACTTGTTGTTCTGGATTCAATGCAGCGCGCATTTGTTCTCCTTGCTCTCTTTCGTTTTCAACATCCATGTGATCCTCCTCTGAAAACATAAACGATAGTTAATTTGGTATAAATAGAAGCATATATTGGCTAAGTAATTACAGTGAATATCATCATGTTAAGTTGTAAATCACCTTGTTCTGGAATGACAAGGTCGACCGGTAGCTGAGGAAGGTGATCGTAGTTGGTGATTGACAAACCATGGACCTTCAAATTGTTGTCAATATCATGTAGACATTGATACATGTGTCTGTCTTGGAAGGTTATGTCTGGATTGTTGAGTTGATCACGTCTGACAAAGTCTTCACTCATTGCTTCCTTGAAGGTGTCGAAGAGTGTTCTTATGTCTGAAGGCGTTTGAAAGAGTAGCAATGTGGCAAACAACTGTCTGAGTTGTGGTGGCATATTAAAGATGACTGCGTCGTGTAAACAGCGTGTGATTTCGGCATCATCTTCTAAAAGCCCTAAAGCTAATGCTGCATCTTTGAAGGAGTCACATAGATTACCTTCTACCGTTCGAAGGTGTTCAAATGACGTAGCTCCTCGTTTATGCAAGAGCAAAAGTCTGAGGGCGAATTTTTGCTCACAAGGTCTAGGCTGCACTTGAGTTACTGTACCAATGATTGGCATTGTTCTTCGTTGTCTGGCTGTCCATGTTTTTGAACGCTCCTGGAAGACATAGTGCTCTGGTATCTCATGATAGAGGTACTGACGTGCAGCTGGATCTTGCTGGTTGAGTTCAAACCATGCTGTAAGTGTTGTCCTATCACCAATGTTGTTGAGCCTTTGTTCGTCATCATTGTCATGAAAGATGACTTGTTGCTCAAATGGTAGATGAACAGAAAGCCGTTTAACTATGTGGCTTTTGTCGTGCATGGGGAACTGCATAAGCCGATAGACAGCTTCATGTGGTCCAATATATCTTGCGTTGATGTATTGGCGCACCTCGTCGTGTTCAATGTCTTGAGGTACTTGCTGTTGATTTTCTTCAAGAATTTCAACATGTGCCATATCATGTCCTTTGTGGATATATTTGAAGATGTACTTGACACTTTTTACTGTACTGCATATTTCCACGTTGATATGACACTGATATTTGATTAGTAGGTGTCTGTTGTGTGGCACTACCCAGGTATCATCCAAAATGCGATTATTCACATTGACTGGATGAAGACAGCGTCGTCTATAGAGAGGATAGCCGTTGACATTGATTTGAGTGTCAGCAACTTGTTCTTTTGGAAAATGCTTTTTGCATTTGTTATTTTCCATGCACACGCATCGAGGATTTAAAATTCCACAGGGTCCATGTGTCATGTGTTTTAGGACCAACTTGTGATATTTTGCATCCTGTGGGTCTGGAATCTCTGCTGATATCAGTTGATCCACCTGATAATGAATATGATAATCAACAATTTTATAATAGAAATAACGTACAGAATAGTTGTACTGTGGATTGCGTATAAATGTCACAATAAGAGAAAGAATTATTAGTGTTTGCAAATATTACCTGTTGTGGTGTTCGTGGTTTATCAGCTTGCGAAAGAAACAGGATCATGTGTGCGTGTGGTAGTCCTCTCTTTTGAAATTCTATGACATATACATGTGCTGTGACATGTCCAAGAATGTGCTTGTGCAGATTGTCTTCAAGTAGTTCTTTGAGTTTGAGTTGAAATACTCGTGTGACAATGTCCGGTCGATCATTGGCCGTCTGGTGTGGTAGAATGTTTTCTTCTATCTCCTTCCATTTAGGATTGGCAGTCATTGTGAGGAAGATGTCTGGCTTGCCATACTTCCTTACGATTGTCATTGCATCTTGAAAATGTTGATACATGTTTCTTTGGCTGCCTGGAAAGGATGATGGTAGAATGATAACACGGCCAACATCGATATGGATGGGCTGATTCGGATTGTTAGCCCTGGCCATCTGGTTTTTGATTTCAGCTCTTCTGTGGAGATGATCCATCAGGCCTCGATAAGTGTCAACACGAAGCTGACGTTGATTGTTCATAATCCAGTGCAGTTTATTGCCTTCTATCTTCGTATATGCATCTACCAGATACTGTTGAAATAGAAGTGATGCAATGTGGATGGCTGAGAATGCATCCCTGACCTGGATTCTGTATAAATAGTATTCGGTGAGGGTCAGTCTGGTACGGTGATCACGATTGATGTGTTGTTGATCTCTTACATTTGCAGTAGGCAATCGTTGAAGGTCCAAACTGTATCCTCTGTCACCGTGAAAGAATATCAATGGATACGTGAGAGGATCGGCACTTGGACTGGTTGCGTAAATCTTCATGAGATCTCCGCGTCTTGTTTGAACTTGCAGTTCTCTGTCGTCAGGATTTGGTGCACCTCCATTTTGTACAGTATATATTGCTGCAATTTCTCTGGCAGTTGGATTATCGTATCTGCGATTTTGTTGTGGGCGACCTGTTATGATCATTTTGAATGTCGGAACAGGCTGATTGTTTGCAATAGCTTGCTGCCGCTGTTCCTGCAATATTTCACCCATGCTTCGATAATGTTGTGCAAATCGATTGACTGCCATTAATTCATTCTGGAGAGGTGCAACGATGTCCAAATCAAGACGTTGTTCTGTTGCAGTATTTTGCCGTTCCTGCAACGCTTGTTGTGTATCCATGATGTAGAGTTCTGCATATTTTCTGGATCTGTCTGTTTCTGTTACACCTGCGATTGGTAACGAAATATACTTAAATACATAACATATGCATGAAAATATGAATTTGAGAGCAGAAGGTATAAGTGAATAATTAGCTATGTGAAATGAATTGGTCATTTACCAGTCATGTGATATGCCTTTCCGTGAATCGTGATAACTGGTGGTCCAGCTCTGGCATGACGTACAATATTAGCCTTCCATGATGCCATGGCCATTAATGAGTTGTATTGGCGGAAGTGCTTTAAGAAATATTTTGATCCGGCAGTATCACCAGTGTATAAATGCATGACACTGTTTGGAGGTGGTTGAATTAGATCCAGAGTGATTAAACCTCCCATGCAGCACTTGTTGTATTGTTTTCGGGAGTTAAGTTCTTCTTTGAAGTACTTTGCACCACAATGAATGCATGTTCTGTTCATTTTGTTTAAGTGGTGTGGTAATGGGGAGAAGGGGATGAGGTTTTCAGCTTCATTGTTCTCAGGGACAGGGTTGTCAACTTGCATTTGCTGATCTTCAACGGGTTCTGGTATCTGATTTTCATCAGGTACTGGAACTGCGTGTTGCATCTCAATGTCTGCAGGTTGTTCTCTTGCTTGAAGCTCTTGGTTCAGAATGGGAAGCTCTTGGTTCTGAATGGGAAGCTCTTGGTTCTCAATTGGAAGCTCTTGGTTCTGAATAGGAAGCTCTTGGTTCAGAATAGGAAACTCTTGGTTCAGAATGGGAAGCTGTTGTTCAAATGGAAGCTGTTGGTTTGGTTCAGAATGGGAAGCTGTTGGTTCAGAATGGGAAGCCATGGGATCTGAATGGGAGCCGTGGGATCTGAATGGGAAGCTGTGGTTCCATGCCCATCTGCATTGGCTGCATCTGTAAAAGGGGATACTGTGCAGGAAACGGTTGATATTCAGGGGCTTCTAGCTGACGGTTTTCAAGCTGCAATTGCTGAAGATCGTTGGCTGCTGCAAGTTCTGCATTGGTGGACTCTGCCTCCGGAAGCTGAGGCTGTTCGTTCTGCTGTCTTTGACGCTGACGATACTGCCTCATCTGATTTCTACGTCCCGCTCCTGTGATACTTCTCTTGACCTTGCGCGGCATGGTGCAAGTTGTAATGTAAAAAGAAGTATAAAGTATGAGATATACAATTAGGCCAAATTATTGTAAATGTTATTGCTGTTGACAATGGTCTTAATAGCAACAACAATGGAATAATTATGGCCTTGTGTAAAGCTAAAACAAAAAGAAATAAATATGAT